>NC_051170.1:52166148-52373648 GCF_013339725.1 Rhipicephalus microplus | reverse complement strand
ACTACTTCCTTGTCACGGTGTCGTGCCCCTACGACTTGAAATTGCGCAACTGGCTATGTACTTGTTACAATGTGTTCACCCTACATTTGTTGTCACAGTTGATACTCTTACTATCAGGGGATGTGGAACTAAACCCCGGTCCAACTAAAGCACAGATAGAACCTCTATCAGACGCTATCAAGAAGATCGAGCAAACCGTTTTAACCATTCGTGAAGATATTGCCACGAGGAATTGTTAAGGCGCAGTACAACGCAGACGTTGTTAAAAGAGGAACGCTGACGGCATCGCTACGACTCATGAAGCCCGCCGGAAGGCACGAGCCGGCCCAGCCTGTGCACGAGCTGCTACCGAGCAGCGGAAAAGAAGAGAAGAGGAGGACGACGAGCGTTCGCTGCTTTCTCCCAGCTACTGTGTAGTTCTTTTGGCTTTGGGCACAAGTTCGCCCTTATTAAACCTTGTAAATAGGACGTCCCGGTTGTGAGGTTGTTATATCCGTTACATTTTCTGGTGGAGGAGCTGGGTACATGATTCCGAGCCCC
The DNA here is from genome assembly GCF_013339725.1 of Rhipicephalus microplus. Lineage (NCBI taxonomy): Eukaryota > Metazoa > Arthropoda > Arachnida > Ixodida > Ixodidae > Rhipicephalus > Rhipicephalus microplus. The sequence continues at coordinate 52,373,108 of NC_051170.1, read as the reverse complement.
ACGCAAGAGCGAAGTCCAAGCACTGACCAGCCGCAACCAGTGGAGCTTACACCGGTGCACCAACGAGTCAGCCGCCGTATCCGAGGAGAGTTGCCAGAATTTGGGCCACTCCCTTCTGTATCAAGGGCATCGGTGACGGAGACAAGCGCCGCCACCACCATGACGAGCCAAGTTACGCCGGCACAACTCATCGTAAGCCAACCGGTCATCCCAAAGGTGTTTCATGGTGACCCATACGAGGACGCCGAAGACTGGTTAGAGCATTTCGAGAGAGTGGGAAATCTAAATCAGTGGAACGAGGAAGGCAAGCTGCGTAACGTCTACATTGCGTTGGAAGACTCTGCACGAGTGTGGTACGAAAACCACGAGGCATCTCTGACGTCGTGGCAAGAGTTTCGGCGGCAGCTACTGAGTACGTTCGCCAACAGTGATCGCCGGGAAAAGGCGGAAGCAGCTCTCCGCACACGGATTCAACGAACGAACGAAACTGTCGCGATGTACATCGAAGACATGTCCCGCCTTTTCAAGCGAGCTGATCCTGGCATGACGGAAGACAAGAAAGTGCGCCACCTCATGCACGGGGTAAAGCAAGAATTGTTCGCGGGACTCATCCGCAATCCGCCCCGTACTGTTGCTGAGTTTCGGTCGGAAGCAACAACCATCGAAACGACGCTTCAGCAGAGAGCCCGACAGTACAACCGCGACGTAGCCGGTGCATCCGCAGGAGTCTACTCAGCAGGCGTCGTGGATAATCTTGACACATTGCGCGAGCTCGTCCGGTCTGTTGTCAGGGAAGAATTAAGGAAACTGCAGTCACCTGATGTCACCCCCGAGCTGTCTCTTGCTGAAGTTGTCCGAGACGAAATTCGACAGGCCATGCGGGAGCCGCGGAGTGATGTGCCGGCGACACGACGGGCGGTAACGTACTCCGAGGTGCTCAGGCGACCTACTCTGCACTGTTCGCCGATCGAGACACCAAGTACTTATGTGCAGACAATGCGCAGCCCGCCTGAAATCGTAGAGGCAACACGCACTCCACCTCGTGCGAGAGAGATGATGCCACGGAAGAGCGATGTGTGGCGAGATGCCACACGTAGGCCCTTGTGTTTCCACTGTGGAGAGGCTGGCCACCTGTACCGATTCTGCCGATATCGTCAAGCTGGTCTTAGGGATTCGCCATCAATGCACCGTGTCCGCGAAACGGCGAAAGACCTTCCGAGATTGAAGAATACCTATGCTCACGTCGGGAATTTGACCCGCCTCGTCGTCATCAACCACGCTCACCATCCCCTATGCGCTACCGCTCGTCTAGCCCACGTCCCTTCCCAAGCACGTCTAGGCAGCGTTCGCCTAGCCCAAATCCGGGAAACTGAAGAGGGCGACCTGTGGAGGCGAGGCCGCTGGCGACTTGGGATGTGAAGATCCTCCACTGCGGTACGAGCCTGATAACGACGACTGTTTCCAGGTAAAGGAGTGCAGTACAGAGAAAATTACTTCAGACTTGCCGTTGGTGATTGACGGACTAGAGCTCAATGCTTTGATCGATACTGGTGCGGATTATTCTGTGATAAGTTACGAATTAGCGAAGCGACTCAAGAAAGTTCTGACCGAATGGGGTGGACCTCAAGTACGTACTGCAGGTGGTCACCTCATAACCCCTTCCGGCCGATGTACCGCAAGGGTCATGATACGGGGCTTCACTTACGTCGGTGACTTTGTCGTCCTGCCTGTGTGCTCGAGGGAAGTGATACTGGGAATGGATTTCCTACAAGCTAATGGTGCGATTATCAATTTACAGAGGTCGAGCGTGTCCTTTTCGACGGAGCAAGCTTTAAAGGTAGCACGATCAGATGAACGATGTACCACTCCACTGCGCGTCGTCGACGATGATGTGACTGTACCGCCACGGAGCAGTATAATGGTTCTCGTGCATAATGATGCATTCAGCGACTACGAGGGTGTGGCGGAGAGCAACGTGGATGTTTTCTTGAAAAGAGGCGTTTGTGTGGCACGAGGGATTATCCAGCTGCGAAACGGGTGCACAGACATCCTCTTGACGAATTTCGGTAACGAATTCCAGCACATCGCAAAAGGGACGGCAATAGCGTTTCTTCATGAGTTCTGTGAAGTGACAGAAATATGCAGTCTTGAAACGACGTCACCGAATGTGAAACTTCCATCTGATGCCTGCGACACAATATACGTAAATCCTAATCTTTCAGAGATTCAACGTCAACAGCTATACGACCTCGTGCGGGAATTTGGCAGCTGTTTCTCCAACAGTTCAAAGGTACGGCGCACGAGCATTACAAAACACAGGATCATAACGGAGGAGACAACCAGGCCGGTATGCCAGCACCCGTATCGTGTTTCCCCTAAGGAAAGGGAAGTCATCAAGAAGCAGGTACGAGAAATGCTTGAAGATGATGTTATCCAGCCTTCTAACAGCCCGTGGTCATCTCCCGTGGTGCTTGTCAAGAAGAAGGATAACACGCTACGGTTTTGTGTCGACTACAGGAAACTGAATGCTGTGACTAAACGGGATGTATATCCCCTTCCACGCATCGACGACACGTTAGATCGACTTCGGTGTGCCAAGTTCTTCTCATCACTAGATCTGAAAAGTGGATACTGGCAGATCGAGGTTGATGAACGTGATCGCGAAAAGACTGCTTTTGTTACCCCGGACGGACTTTACGAATTTAAGGCTCTCCCGTTTGGTCTCTGTTGTGCGCCGGCAACGTTCCAACGCATGATGGACACTGTGCTTTCCGGATTGAAGTGGCAGTGTTGCCTAGTGTACCTAGACGACGTGGTCATCTTCGCGGCTACATTTGAGGAGCACATCAAGCGCCTTCGGTCAGTGTTAGAGGCAATCCGTTCGGCAGATTTGACAATCAAGCCAGAGAAGTGCCGATTAGCTTTCGAAGAGCTTCGTTTTCTTGGGCATGTCGTCAGCGCCCAAGGTGTTCGCCCTGATCCTGATAAGACGGCCGCCGTCGCAAGGTTTCCGGTGCCAACAGACAAAAAGTCAGTACGGAGATTTCTAGGTCTATGTGCGTACTATAGACGATTTGTGAGAATTTTTCAAAGATCGCAGAACCCTTAACGAGACTTACGAGAGAAGATGTGCCTTTCCAGTGGCAAAACGAGCAACAAAGCGCCTTCAACGAATTGAGAAAGAGGTTAGAAAACCCCCCGATTCTTTCTCACTTTGATGAGACAGCCGACACGGAAATACACACAGATGCCAGTAACATCGGCCTTGGATGCGTTCTAATACAGTGGCAGAAAGGTGAAGAAAAAGTGATAGCTTATGCCAGTCGGACTCTAACAAAAGCAGAGACAAACTATTCGGCCACGGAAAAAGAATGCCTTGCCGTCGTCTGGGCCATCAGTAAATTTCGGCCGTACCTATATGGTAGACCATTCAAGGCAGTCAGCGATCACCATGCGCTTTGCTGGCTGGCGAACATAAAGGAACCATCTGGACGACTAGCAAGGTGGAGCCTCAGACTGCAAGAATACGATATAACCGTCGTATACCGATCTGGCAAAAAACATACCGATGCCGACTGTTTGTCACGGGCTCCTACAGACACACCACTATCAGAAGAAGACGACTTTCCGTTCGTAGGAATTGTCGAGACCACTCAAATAGCCGAACTCCAACGTACAGACAAAGAATTACTCCCGCTTATCGAACACCTGCAAGGAATTGACGTACAAGTACCCCGTATATTTTCTCGAAGCCTCGCATTGTTCTGCCTCCGAGGAAACGTTCTCTACAAGAGAAACTTCAAGCCCAACCGCGAAAAGTTCCTGCTTGTCGTTCCAGCAACTATGCGACAAGAAATACTTCGAGCGTGTCACGATGAGCCCACATCTGGACATTTGGGTGTGACGCGAACGCTTGCAAGGATCAGTCTCCATTATTATTGGCCCAAGCTACTAGCTTCAGTGCAACACTACGTCAAAACATGCCGCGAGTGCCAAAGACGAAAAACACCACGTTCTAAACCAGCGGGCCTTCTACAACCTATAGATCCACCGAAAGCGCCTTTCCGCCAAGTTGGAATGGACCTCCTTGGACCCTTCCCGACATCTTTACTCGGCAAGAAATGGATCGTTGTGGCCACTGATTATTTAACTAGATACGCCGAAACAGACTCTTTGGAACGAGGAACGGCAGCAGAAGTGGCCCAATTCTTCGTACACAAATAGTCCTGCGACATGGCGCTCCAACGGTTGTAATCACCGATCGCGGAACGGCTTTCACGGCGCAACTTTTGAAGTGCCTGCTCAACATGACTCACACTGTTCATAGGAAAACCACTGCATATCATCCTCAATGCAATGGCCTGACCGAACGCCTTAACAGAACTTTAGCGGACATGATATCCATGTATGTGGATGTCGAGCACAAAAAGTGGGACGAAATTTTACCATACGTCACTTTCGCCTACAATACGGCTGTGCAAGAGACCACCAAAATCACCCCATTTGAACTAGTTTACGGTCGTGCTGTTACCACAACACTGGATGCTATGTTACCAATAGACCAAGATGACTACCCCCCCGATCTTGACGACTTTCTACAAAGAGCGGAAGAAGCCCGCCAGTTAGCAAGATACCGAATACGCCACCAACACCGCATCGATGCCGACCGCTACAACCGAGGAAGACTTGACACGCGATATGACGTTGGCGACAAAGTGTGGATATGGACTCCAGTACGACGACGAGGCCTCTCCGAAAAACTCATTTCACGGTATTTTGGCCCCTACGAGATCGTACAGCGACACAATGACCTCGTCTACGAAGTCAAGCCTGCAGGCCACCTGCATTCGAGGCGACGCAATCCCACGGAGCGTGTACACATTGTACGGATGAAACCGTACTACGACCGATTCCAAACCTAGCCACCCCAATACCTTGACGTACTGCAACCTCATTTTTACAAACTTGCACACACAAAAAAAAAAAAAAAACAGCCTCATCGCAAGCATCGGGGCGATGCCGCTTGAGAGGGGGGATAATGCCACGAGGAATTGTTAAGGCGCAGTACAACGCAGACGTTGTTAAAAGAGGAACGCTGACGGCATCGCTACGACTCATGAAGCCCGCCGGAAGGCACGAGCCGGCCCAGCCTGTGCACGAGCTGCTACCGAGCAGCGGCAAAGAAAAGAGGAGAAGAAGAGGACGACGAGCGTTCGCTGCTTTCTCCCAGCTACTGTGTAGTTCTTTTGGCTTTGGGCACAAGTTCGCCCTTATTAAACCTTGTAAATAGGACGTCCCGGTTGTGAGGTTGTTATATCCGTTACAATATTAATCAGCTCAAGGCAGTACAAACTAACCATGAAACAGTTCTCTCAGCACTAACAAACCGAATCTCAGCGCTAGAAACAGTCCAAATCGAACCCTCATCGGGCGCCGTACCCGATGACGCCGCCAAAATCAAACATGAAATTGAAACGCTAAAAGCTGCTAACACCGACGCTAGTAATCGACTGCGCCGCAATAACCTTCTCTTTTTAGGTATTGAGGACTCTGTTAAAGAAACTTGGGAAGAATCAGAGCTTAACGTCATAAACTTTTGTTCCGCCCAACTAGATATTACGCTCGAACCAAGAGCCATAGAACGTGCTCATCGGATCGGAAAATTTGCCCCAGACAAGAATAGGCCAATCATGATAAAGCTCGCTCACTTTAAAACAAAAGAAAAGATTTTGAGCTGCGGAATTAAGCTCAAAGATACGACCTTCGCCGTAAGAGAAGACTTTGCAGCAGCCACTCGCCTTGCACGCTCTAAATTACTCAAATTCATTCGGCCACAAAAGTGTGCATTTAAGCTGAGGGTTGACAAACTTATTGTTGGAAATAAATCATACTTCCATGACGCGAAAACTGATAAAGTCACAGAACTTCGGAACTCACCCGTCATTACATTTGAAAACAGCGCATCATCGGAAGCCACCTCTGTTGGCAGAACATGACGGGTTTGCAATCATTCCGCCTCGTGTAACACGTGTATCCGTCCTATGGCATTTCTAAACATAAACATTGCATTTACTAACATACGAAGCATAATTCCTAAACGCGACGAACTTTGCAGTTTCATAAATGATATCAGTGCTGACATGGTGATACTAACTGAAACATGGTTGCATGATGACGTCACAGATACGGAAGTGTTTCCATCCAATTTAAATTTTACAATTTTTCGCCGGGATCGCAAAAGTAAGAAAGGAGGTGGCGTGCTCATAGCTATTAAAAACACTCTAGCATCCTCACTTATTTTCCATGACGATAAAATAGAATTAATCTGGGTTCTTGTCTCCAACGGAGCCTCGAAATTTGTTTTTGGCGTCTGCTATAGGCCGCCAGACAGCCACCCCGACTTCTGCGACCTACTTCATCAATCCCTCCACACCATTACAAATAAACATTCTAATGCACCTATATTTTGTTTGGGGACTTCAATTATCCTTCAATCAGTTGGTCGTTGCTTTCAGCGTCGAATGGGACATCATCTAAAGAGCAACAATTTTTAAACACTGCCCTTGATTTTAACCTTCACCAGACTATTACGTGCCCTACCAGGGGCAATAACATACTAGACCTCCTGCTAACTTCGAGCCCTGACGACATAAAAACCATTAATACGCTCCCTGGTCTTAGTGACCACAACCTAATCCATATTTGCATCGCCTCCCCGCTTAAAAAGAAATCACCCACACGGAAGGTAATCACGGATTACAAGAGAGCAAATTTTGATGCGATTAATCACGAACTCGCCAACTTCTTAGAAAACTTTAGGAATACGCACCTAAAACGAAGTGTCAACTGTAACTGGGAACTTTTTAAGACTACAATGCTTAACCTCAAAAACAAATACATTCCTTCTACCCTCATTAAATCAGATTCAAACTGCCAATGGTTTAACAAACAGCTAAAATTACTCTGTAACCGAAAGAAACGCTTGTACAGAACGGCCCGCCTAAGCCAAAGTTCAACTGCGTGGGAGCGCTACCGCGCGTGCGCTAATCAGTACTTAACCGAACTAAAAGCTGCAAAAATCAAATTCTTTTCCCATGACCTACTATCAATTCTTCAATCAAATCCCAGCAAATTTTGGCGCATGCTGTCCCCCAAGTCACAATCTAATCGAATAAGCCTCACTAACGCTGACGGAGAACCAATACACGCTGACCAGTGCGCTTCTGCTTTAAATGACCACTTTACGTCTGTGTTTTCCTCTGCCAACACCACTGATACCGTAACACTGCCCGAATCTGCAGCTGTAGCGATGCCAGAAATTGAAATTACCCCAGAAGGAATATTCCTACTCATTAACAATCTTAAAGTTTCATCCTCGGCGGGCTGCGACAGTATTAACAGTAAATTACTAAAAAAATACCGTTTCTGTCTCAAGCCAAATACTTTGCCTAATCTTCACACAATCATTACAAACAGGAAACGTCCCAGACGATTGGAAGAAAGCTCAGGTTATTCCCATCTTTAAATCAGGCAACCGCGCAATCCCAGCTAACTACCGACCTATTTCCTTAACCAGCATCCCATCTAAAATGCTCGAACATATTATAGCTTCAAACCTAATGACATATCTGGAATCCATCAAATTTTTCTTCGATCACCAACATGGTTTCCGGAAACAACTATCATGCGAAACACAACTGGCCGAATTCACACATGATATTCTTCACTTCATGGATGAAAATCTTCAAACTGACGCCATATTTTAGATTTCTCTAAAGCATTCGACCGTGTTCCTCATAACCTCTTACTCTCTAAACTATGCAACCTTGGAATCCCTCCCAACATAATTTTCTGGATAGAAAATTTTCTAAAAAACCGTAAGCAGTTCACCAGCGCTAATGACCACGACTCACCTCTTTCCGACGTAACGTCCGGCGTCCCCCAAGGTGCCTGTCTCTCCCCGCTCCTTTTTCTAATATACATAAATGACTTACCCACCAATGTGCTAACCAAATTAAGACTTTTTGCCGATGACTGCGTTTTATACTCTCCAATCTGTACACCAGACGACAGCATTAAACTTCAACATGATTTAAATTTAATTGTAACTTGGTGTGATAAGTCACTAATGCCGTTAAACCTAACTAAGTGTAAAATTATGTCATTCACCCGCAAAAAGAGCCCAGAAAAATTTACCTATAGCATAAAGTCTGTTCCCATTAGCCCTACCCTATCATACAAATACCTCGGAGTGCATCTGTCATCGTCGCTATCCTGGTCAACCCATATTCAAATAATCTGTTCAGAAGCTTCACGCACTCTCGGATACCTGCGCCGCAACCTAAAATTAGCCTCACCAGACATTAAAAAATTAGCTTATGAAACGTACGTCCGACCGAAACTAGAATATGCTTGCTCAATTTGGCAACCCTCACAAACATATCTAACTAACGATTTAGAAAGGATTCAGAACCGCGCTGCCCGTTTTATTTACTCCCAATACTCTAACGATATCAGCGTTACTGCACTAAAAGAATCATTGAAACTGCCGTCCCTCGAATCTCGTCGTATCATTTCTCGATTGTGTCTGATGCATGCTTTCTATTATCACCCTCAATCACGGCACGTCCTCCTTCAACCATCACACAGAACTTCATCCCGCATAAACCACAGTCACCCTATCGCACCAATAAATGGACACACTTCTGCAATGATTACTTCCTTCTTTCCCAATGGGATAACACTGTGGAATAAACTACCTGATAATATAGTCACGTGTAATAACCGCCAAATTTTCCGCAGTAAGCTAAAATGTCACATGTCGCAATCTAACTGAATGTGCTGTTTTCCCTGCCAATGTTTAAATACTTTTTTTTAACTAATGTATAAACTGTCGTCACTTTTCTCTGGAAGCTTACCTTTGTACCATTACTTTTTTATTTGCATTTGGTAATATTGGCGTTTTACTTTGCATATTGTACCTTTTTTTTTCATTGTTCTTTGAATGTTTACGTTTTGGAACCCTTCGAGTTTTGTTGAGTTGTTCGACATACCTTGTACGCCGCCCCCCCTTATGTAATGCCTCCGGGCCTTTAAGGTGGAATAAATGAAATGAAATGAAAATATATATATATAATATATATATATATATATATATATATATATATATATATATATATATATATATATATATATATATATATATAACCTGCTTACGGCTGGTTATTTTTTCATCCACTTTTCTTCTCATTTACATTCCATTGGTTCTAATAACTTCCCTTGTACTATACTTGGCATTACTGTCTGTTAGGTCTCATTAATACTGTGTTAAAACACGGAAAAACGAGCCCTTAGGTATACACTTTTTTCCCTTGAATATATATATATCATCAGTCTGACTACGTCCAGTGCAGGCCAAAGGCCTCTCCCATGTTCCACCAGTTAACCCTGCTGCCAATTTATACCCACAAACTTCTTAATCCCATCTGCCCACCTAACCTTCTGTCTCCCCCTAACTCACTTGCCTTCTCTGGGAATCCAGTTAGTTCCCCTAATGTCCAGTGGTTATCCTGTCTACGCGCTACATGCCTGGCCCATGTCCGTTTTCTCTTCTTGATTTCATATATGATATCCTTAATCCCCGTTTGTTCCCTTATCTACTCTGCTCTTTTCTTGTCTCTTAAGGTTACACCTACCATTTTTCTTTCCATTGCTCGCTGCGTCGTCCTTAATTTAAGCTGAACCCTTTTCGTAAGTCTCCAGGTTTCTGCTCCGTAGCTAAGTACCGGCAAGATAAAGCTGTTATATATCGTCCTCTTGAAGGATAGTGGCAATCTTACTGTCATAAGTTGAGAGTGCTTGCCAAATGTGCTCCACCCCATTCTTATTTTTCTAGTCACTTCAACTTGTGGTTCGGCTCCGCGGTTATTACCTGCCCTAAATATACATAGTCTTTTACAACTTGAAATGCACTATCACCTATATTGAAGCGCTGCTCTCTTCCGAGGTTGTTGTACATTACTTTCGTTTTGTGCAGATTAATTTTAAGACCCACCTTTCTGCTCTCCTTCACTAATTCCGTAATCATGAGTTGCAATTCATTTCCTGAGTTACTCAGCAATGCAATGTCATCGGCGAAGCGCAGGTTACTAAGGTACTATCTATTAACTCTTATCCCTAACTGTTCCCATTCTAGGCTTCTGAAAACGACCTGTCAGCACGCGGTAAATAGAATTGGGGAGGTTGTGTCCCCCTGCCTTACACCGTTCTTGATTGGTATTTTGTTGCTTTCTTTATGAAGCACTATGGTAGCAGTTGGTCCCCTGTAGATTTCTTCCAGCATGTTTATATATACTTCATCAACGCCCTGACTGAACACGCTCTGAAAAACGGAGGAAGCGAAAAGCAGTGAAGAGGAAACTTGGGATAGGCAAAAATCGGATGTATGCACTAAGGGACAAAGGCAAAATAACTACCAATATGGATAGGATAGTTAAAATAGTGGAGGAGTTTTACAGAGATCTGTACAGTAGCCAGGACAACCACGATCTTAAGACTATAAGAACTAGCAGTAACCCAGATGACACGCCACCAGTAATGATAGAAGAAGTCAGAAAAGCTGTGGAAAGCATGCAAAAAAGTAAAGCTGCTGGTAAGGATCAGGTGACATCAGATCTGCTAAAAGATGGAGGACAGATTGTGTTAGAAAAACTAGCCACACTGTTTACGAGGTGTTTCCTGACGGGAAGAATACCAGAGTCTTGGAAGAATGCTAACATCATCTTAATACATAAGAAAGAAGAGGACAAGGACTTGAAGAATCACAGGCCGATCAGCTTGCTCCCTGTAGTATACAAGCTATTTACAAAGGTTATTGCTAACAGAGTAAAGAAAACATTAGAATTCAATCAACCAAAGGAACAAGCAGGATTTCGAACAGGCTACTCAACAATCGACCACATTCATACTATCAATCAGATAATAGAGAAATGCTCAGAATATAACCAACCACTAACATAGCGTTCATAGATTACGACGAGAATGCGTTTGATTTAGTAGAAATATCAGCCATCATGCAGACACTGCGGAATCAGGGCGTCAATAAAGTATATATATATATATATATATATATATATATATATATATATATATATATATATATATATATATATATATATATATATATATATATATATATATATATATATATATGCGCGTTGGGGATGTCCATATGTCTGCCCACCTAAAGAAGTTTGCATCGCAGAGACGTTCTAAATCAGGAGCCTTTCACTAATAGTCTCAGCATGAAATTTTTTGAAAAAAAAAAAAAAGCCTTCAGTAGGCTTTCAAGGGTTTACGACCTAGAACGTCAAGAGTATAAAAGGGCGAGTAAAGGGCGTTGCTCGGCTTGACGTCAGAGTGTCGAAAATTGAAAAGAAAACAACATCTTTTTTTTTTAAGGCAAGCGCACAATTTAATCGATTTCGCATCCTTCGGCGAAGATGGGAAAGATTTGCGCAATCTAGTCTCTTTTAAACGCTCCTGTTTATCTACGTCATTCCAGTACCGCCCATCGCGATGGTGCAACCGTAGCGCCGATGGTCGCCAAGCACCGGCGTTGCGTACGAGGTAGATTCCTGCTGCACATATCCCCCCCCCCCCCCCTATTTTTTTTCTTCTTGCAGCCATTTGCCGAGAAGAGCCGAAAGCTAACGTTTACACAGGAGAAAGAGGGGGTGGCATCGGGTGGCGCGGAGCGCGCTGAAATGTGCCACGTGCAGATTGCGTCGTCGCAGAGCAGTGCTTCGGGAACCGGCAGTACCCCCCAAATATCGTCGGAAAGGCCGTTCGGGCCGGGATCGATACCTGGAGGACAAGACGCCGTGACTTGTTCTAAGCAGGTGGGAAGTCGTTTGCGGCAAACGCGCACTGTGTCGAGATGCTGCATTAAGCCTTACGCAGCTAATGGCTCACCTGTCGCGGCCAGCCACCGTCCCCCCCTCCCCCCTCGCCCCGCAGCCGCAAACACCGCTCCCCCTCTGTAAACCGCGTCGAGGTTCTTGTGCGTGTCATCACCGGCAACGTTTCCCGAGCGGATGCTATAAATACAATTGCGCGATGCCGGCAAATGGCCTATAGTTCCCTTTGGATATTTTGTTGTTGTTTTTTTTTTGTTTCGTTGCTCTGTCTTTTTTTTAACAAGTATCGATGCATCGTTACTAATCAGTGACGATGGCGTAATGCAACCTTTCGGACAAGACTCCCTAGTAAACCTCTCACAGGACCGGGCTAGCGGGCTTGTTAAAAGCCTGTTCAAACAATTTTACTCCCGAGCGTCCGAGCACGTGTGTGCCTCCCTCCTCCATCGAATGCTGTTCCGCTCCATCGTGTGCGACACTCGGAGTGAAAGTGCTCGATTCGGACGGCAAATTTGAAGTGAATCGAACGAGAATGGAAACGAACGACCCGTTCGTGTGACGTGTCGATCGTGAGAAGTTATCTGGCCACCGATGCATACACTCCTCCAACCCCAAGTATTGGTATATATATATATATATATATATATATATATATATATATATATATATATATATATATATATATATATATATATATATATATATATATATATATATATATATATATATATATATATATATATATATATATTGTGGGCATTTAGTATACGCATCCTCTTCACCGGTACATTATCATCATTATCATGTGTGGCTCATGCATCCCCATCGTTGTCGCGTAGCATCATCATCTTGGCTCATTCATCGTAGCTGTCGGCTGCCGGTTCCTCGGGCCTAATAAAAGGTAATCCAAACCAAGACTTCATACGTGGTGGAGAGTGCTGTTAGATCCCTCGTCATCCTCTCGACCACTCTACCCCCTGGAGCTACGTTCAGGTCGCCGCTTGGCCCAGGTGTCCGGAAATATGTCGCACCAAGATGAGGCCGGTGCTGCAGCCGTTCCCACTCAACCACCGCGTGCCGCGCCTTCTCACGTCATCAACAGCCTCCAGCGTGAGCCCCATCCCTTCGCTGGTATGCGCGGGGAAGATGTGGAAGAATGGCTGGACGATTTCGAACGTGTCGGCGCTGCTAACCGTTGGGATAACGCCTACAAACTCGCCTACGTGTCATTCTACCTCACGGGTGTCGCGAAGACGTGGTTCCTCAACCACTTCATCGACATCCCCGACTGGTCAGCCTTCAAAGATCAGCTTCGTCATGTCTTTGGCACACCGGCTGTTCGTTCGGCTCTCGCAAAGAAAGCTCTCGCGACTCGGAAACAGCACATCGGGGAGTCGTACACATCCTACATCGAGGATGTTCTTTCACTTTGCCGCCGGGTTGACACACCAATGACAGAATCAGACAAGGTGCGCCAGCTTCTTAAGGGGATTGCACCCGTCGCATTCAATGCCCTAGCGATCCAGAATCCGGCTACCGTTGCTGACGTTGCGACAACTTGTCAGCGCCTCGAAGAACTTGAGTCTATGCGCCTACAATCAGACAGTGACGCGGCCCGTATTACGACTGATCCAAACCTGCGGGATACGATAAGGGCGATTATACGTGAAGAATTGGAATCAATGGGATTCACACTACCTTCAGTGTGTCCCGTTCAGTCCTCTTCAACGTCATTGCGGGATGTCATCAGGGAAGAGCTCACGTCTATGACCCACATGGCCAACCTGCAGCCCATTGTCTCTCGTACTCTACCATCGTTCCCGCACACCGCCGCCGCACCACCAGGCACCGTCAGCTCGACGTCCCCGCCACGAACGTACGCGTCGGTTGCTGCCGCACCTCCCACAAGCTTTCCCACGAGCTTTTCATCACCACCGCGTGAGCCGTCACCTGTCCCTCTGACTTCTCTCTCTCCTGGTGCAGTTAGCGCAAGCTACTACCCTCATCATCGATCGACTCGGCCTACGTGCTATTATTGCGGCTATCGTGGTCACATTGCACGCTTTTGCCGCAAGCGCCAGCAAGACGAGCGCCGAGGGTACGACATACGCGAACGGGACTATACCGCAGGAGCCTTGTACCAGGGTCGCCGTTATTCGTCACCGCCGCGTCGATCTCCATCTCCGCCAGCATCGGGTGAACTGCGCAGTAGTCACCGATCAACCCGACGCCGTTCACCGTCGCCTTACCGTCGCTCTTCTTCCCCTCTTCAGCCCGCTTCCCTTACTTCTGATCGGCGTCCGGAAAACTAAGCGATGCAGTTTTTGGAGGACAAACTGCATTCCAACACAAGACTCCAATTCCTCCAGCGCGCCCCTACAATATGATTGCGGTCACAGTTGAGGGAGTGGACGTTGATGCTTTGGTGGACACTGGGGCTGCGTTTTCTGTTATTCGTGCTGATTTGTGTGCCCGTCTTCGAAAAGTCACGACGCCTTATGATGGACCGACACTGGTTACAGCCCAGGGAACAATGATTCGCCCTTCCGCTCTTTGTACTGCCCGTGTACTAATCGACGAAATTCTTCATCATATAGAATTTGCTGTGCTATCCCCGTGCTCCCATGAACTCATTTTAGGCTGGGACTTTCTTTCCTCTGCTTCTGCGGCTATTTGCTGTGCACAACGTGTCGTCCATCTTACTGACACGGACCACTTGCTCAACGACGAAACCTACAGGCCACTTCGACTCATCGCTGCAGTAGACATCGAGTTACCGCCAAACGAACATCAATTAGTGACAGTTTTGTCCAACGACGTCGACTCTGGTGACATTTTGGTCACTCCGTCACCGTATTGCCTTAATAAAGGCATAGTTCTGGCATCAGGTGTGGCTCGCTTCAACAATGGATCAACTGTCCTCGCTGCTACCAACACCACACAAGATAAAATTTTACTACCACGGGGCACTACTGTCGCCTGCGTTGCCGATCTGCAGCCTGTTTGCGTTGTGCCTCTTACCCCTGTCTCCTCTAAAGGCCATCCTGCAGATCATGCTGCTTCCTCGGCCTTTACAGCAGCCATCAACAAAGACTTGAATGACTCACAGAAGCAGCAGCTGCTTGATTTGTTGGAAAAGCATGCAAACTCCTTTGACGTTCATTCATCCACCCTGGGCCAGACATCTGCTACAGCACATCGTATTCAGACCGACGGAACATCCATTGTGCACCGCCGTCCGTACCGCGTCTCTCTAGCTGAACGAAAAATCATTGAAGAAAACGTAGACGATATGCTCCAACGGGAGATAATCCGACCCTCAACCAGTCCTTGGTCGTCGCCCATCGTTCTGGTACGTAAAAAAGACGGTTCCGTACGATTTTGTGTCGATTACCGAGCACTCAATAAGATCACTAGAAAGGACGTATACCCCATGCCACGCATCGACGACGCCCTAGATTCCTTACAGGGTGCTGAATACTTTTCGAGCCTCGACTTGCGTTCAGGCTATTGGCAAATCCCCATGCACGAAGATGATAAAGAAAAAACTGCGTTTGCAACCCCGGACGGCCTATACGAATTCAATGTTATGCCGTTCGGTCTATGCAATGCGCCCGCAACTTTTGAGCGCATGATTGACACCGTGCTGCGTGGCCTGAAATGGAAGACTTGCCTATGTTACCTCGATGACATTGTTGTCTTTTCATCGACGTTTTCTCAACATCTGCAACGCTTGGACGAGGTCCTGACTTGTCTTGCGGGCGCTGGTCTTCAAATTAACACCAAAAAGTGCCATTTCGCCAGCAGATCTATCAAGGTACTCGGTCATATTGTGAGCAAGGACGGAATTCGCCCAGACCCTGATAAAACTGCTGCAGTGCTCCGCTTCCCTCGCCCTGACAAACCAAAAGATTTGCGAAGTTTCCTTGGTCTCGCCTCTTACTTTCGGCGATTCATACAAAACTTTGCCTCCATAGCCGCACCACTTCATAAGCTACTTGCTTCCGGTATGTCCTTTCAGTGGTCTCAGGAATGTGAATCAGCTTTCGACAGGTTGAAGAGTGCCCTCACGACCGACCCTGTACTTGCTCATTTTCACGATGATGCACCGACCTTCCTGCACACAGACGCTAGCGGCCGCGGTTTAGGAGCCGTGCTCCTGCAACGCGACAACTCTTCGCGAGAGCGAGTCGTTGCATACGCCAGCCGCGTCCTCTCCGCAGCCGAGAGGAACTACACGATCACCGAGCAGGAGTGCCTCGCCATCGTTTGGTCAGTACAGAAATTTCGTCCATACCTGCATGGCCGCCATTTCACCATTGTGACCGACCACCATGCTTTATGTTGGCTTTCGACACTCAAGAACTTGTCGGGACGCCTCGGACGCTGGATTCTACGCCTCCAAGAATATGATTTTGAGATCGTGTACAAGTGTGGCAGGAAGCATAGTGACGCCGATGCTCTTTCTCGCTGCCCACTACCAGCGACTCCACTCGGGGTTTCCGCCGTCAATTTGCACAACACGCCCTCGGAGTCCACGTCTACGGCGGTTTCCTCTCTCGCCTCTATGGACCAGCTGCCTTCGGACGACCCGCACGATTTTCCTTCTCGACAGTTGGCTGACCCATACTGTCGACGTATTATAGACTACCTCACTGGCAGTTCCCGTCCACCTAATGCAAGGCTCCGTCGCCAACTCTCGCAATTTAAGCTGGACAACTCGGTGCTGTACCGCAAAATTTACCATCCTGACGGTCAGCGCTGGGTTCCCGTTCTACCCCGATCGCTTCGGTCCGAAGTCCTCAGGGCACTTCATGACCATCCGACTGCTGGTCACCTTGGTTACCATAAAACCTACGATCGCATTCGAAGTCGGTTTTATTGGCCAGGCATTACCACTAGCGTAGCTCGGTACGTCGGGTCCTGCACTACCTGCCAATGTAGAAAACTACCAACATCTGCTCCCGCCGGTAAACTACAGCCTCTTCCGTGCCCAGCCACACCATTCGAAGTTGTAGGCGTCGATCTTTATGGCCCCCTCCCAGTCAGTGCTGCTGGAAACCGGTGGATAGTAACAGCCATTGACCATTTGACGCGCTACGCCGAGACGGCATCCGTTACAACAGGTTCAGCTTCTGAGATTGCCGATTTCATTCTCCGAGCCATTATACTGCGTCATGGTGCTCCACGTGTGTTGCTCAGTGACCGTGGAAGGGCCTTTCTTTCACAACTAGTGAACGAACTTCTTCAGGCCTCCGGCACAACTCACAAGACTGCCTCTAGTTATCATCCCCAGACTAACGGCCTCACTGAGCGATTCCACCGCACTCTTGCTGACATGATCGCCGCCTATATTCAACCAGACCACAAAAACTGGGACGTTGTTCTACCATTCGTCACTTTCGCCTACAATACGGCCATTCAGCGAACAACCGGCTACTCGCCATTTTACCTAGTTTATGGACGCTCCCCTACTTCTTTCCTGGACGTCTCCTTCTTTACCTGCCAAGCGAATTCGTCTCCATCCTCTTCAGAGGAATACGTTTCACGACTCGCACAGTGCCGCCAACGAGCTCGTATAAACACTGAAGCCCGCCAGGAAGACAGAAAGCTAGTTTATGATGAATCGCATCGTGATGTATCCTTCCAACCTGGAGACGAAGTGCTGCTTTTGACGCCTGTTCGCACACCTGGTTTGTGCGACAAATTTCAGCCTCGGTTTATTGGGCCGTACACAGTTCTTGAAGAGACTTCACCAGTGAATTATCGCGTGACGCCACTTGTAGCCCCAGCAGATCGCCGTTATCGAACTACAGAGGTCGTCCATGTCTCCCGTATGAAGCCCTTCATGCGACGTTCTTTGTCCCCTTGACTTGCCGCGGCCAGGCTGGCCGCTTTCACGTGGGGGGAATTGATGTGGGCATTTAGTATACGCATCCTCTTCACCGGTACATTATCATCATTATCATGTGTGGCTCATGCATCCCCATCGTTGTCGCGTAGCATCATCATCTTGGCTCATTCATCGTAGCTGTCGGCTGCCGGTTCCTCGGGCCTAATAAAAGGTAATCCAAACCAAGACTTCATAATATATATATATATATATATATATATATATATATATATATATATATATATATATATATATATATATATATATATATATTTTTTACTGCAATACACCTAAAACTGTAGTTAACGTCCCCTATACGTCCCTTGGCTTTCATTGTGTGCTGGTCTTCGTTAACGTTGTCTAATAAAGAAAGTAGTTGAAAACAGTGTAGCGCAAGCGTGCGGCATTATAAATAAACAACCCTTCACTATTGCACCCTTTCCAGGTTCGCCACACTCTTGCAGACTTTTCAAATGTGTGGGTAAACAACGCATGATCTTATGTGTGTGCAGACATGTGCCGCGACACGATTCAAGTGCGCCCACACATGTGGTCCAGACGTCGTCCGACGTTATAATGGTAACGCCAAAACTTTCACTACCTGGACGCTGAACGATCTCACCCGTATACGTACTCCAGCCCTATACTAGTTATAGACACACGTCGGTGTATTGTGTTTCAATTAACAATTTGAACGGTGCTTCGTATCACAACGATTCCCTCAAATTTCGGCCGCATCAAGTTGCATAGTTGCGCAGCCTAACCATGCTTCAGGCGCTATAGTTATACGCGTTTGAGTACTGAGTGAATAAACGTCTGCTTTCTCGGTGAACGAGCGCATGTTTCACTCTATACGGCAGTACGTCACTCCTACGTCAAATTACCCACAACTGTCCGTTACCAAATGCGGTAATTACAACGACGACGACACGCGCATTTCGAACGGAATCGCTTCCATGACGAGAGCACCTATATATTTGAGTACATTTTTGCTAACCAGTATAGTTAAGCTCGCGAAGCACTTGATTATTATTGACCAGTTACGTTCGTTGATACATTCATTATCATCATTGATAGCCTAATGACTGCAGAGTACGAACTGCTTTGAGAAGTCAGCGTACCTTGTGTTGAGATCGAACGACTCCGAGCAGGGGGATCACTCAATAAACCATTAATGCATTATAACTGGTTACCGGCCTCGTCAAGCGTAACATCAGAAACTTATTACTAACCTTAATAACGCAGTCGCAGAGGTTCCACCCGCTAGTGCGCTCCCGCAACGCACTGTCTGGGTTTGCGTGCAACGGCGACGGAACTATCGCTTTCTTTTTCAAGGTTCATGTCATGTGGCCTTCGATGAGAAGTGTTTCACACAATCGCTGCATGCTTCATAAATGTGAGCGTGGTACAATCGACCGACAAGAGCCACATGATCTTGAATGCAAGTAATATTTTACTGCCCCCAATGCGGTGATAGCACTCGGAGCCAACAGTTGTCCGACGCAGCAGTTTCGAGGGTATACAGGCTGAACAGAAACGTGGGTTTAGATCTGTGCGGCGGCACGTTGCCACGACAAAACTTGCCCATGCCAAATGTAACGCAACATGATTGAAGAAGTTTCGTTATCTGGTCAGATATATATGCATTCATACATCAAGCTGACGTCATGTTTGCAATAAAAGGGACACAAACGGCTGGCCCTTTATCTGATTACCTGTTACATGCAGGATCACGAACATTTTCCCGAAAGTAACATTCGTAATAACAATATGCGTGCGCAGGGTTCCTCTTCAGAGGGAGAGGGGGAGGCGGGATTCTCCTCACAGCGCCCTGCACTGCTTATTGAGTCAATGTATGAAGTAGAACAGTACGTTATGTTGGGCTAGTTGGTACATATTAAGTTGAAATACATGGCTCAAGGTTGTCAATGAGAAGAACTAGAAGATACAGAAAGAGCTCCAACTCACAACTAAGCTTATTTTCATAAAGCACTCACAATATATAGGCTCTTGGAGGACATGCGCAGAACATTTCATTCACCAGACGTGCAGGCATGAACATTTTTAGGATGTAATAAACAATTATTGCAATCATAATATCTGGGAACCAGCAACAAACGGTCTTTACATCAGGCTTATCTGTTTTTTGATGGTTCCCAGATATCATGATTGCAATAATCGTTTATTACATCATCAAAATGTTCATGCCTGCACGTGCGGTGAATGAAATGTTCTGCGCATGTCTTCCAAGAGCCTATATATTGTGAGTGCTTTATGAAAATAAACTTAGTTGTGAGTTGGAGCTCTTTCTGTCTCTTCTCGTTCTTCTTATTGGCAACCTTGCGCCACGCATTTCAGCTTAACGCATTAAGTAGACTGTTACCCCTCCTCCCCTGCCCCACTAGCGCGCGCGACTATGATAGTAACTGTTAACCATTTCTTAAAGGTTCAGTGACAGCTCGGAAACGCGTGTGGACATGAAGTCGTCGCAATCATGAATGTACGTACAACAGGTGCACACCATATATATTGATACGTGTATGGAACTGTCGCCCCGACACAGCTGAATTGGCACCCAAATGAAGAAGACGACAACGTGGTTGTTGTGGGTTGGACTCTCGAGCTTCTCCCCTTGGCCTGCATGACTGTGCGCTCTCTAGGCCGTTAGCAAGACCAACTCTCGATGAATAAATCTTCCCCGTAACATCTTTTGGTGGAAGGTGTGGGGTCTTTACACAACCCGGCTCTGGAACTCCGCAGTGGACGCCAGCTTTGTCCAGACGCGATGCCTGAAACCGGCACTCAGGCCTCGCCATCCGCGCCAGCTCCATCACCTGTGATTCCCCCGCCCCATCTTCTCGACTCTGGCACGTTTTCCGGGACGGACATCACGGACGTCGAAGAATGGCTCGCATTATTCGAGCGCGTCAGCAAGCACTACTGGTGGGATGAAACGCTTATGCTGGCAAATATTCTATTCTACCTACGGGGTACGGCACACGCCTGGTAGGAGACGCATGAAGAACTAACCAGCTGGGACACATGCAAGCAAAAGCTTCGCGATTTGTTCGGTCGGTCAGTTGCTCGTCAGATGGCAGCCAGGCAGGAACTCGCGTCGCGTGTTAAATCATCGACGGAGTCGTACGTCACGTACATTCAAGACGTACTGGCACAGTGTCGGAAGACTGACAAAAACATATCCGAGGCGGACAAGATCAGCAACGTGTTGAAAGGCATTGCTGATGATGCTTTCAACATACTAATGTGCAAGAACTGCACCACTGTCGACTCCATCATATCTGAATGCCGACGATTTGAACAAGCTAAAAGCAGGCGAATAACCCACCACATCACGAGACTACCAAACACTGCTGCGACTTCATCTTGCAAGGATTCTGCAGCACCCCGTTCACTTGCGCCTCCTGCCTATATCACAAGGATTGTTCGCCAAGGGCTGGAAGCCATGGCACCCGCTTCTTATCAGCCCCCTGCGCAAGACAACTGGGCAACAGTCTCGCTTATTCAAGCCATCATACGTCAGGAGTTTGCTAACCTGGGCGTCCAGGTTCCCCAGCCCGCCAGACTTGTGCCGCAGCCCATGAGCACTCCCGTCCACAACGCTGACCACCACTCTGCTTCACTTATCGCTGCGGCAGCCGCGACTCCTCGGTTTCCACCATGCTACCGAAATCCACCTGAATGGCGCACGCACGATGATCGACCCATCTGCTTTTCTTGCTCTCGAGTTGGGCACATCTCCCGCCATTGCCGCAACAGGTGGTATTTCCGGCCAAGCTTTCCTAATGTCGACCGCCGTCAGGACCATGGACACCATTCGCAACCCGGTTTTCCGGATGACCATATTCAGGACCCTTCAGCTCGCCGTTCATCTCCACGCTCCGAACCGTCCTACGCTGACATCGTCACCCAAAGAAACTGGTCTAGCCGCTCGCCGTCACCTCAGGGTCGGCCGTCACGCTCCCCTCAACGCCGCCGCTCTCCGTCACCGGCTTGTTCTGGCCATTCCCCGGGAAACTGACTAGTGCAGCTCCTGGAGGTGGCGCTGCGTTGACGACTTGGAACGAAAACCCTCAACCGGCTACAAATTCTAGACGCAATTTACTTCGGGTGTTCGTTGACGGCCACGCCGTTACTGCTCTAATTGACACTGGTGCCCAAGTATTTGTTATGAGTTCTACACTTCAACCTCGCCTAAAAAAGGTTCTCACACCGGCTATGTTCTCTACTGTTCGATTTTCCAACGGAAGTCGAACATCGGTGCTTGGTATGTGCACTGCCCACGTTACTGTTGCTGGCCACCACACTTCCGTTCTCTTCGCAGTCCTCGATAATTGCCCACACGACGACATCCTTGGAATTGACTTTTTAACCGCCCACTCCGCCCTCATCGATTGTTCTACCGGTATCTTATGGCTCGAATTGCCCTTGTGCACCGATTTCACTCCTCCAAGTCGCACTCGGCTACAATCCGTGGAGTCTCTACGGCTACCACCCCAGGCTGCTATGCACATTCCTCTGTCGCCCTTCCCGTCCGTTCCTGATGGAGACTATCTGGTGGCTCCCCCCATTGATTTGACCCTTACGCACCACATCGCACTACCACATACTATAGTGGTTGTTGCTAACAACACGGTGCTACTTCCAGTTCTGAACTTCTCTACGTCGACCCAAGTTCTTCCCCAAGGCATCACTTTAGCCGATATTTCCACCCTTGATGAATGTTCGATTTGTTCTTTTACCCCTGACACTAAGACCATGGCGAAACCTGTCATCACGTCGCAATATAAGGCGTTCCTCGACAAAATGATATCCAGCGACCTCTTACCTTCCCAAGTTGCAGCAGTCCGGGATGTTCTATTTTCTTACCTGGATATCTTTGACGTCGACGACCGTCCCCTGGGCCGCACAAGTGCCGTAACCCACCGCATCGACACCGGCGACGCCAGTCCACTTCACAAACGCCCTTATCGCGTGTCACATGCTGAGCGCCAAGTTATACAGACGGAGATCGAGAAAATGCTGAGTAAAGACGTCATTGAGCCTTCATCGAGTCCTTGGGCATCCCCTGTGGTCTTAGTTAAAAAGAAAGACAACACCTGGCGCTTTTGCGTCGACTATCGCCATCTGAATCGGATCACCAAGAAGGACGTTTATCCTTTACCCCGAATCGATGATGCGCTCGACTGCCTCCACGGCGCCAACTATTTCTCGTCCCTCGACCTTCGATACGGATACTGGCAAATTTCGGTCGACGACCGCGACCGCGAGAAGGCAGCATTCATCACACCCGACGGCCTTTACCAATTCAAGGTCATGCCTTTTGGGTTGTACAATGCCCCGACTACTTTTGAGCGTATGATGGACTCTCTTCTTCGCGGTTTCAAATGGTCGACCTGCCTTTGCTATCTGGATGATGTAATCGTTTTCTCGTTCTCCTTCGAAAGCCACCTGTCTCGTCTCTCGGCAATTTTTGACGTTTTTCGTTGCGCTGGTCCCCAACTGAATTCGTCGAAATGCTCATTTGGACGCCGGCAGATTAAACTACTCGGCCACCTTGTTGACGCCACTGGTGTTCAACCCAACCCTGACAAAGTACGTGCAGTCCGAGAATTCCCGGTTCCGCGTTCCACACAAGAAGTTCGCAGTTTTATTGGGCTCTGCTCATATACTTCCGCCGCTTTGTCTTCAACTTCGCGGATATTGCTAGGCCCCTCACGAATCTCCTCAAGAAGAATGTGACCTTTTCTTGGGTAAGGGACCAAGAACATTCCTTCGCATCGCTAATTACCGCCCTCACATCACCACCTGTGTTGGCTCATTTTGATCCAGCGGCTCGAACAGAGCTTCGCACCGATGCAAGCGGCCATGGCATTGGTGCTGTACTCGCTCAGATACAGAATGGCACCAACCGTGTGATAGCCTACGCTAGCCGCCTTTTGTCGCAAGCGGAACAAAATTATTCCATCACTGAGCGGGAATGCTTCGCCCTCGTTTGGGCTATTGCGAAATTCCGTCCGTACTTATACAGACGTCCGTTTGCAGTCATCACGGACCATCATGCGCTTTGCTGGCTGTCGACGCTTAAGGACCCTACAGGAAGACTCGGCCGATGGTCACTTCGATTACAGGAGTACACGTTCTTGGTTGTTTACAAATCTGGAAAGCTGCACAACGATGCTGACTGCTTATCCCGGCACCCCGTTGGTCCACCTAGCTCCACTGATTTGAAATCCGATGCCTGCGTTTCAGCCATCACTGACTTTCTGAACGTGGCCGACGAACAGCGCCGAGATCCATCGCTACTCACATTCATTGACCACCTTCAATCGCGTTATGCTGACCCTTCTCTTAGCAGATACCTACTTCAAGACAACGTTTTGTACCGCCGCAACTGACACCCCGACACCGCATCACCTGTGAAAGGATGTTCTGCAACAATTTCACGACGCTCCAACTTCTGGACATCTAGGAGTCTCCAGAACTTACGATCGCATTCGACGACGAGTATTCTGGAAGGGCCTCTACCACTCTGTTCGCCGTTACGTCGCATCATGCGACCTCTGCCAGCGCCGAAAGAAGCCTACGACTCCCCCTGCCGGTCTTCTTCAACCTATTGAAGTTCCAGCCGAGCCATTTTATCGAGTGGGGTTGGACTTGCTAGGTCCCTTTCCTACTTCTACAACTGGAAATAAATGGATTGCAGTGGCCACAGACTATGCCACTCGGTATGCAATCACTCGACCGCTGCCAACCAGCTGCGCAACCGACGTTGCCGACTTCCTGCTGTACGACATTGTTCTCCAGCATGGCGCTCGATCCATCTCACCTGCTCAGAGGCCATGGTCGCTACTTTCTATCTCGTGTGGTTGATGATCTACTCCGATCTTGTGCTACCCATCACAACTTCACCACATCTTACCACCCTCAGACTAACGGCCTTACGGAGCGCCTAAACCGCACATTGACAGACATGCTTGCCATGTACGTATCTACTGACCACACTGATTGGGACATACCTCTTCCGTTTGTAACCTTCGCCTTTAACTCGTCGCGTCATGAAACAGTGGGCTACTGCCCTTTTTATCTACTCTTCGGACGTCATTCCTTACTGCCCTTCGACACACTGCTTTCATCAGACCACCCATCCTCCACTTCGTACGCTCAAGATGCGATCACCCGGGCCCTCACGGCACGCGCGGTAGCGCGCGCTCGGTTATCATCGTCGCAGACAGCACAGAAGTCCCTTTATGACCGTCGACATAGAGATGCCGTTTTTTTCTGCGGGATCTCTTGTTCTCCTGTGGATCCCATCTCGACGTGTTGGCCTCTGCGAGAAACTACTATCGCGATACGCTGGGCCCTACCGAGTCATTCGTCAGGTCACACCTGTGACCTACGAGATTGCCGCTACCACAAACTCATCAGCTGCTGCACCCATAACGGAAGTAGTCCACGTTTCTCGTCTCAAGCCCTACAACGCCGACTCGCTCATTTAACAGGCACCGAGACGGTGCCTTACGGGCCGCGGTGATGATACGTGTATGGAACTGTCGCCCCGACACAGCTGAATTGGCACCCAAACGAAGAAGACGACAACGTGGTTGTTGTGGGTTGCACTCTCGAGCTTCTCCCCGTTGGCCTGCTTGACTGTGCGCTCTTCAAGCCGTTAGCAAGACCAGCTCTCGGTGAATAAATCTTCCCCGTAACAATAATAAAGGGCAACATGCAAGTTCGCACAATATATATCTCCTTTTCGACGTTCGTGACGTTTGTTATAGAACAGATTTTAACGTCTTGAACGCCATCAATATGTCTTAATGAGGACTTCGGAGGTCTTGAAAGTTACTTCCACGCGCTTTGTTTACGTGCACATTCGATTCATTTCTTACGAGGCAAACAACAGTCCTGTAATCCCAAAGAATGTTATTGTGTCAAACACTCAAAATAGTTTCTGGAAAAGCGCTAGAGAATCCGTATGACACAAGCAGAGAAATAAAGCACAAATCACGCACGAGTGCACAAGTGCACGAGTACACGACCACTCAAACGCTATGTGGGTCCCGCGTTGCCAGTCATGGAACCGTTTGCGCGGTGCGTTCGCGGTGGCCGACGACACCTTTCACGTGCTGAGGCGGATTGGTGATAGCCGTGAAAGATGGAGAAACCTCGCGTTTCTTTGCGTGGACCCGGTTCAGGATCGCATTCAGAATCACGGCCAGAACGGCGAGGGCCACAACGACGAGAGCCACGACGCAGTACGCCAGCGGCTGGCCACTTATGATGTTCCTCAAGGTTCGCAGAAGAGTGCGGCCACCGGGGTTCTCTTTGGAGACCGAGACGTGGCCGGAAGGGGGAAGCTGGAAACCGCTCGTATCCTGGTGGCCCGTCGCTACCGTTAAACGCCAATCTGGGGTCAGGTCACAGCTCTTTCTGGGCGTCGTGGCTTCTGAACGCCTCCCGGGCGTAGACGGGCCCGCTGACGTAGTTTGCGATAGTGCGGAGGCCATGGTGGAAGCCCTCGATGCCGTTTTGATCGCCGAGTCTATTTGGTGTTTGGGCGCCGTCTTCTTGAACTGAAGACATAAGACGGCCGGTGAAGGCGGGAAAAAGAAACCGTTAGAATCCATAGACCTGGACTATTTTCGCGGCCACTTCTGTCGCTATATTTACGAATAAGAGTCGGGAGGCCTCTTATGGTTGAGATTAGGTGGGCACAGCGTTGCTGTTGTATAGTGTAACAGCCAACGCTCACCATCACTAGCCGCCACTTAGCAGCACTAGTCGGCATTAAAACGATAGGTAGCCAACGCTAACCAAACATCACCAATCATGCAGTTCTTCTCCGCCAAGATTACACTACATTCACAATCGTATAGCCAATCGTTTAGCACACACCTGCTGACCCGCAGGTCACGGGATCAAACCCAGGCTGCGGCGGCTGCATTTCTGATGGAGGCGGAAATGTTGTAGGCCCGTGTGCTCAGATTTGGGTGCACGTTAAAAAAACCCAGGAGGTCGAAATTTCCGGAGCCGTCTACTACGGCGTCTCTCATAATCAAGTAGTGGTTTCGGGACGTTAAACCCCACATATCAATCAATCAATCCCTTTGCGAATGTGTGGAGGCCTCCCCTAAGGCAACACGCGAACCAACGCAGCTGTCCATAGGTACTAAATTGCCTATTTGAGCCGGTTGGTACATGATAAACGAAGCGAAAACAGGGTGAAAACACAGGAGAGTGAAAGCTTTGTGCTTCGTCCGTCACTTTTACTGTCCTGTTTTCGCACTGTTTATTGCTTCATTGCGGGAGCGGCCGCCCTACCCTAGCCACCTAAGAAGGGGTTCACAAAATCTGCCCCATACATTAACTTAATCGAAATAAGGTGGGGCGGTAAGTCTGCCCCATACATTAACGTATCAGGGGGGGGGGGGGGAAGCGCTGTGACAAACCTTTGCCCCCCCCCCCTTGTTGATTCTTTTGCTGGTGATGATGAATAAATATACCAGAACGCTTTGTAATGGGTGGGCCTTAAACGTCTCACTCGTTTGTGCACCTGACACCTCTCGAGTCCTGGCGCATTTCTGCGCTTCTGACGCGCAACATTACATGCGGTAAACAGCCACTTCGCATTACAAGGCGATCACATAAGGTTTTCTTTTTTCCGGAAGCAGCTCCAAGCAATGACGCTGGCCCTGGGCTTTTACCCCAGGGCCACAGTTTTTATTGCACGCCACACCTGCATGCCACACAGAATTCCACATTTTTATTGCCACTCGAGCCGAATATTTTAGTGTTTAATTACATCTACCTGCAATTATATCCCACGGACAACACCAATTTTTCCCTACACCACCACAGACACCGACGCCAACACTAGAATTTAACGCTAATGCTTTAACACTAATAGAGAGCGAGTGAATATAGTAGTTAGTACATGGTATAAGTATACACTGTGCGTCCACGGGCGTTTTTGGGAATGGGTGGTGTGGGGGTGCAAAACCGTGATCGTCTTTGCCCTCCTCAAGCCGCACCAGCAGTTGCCTTCACTCAAGCTACCCCAGCAGCGCTCCCCCCTTCACCCAGTCGCGATTCAGTACGTGTTGCCTACCCTAATACAGAATGCTGCTGACGCTCATGTGTGCGTCGGTACCTAATGTGGGCTCAAAACACGCTTTTTTTTTTAAATCACCACCCATGCACTCCGTACCAACGGTTAACCAGCGAAAGCTGAAGCGTTCGGCCCCGGTGCTTAGCAATGGGTTCAATCCGACGCGCACTGAAGTCTTTCACAAATATTGGTTACATGCTCATGCTTCTTAATGATGTTAGACACATGACGATAGTTATAGCGCGAGAAACGAACGACGATAAAGAGACAAGAAGGATACGAGGTCGTCATTCTGTTCTCGCTCTATAACCATCGTCATGTCATATAAGCTAGCCCAAACTGCCCCACTTCTAAGTTTCACACACGTTTGGCTTGGGTTTACCACAGTGTCTATTTCACATGCCGCACATTGTGCGTCACATGATCACGGTCATGAAAGTGCGGATGAGCAGTTAAATGCACTTCGCAATGCTTTAATGAAAGTGGTTGTTGTCGAACTGCAGATGGTCACATGACGTCGCAGCCGAAGCCAAAGTGCCGTTGGAGGAAATCTCGCCGAAAGCACTCCCACGTTCATTACAATAACGCCACGTTGTTGCGAGCGTTTGACGTCGTGAGCCAACTTACAACACAGCCAATGGCGCACGTGCTTGGGTATGACGCTGCGAACAACTTAATTGATAATACAACCAATGGAAACCGCGCATGACACCACTACCGGGCGGTTTTTCGTTTCTCCTAGCCATATATAGCTTTCGCTGTAAAAAGAGGCACTTCTGTTGTTCGAGTCAGCGTTAACATTAAAACGTTTTCTGCAGAAAAGTATGTGTGTTCGTCTAGGTCGTGTGCACTTCTCACCGCTTCTCTGAGCTCCAGTAAGGACGGACGAAGTTCGGTCAGCTTCGCCGCATTGTCGGAGTTCGAAATGTCCTCAGCATTGGGCGGATTTCGGGCACGTCCGACTTTGGCTCTTTCCTTTCCTTTGGGTAGCTGAAAGGTCAAGAGATACTTTCGACAAACCCAGCCAATCCGAAACAATCCTACTGAAACGGCGCGTATATGCCATCACCAATAATTACGCACGTTTCCCTTACGGAATCTATAGAGAGTTCATACGTTTTCTATATACTTGCCATACGTGTTTCCGTAACAGTTTTGCGGAAGCGTACGGAGTTATTGGAATGGTATACGAAACGCTCCAATAGTAAATTTAACCGCTGGGACTTCGATGTTGTGAAATGTGTAGTTTTAAAAGCAAGTGCAAGCGGAAAAAATGCAAATCATAATACGACCTTAACATCTTCACTCAAGCGTTATGAAAAAACGCCTGCTCTTGCGGGCAGGAATATCACACTGTGCACAAAAAGAGGCAAATCAGAGCATGAATGCTTTACGTGCCCTTTTCTGTGTTCTTGTTGATCGCGAATTAGATTCGTTCCTTTAGTACGCCGTGATTAATATCAAGCTGCGGGGCTTGATGAGAATACACCCTTGAAAAAAAATTACTTTGTATGGCGAATCACTTCCCCAGGATGATATAAAGAATATCATTAACGTCAGGTACGCAAAGTACAACTCAACACTTTGTGCGTTCCTGTTCGTGATGAGAATGCCGTTGTTTTCGCTCTCTTATCAAATATTAAATCCGTACTGATTCCTGTCCCGCCTGTATGAGGGCCACATTCTTTCTCCTAGTGTTTATCGATGTACTTCCTTTATGTGCGACAGTATTTGTTCCTTCAATGCTGTGTGTACGAGAGCTCTTATATGTGCTATGTGGAGAGAGAGAGAGAGAGAGAGAGAGAGAGAGAGAGAGAGAACGTCTTTATTCACAAAATCATGGAGAAGGAGGGCGTGGGAGGAACCCCTAGTTCGGGGTCCCTAGGACGACTCCAGCGACGAACCGGGCCCACTGTATCAGAGCTCGGAGGACCTCGGGAGGTCCATCGCGGAGAGCATCATCCCACAGCTCCTCGTTACGTAAAGGGTGAAGGAAAGCAAGTAAGGGAGGTAAGATGTTCGCAGGGCACTCGATCGAGACATGGAAGGTCGCGGGCGAGTTTCCACAGCCGGTGCAACGGTCTGCATAGCACTGCGGGTAGAATTTATGAAGTGATACTAGATTGGGAAATGTGTAACGCTACTGCCTCCTCTCGCGAGAAAGATGCCGATGGCGTGCTCTGAGTGCGACGGAAGTTCTTGTAGTGACGAAAAATGTCTTTGTAAGTGAGAAGAGGATCCCTCCCACTCCAAAATTGTCGCCTCGCCTTGCCGGGCCGCCCGGAGGGAAATTTCGCGGGCAACAGCGTGTGCGCGATCATTGCCCGGCAGAGAGACCAGGGGCCCAGAGTAAGTGGATGCGAAAAGTATTGTTTGACTCAGTTAGTGGAATTTGATTGAGAATTCAGTGGGCCGCTCTTGGGATGCCATGTCCTGATAGGAAGGCCCGACATGCCTGTTGCGAGTCTGTCAATATGTAGACCTCACGGTGAACACGGATAGCGTATCGTATCGCTAGAGCAACTGCGAGAATTTCGCCGTGAGCGGCATGTGTCCCACGCATTGCAGCCGAGTCCTGCAGGGAATCGGTGCCATCTAAGACTACCTAGGTGTAACCTTCGCGAATTCGGGCTGTGTCCGTGAAGGCTGTGTCCGTGAAAAAAGTATGCGATTCCAGGATGTCTTCGAGCATACGGCTGAGGTATTGTACGCGGGATTTGCGCCGGCCCTTGTCATGCTGGGGGTGCATGTTACGTGGTAAGGAATTAACAGTTGGTATTTTACGTATCCCAAGCGATAAGGGCATCGGGTTGGTTTCAATCTCAAGTGGTGGGACGGGATGCTATGCGGATGAGCTATGCGACTTCCGTGGGCGCAGTAAAATTGTTATGGAGTGGCTTGACAACGATTCCAATTGTCGCGTAAAGCTTTGCTGCGGCCCACGGTAGAAACTGAACGTCATTTGAGCATTCACTCGGAAAAAAAAATGTCGTCGTTGGAATGATTCGTAGGGCTTAAAATCTCTCCCAACTTAAACCTCGTCACTTCAAGGTGAACTATACAAATGCCGCCTTCAAGATACAGAAGCTAAGTTGAAAGTACACATGAAATGAACGCACATGTATACACAGGACGAGCGTGAACTAGCAACTGTCACACTTGTTGCTTCTTTATGTTCGAGCAGTGACATAAAGTACAACCAGCTATCCCCTAATTAGGCTCTTTTATACCTAGCACGTCATCCTTTTTTGCAAACTCGGCTGCTGCAGAGAGCGAAGCGACCTTCGTACACTGTGTACCTTCAAGGTAAATTTTGCTGTGAAAGCAGGAGAAGGATGTACAAACCACCCCCTACATAAAAATTGGCGCCCGCGAATGGGCGAGGACAAAGCAAAGTACAGGTGGTACATGTATCAAGGTAACATATGAGCATTTCTGGTTACATCGCGAAAACGACGAAGACGGAAAACAGAAGAGAAGACGGAAACAGAGACACGAACGAGCGTGTACCTTCAGAAAAGTGGTGGCTGTATAGGTTCTCGAGTTGCTACTGTTCTCAGTGACATGTATACTTAAGCTGCGTTAATAGAAAACTTCAAAACCAACTTAAAGATTTAGCAGTGTTGATTATTACCTTGTGTTTTTTTTTTCTTGTAGTAATAATAACAGAAGGGCAACAGACATACTGAAAGCCTTTTCAGAATATGGGAATTGCCTTAAGTTCACGTTGGAACTAATTAAGGAAAAGAATTTACAGTTCTCGGATTTGAGCCTATATATAGTTTGAGCCTAATCATGTTTGTTGGCTCTACCTTCTTAGGTCCCAGAAACCTGTCCTTGCTTTTGTTTCAAATCGTTCAAAGATAGTGAAAAACGGAACAGTATGCATGACCTTGAGATCAGTTCTAACCAAGTCTTGTGCTCACGGCATTGAGTATAGTGTCTAGGGGTCGTGAAGTGGACGACGGGAACAGACTATAGATCGAAGATGGAACTGTTTATTCAGGCTGAACTTGTGGCCCAAAAGCGAAAAGTAAGATTACAGCGATACACACTGGCACCAATAGCGTCGAACAGAGCGTCGGCCGTCGATCAACTGACTATGGCGGTGAAACGCGTCGGCATTTATGCACGTGCCGTCAAATATTCTAGCGTTATCACTAGCGGGCACGTAGGTTCCAGAATAATCTGTAACGTTTACGAAGTGGGTGGTATCTAGACAGTCCCGAAGCTTCTCGAACTACAGGTGCGGTTTGCGCTGAGAACTACGTGCAGTGTAACAGAACGATAAAAAACCTTGAGGAAAGAACGTAGCAATAGCTTCACTGCACATATTAAGAGGTTGGAAAGTGCCAGGTACGCATCACATGCGCTAGTTACGTGTACAAAAAAGCTGAAAAAATCGTTAAAAGCCAGGACGCTGTTAACAGAAAGACGTCAACCCAGTAAGACTACAAAACAGTAGCAGTATACAACCATATGTATACATAAACTGTCACATGGTGTGAGCAATGTCGGTCACAGGTATGGCATAAGACAGACTTCTCGGCTTCTGATAAACTTTCTAGAGTTTGTCCAATGGTTCGCAGTAAAATGCAGCACAATGACAAGGAAATTAGTGACTGTGGAATGCATTATGTTTCCACGTTTGTGCACTGCAAGAGTGTTATCATTTACCAGATCCCTCTTACATTTGGGCGGTCATACGTGGGGGAGACTGTTCGTTGCATTAATGCACGCTTAATTAAGAGAGCACACCAATTCGCTCAAGAATTCGAACTGCTTCGTATCTGACATCGCCCTGCAGTACGTGTGGCTGTTCAACTGTCTTTGCCGATACAGAGATTTTCGTCGAAGCACAAATCCCAGATAACTATGGAAGTGATAGAGACCTTTTCGTGTTCAACGAATGGATGGAGCATGCGTAAAAGAGTAATCGCTCACAGAAAAAAAAAGAGATCGCATATTATCTAAGCATATGTACTGTCAACTGATATATATACTCATGTAACTTTTTATATAGCTTGTTTAACACGTCTTCGCAATGTTGATATGCTTTTCACGTTCTTGTGTTCTTCAAATAAAACTTTCAGTTGCGAGAAAAAAAAACTGTGCTCGTTTGTGTTGCTTCTATTTTCCGCCTTCGTCGTTTTCGCGCTATAACAAAGAAAGCATCCGTCCCAACTAGCCCAACTTTCAATACTATTGTTTATGTATGTGCCTTCTAATAAACATTTAGTTGCGAGTCAGCGACTGTGTCGTGTCTTCCAGAGTTCTCGATCCTTTTTAGCGTTGTTGTTTCCTTCATAATGATGGACCAGCAAGTAGCCCAAGTTTCTCTTCTAGTTTTGGTACACGTAGAATGCGTGCGCGCATAACGACTACGGCAAAATAAAAAAGAGTGGGGCGACGACTTTTAAAGCGTGCTGTTGGCGCAATCTCGCTGGTGATAAGATAACATGCTGAAGTGCTTCCTATCTTTCAGTATCGCCAGCAGTAAATGGTGTATACAACGCCTCCTCTGTTTTATCAATACCAGCCAGATTCGTCCGATCCAGCCGTTCACCTCCCTCAGCTTTAGCCCTTTCCTGCTCTCGCCCATCACCTAGCCTTCGGCGTGCTTTGCGGTCCTGGAAAAGAGAGCCCATTGTGCAGTGCCCCACGACGGGAATAATATAAACTAATTTTTTGTTCAGTTTTGTACAGATCCGTGGGGCGGCGTCTTGCGTCCCTCGTGATCAGAATGTTGGTGGTCACGCTGGCTCTGTAAATGAGCCGGTGTTTTGAGATAGCGTGTCGCCGTTCGTGGCGCTGTGCGGTCAACCAATGGGAACGTGTCACTGTGAGGCCGCTGCTTAACTAGCGCTGTGAGATGGCGGTGGCATTGTTTCCAGCCACAAAGGAGGAGCGTGAAGGAACAAACCAGACAGACGTATGATATTGGAAAGGGACACATATATCGCGTCTCCGTGCGAAAACGCTCGCAAGCACGTGTGATGCAAGCAGCCCTACCCGTCATGTGGCGTCGCATAACGGCCACTCTCTGAGCTAAGGCGGACCTACTGCTTCTATTGAAGAGCGTGCGTTTGCACTGGCATTGAATGAAATAAATAAGGCGTCGGTGTATATAAATATCTCACCGTTGCTATGTTAAAGAATGTATGTTCCTTATGTGACCGAGTCGCTTAGCGCGGTGCGCTGCAGATTGAAGGGTTAAAGGTGCAAACCCCAGTTGCGCGCTTCGAAAAAAAAAAACAGTTATAAATTATATATGTGTGTGTTAAGCCGTTTGAGGTCCGCCATATGCTTAGATTATATGTGTGTACGTTAAAGAACCCAAGGTGGTCGAAATTTTCGGAGACCTCCACAACGGCGTCTCTCACGATCATATCGAAGTGTTGCGACGTTAAACACCAGATATTGTTGGTTGTATTGCACCTTATAACAAATCGCTGTCGTCTTCTGCAATCTACTTCAGGCGTATACACTCTCGGTGGAGACAGCGAGTGAATGCGTGCTGCATTTAGAGCCTACGTTATCAATCCTAAAGCCAGACGAGAAATTGAAATGCGTTGGAAAACACACTTACCACGCCCGCATTGTTACCCCTCTGGGTTTGGGCGTCTGGTAGGGGCTCGTCCTTGCGCGACTTTACGCGCGAATTGCGATGGCGCTTCTTTTTGCTCTTCCTGCTTGCGTCCTGTCCTTTCTTATCACTGGGTGTCTGTGCCATTCACTCCAGTGACAGTGCCAAGCAGCTACGGCAGTGTCAGAACGGAGGCGCCGCTGGATCGTTGGCCCTCACGACCTCTTTCGCTGGTGCGTGTGTCACTGGACGAAGGATCGCTGTCCGAGTAGCGTTCAGCCGTCGCGACCGCTGGTCTTCAGTTTTCTGGGGACGACGACCAGGACGCCACGACCGCCACAGAGTAGTCTTCGTCTTCTTCCTCGAGATTTATCATCGACCCACGTCAAGCTGCACTCCTAGCAGGGAACCTACGAGCACGAACCAATGTGTGCTTTAGGGAACGGAAAGAAACGGCTGCTTCTGGCACTACCTAAATAACAAGCACTTGTTCCTAAGCAAGTATGTTTCAGCTTGTGGTGTTCAATACAGTTTGGCGGATGTTGTATTTACATACACAGTGGTGCCGTGCTATTTGTTGAATGAACTTAAGAACAGTTTTTATTTTCCCCTTCCCACCCACCTTTGCAGATGCTGTCCCGTTTAAGGAAGTGGCAAGCTGGACAACTCGTCACGGTGCCTTACAGGCGTCAATCGCAGCAAAAGCTAGTCGCAAACTTTCAATCGTGATTTGAAGTTTCCAGACCGTTATATCTGGCTTCTATGTAGTATACTTCCATCCTAGACGCTAATTTTTGATCGTCTAAGTTTCTGAATCCTACATTTTATTTAATACAAGCGCTTCTAACCATGACAATTTCATCCGCAAACATACGGCAGAGATTCTTCCCATTCGTACTTCCTGATAATCACCTACAGCCCTACGATATAAATAACTCATCTGACGTCTTTCTGCCAGGCATTTTTATTATTTTACCGTAGAAAGTGAACGTCGTTGTAGCACAGTTATAAACAATATTACGTAATGTTTATTCGTACTTCCCGGTTATGCGATTTTTCCACGACTATAACCGTACCTGCATACTTTGCTTCTGAATTGCTTACGTATTTTGTAATCTATTAAAAACATATAGCTAGGTTTGTTGTCCTCTGTATATATGTCCATTACCTAGTCAACGTCGTTTAACGTCTTATCGCGCCATAGTAGCCGTCCTTCAAATTATTGATTCCTCAAATATGTAATTTCTTTAAAAATAGGCACTCACCTTAAGTAATCGAAGGTTTTCAGCAAGTGCCTTAGTTAAAAATAAAATAAACGAATTCCTTGCTCTAGGCCTACCCACGATATACCCATAACTAAACTCAGTATGCACAAAGAAGCCCAACTAGTGACTGTTCTATCAAAGCAATTTAGAAGGATTTAATGCAGGTCGCTAACAGCATACTTCTACGCATATCGATTCCCTGAATGATTGGGACCTGCAGAATTTTTTTTTCAAGTGTTTTCCTTTTCATGTAGTGCACTAGACTTCTATACTGGCGGCTTATGATCCAACCTAGTAATGGCCAGCCGGTTCCCAGTATGAATGAATGAATGAATGAATGAATGAATGAATGAATGAATGAATGAATGAATGAATGAATGAATGAATGAATGAATGAATGAATGAATGAATGAAAGCTGCACCTACGCGAGGTGACGCAAGAACACGTGCCTTTTACAGGATCGATTCGAGTGAGAAGCAAAAATGAGAAAGAAGAATGAACAAAGCGAACAATAGTGTTGCATCTTTCTTTTATTTCTTCTAAATGGATTAATTTTAATCTGTTATTAAAGAAGAAATTCATGAAAACTATCCTGTTCCTGGCCAATCCCCCAGCGTGGGTATGCGCCACATCGTCAAGGATCTTGACTTGACTTTGTGTTGTTACGTGTGTCAGCTAGGGGTCAATCAATTTCCGGTAGCATGTCTCGACCCTGTAAGACCAGTGACTCATGGCGTATTTGTTAGTTCCGTCATGTTACTATAGCTTAGTGGCCTTGCTCAGCAGCATTTGTAAATCAACATGGTTTCTGCCAATAAATATATTGAAGTTCTTCTGGTCTTACGTATATGGCACGCACCTATTGGAGGGGATTGGCCTAATAGAAAGTGAGTTCATCCCATTGCAGCATTAAGTTATTCTTGGGTCTACTTGTTAATAATTGTGATTAGTTGCTGATTTGAAGTGTCAATTACTAGAAACGAAAAATGTCATGCGTGCCGATTTTAGCATGAGATTCTTTCAGTCACAGAAATATAGCCCTAAATGGCAAAGAAAACATCTCTGTGGCTGTACCCTAGAGAAGTGGCCCCGAACGAAAGAACATCATTCGATAGTTCTACGCCCGTTTTTCAAAGGGGTGGTACTAGTATACTCTTTTTTAATGCATTGGATCTGTAACAACATATACAAATACAAAAAATCCCCGATCGTTTGTCCTGCTTACAGAAAAAGCTCAAAAGGAAATTAAGTTACCCTGATCTAGGAAAATCAAAATTGGGAGAGGTAACGCGGTAAAAAAAATTTGTAATGGCAACTTCCATCATACTTTAACTAGCAGAATCACAGCACCAGGGAAATAAAAGGTGTTTGTAATCCGGAAAACCAGTCAGTGCAGGGTGTCATAAACTTTGCTCGATTGTATGTGTGTGAAATCGCGCCACGGTGATGTATGCTGTTAAGGGGAAAATAAAATTATCGGCGCGGAGAGCGACATTTTGCAAAATAGACCTTTGTGGCCAGGTGCCCAGATTAAATCAATACAGTTAAGATCAGAGGGAACTAGCAATTGAAAATGTTTCAGTATAGGCGTGTCACCGAATGTGGAAAGAGAACACACAATTAGTCAGTTAAAATCGCCGCTACTCGAATCGAAGTATTTGCCTTGCGTAAATTTAATACTATAGCCTTGAATTCAAGAAGAAAGACAGCAATAAAATCAGATAATCGTAAGAAAAAAGCTGGCACCAGTTTTTTTTTTTTTTTTCGTGCAAGTGTTTATTAGGTTTTATGCTTCTCAGAAGAATGACGAAGCATAGTATAGCGAACGCCGGCCTACTACCCAAAAAAAAAATATTATTCATGTCCTAGTGGGTATCAAGCAATTGTGTTTGCAGTAGTTACCCAATGAGTGTTTTTAAAAGGCTCCGAAAGGCGGCTGTTCTAGTTTTTGCTGTGACTGTTCTGCAACTTCCACGCAAGCCTGGCGTTTTTTCTCACTTTATCCTTTCTATTATTCCTACCTATATATCTGATACCGTCGATGCCAGTTTCCTTTTACTCTATCTGTTGTTCTTGCATAGTTCACCCTATCTGTTGCTACAAGCATATTATTTTTAGTCTTAATTTATGGTATTACGTATCATTGTCATATAATTTTTTTAATCAAACATTTTTGAACAACCTTACAAACATTCAACTACTCATTCTTAGCCAATCCGCCAAAGCGGATACGTGTCATTGTTTTGAAGGAAAAACGAACAAACAAATTATGAGTCAGTACCACTATGACATAACGTGCGGCAAGCCGTAGACAAGGGGCACTCCAGACTTCCTCTAACTTAAGGAGCCATATACAATCACATAAATTTTGACCACCTGTGTTTCCTCGTGCTTGCAGCTAAATCTAAGAACACTAATGGTCTTTCCGTTTCGCCCTCATCGAAATGCGGCTTCCATGGCCGGGAATCGAACCGGCGTCCTCCAGCTTAGAAGTCCAACACCTTAGCTGCTAAGCTACCACTGCGGGTAACAAGTAAGTAAGTGGTTCTTGTAGGAAAAAAAAGGAGCTGATATCTGTCTGCCTAATTGGTGACACTGCTAAGCTACTTGTAGGGGAAGGGGATAAAAAGAATAGTAGAAAGATAAAAAGGAAGAAGACGGAGCACTCGCCGTATCTTTTCCAATGAGCATTGGTCCCGTGTATATAAAACCCCAAGTGCTGTTTGTTCAAACACTTCTAGATGCTTTATATGCTAATATATTCGAGATCATACCGTCTGACAAACCAATCTGCCAAGTGCAAATAGAATTTGACGATATCTTCCCAATGAATGCTAAACACTTGTCCTCTAAATATTTGATTGGCTTATTAGAAGAACACCTGTCTCAATTAGGTACTTATATAGTAATTGCAACGAATGCATCTATGAGTGGCGAGAAAGCAGGTGTGGGTATTTTTTTTCTCTCATTATTCTAGTCCTTTTCATTACGCCTCCCAAATTATACACCAATATTTGAAGCGGAATTAACGGCCGTTATACTAGCTCTTCGTAAACTTCCTGGGACTCATTCGACAGCTGTGATAGCGTCTGACTCGTATTCTGTGTGTTCATTTTCATCATCTTCGTCGGCATCAGCAATACTAGAAACTTTTAAATCATTAAT
The DNA here is from genome assembly GCF_013339725.1 of Rhipicephalus microplus. Classification (NCBI taxonomy): domain Eukaryota; kingdom Metazoa; phylum Arthropoda; class Arachnida; order Ixodida; family Ixodidae; genus Rhipicephalus; species Rhipicephalus microplus. The sequence continues at coordinate 52,334,151 of NC_051170.1, read as the reverse complement.
CACAGCAAACATTCGTCTAGAGCGAATGATATGGGTGCCAGGCCATCGTTGTATACTTATAAATGAGATGGCTGACTAACTCATGTGAGCATCCTTTGATCTTCCGATTGTGTCAGTCATGCCTCTTACAGCTTGTGTAACAGCAGCGAGGTTCAGAAAACTTTCCCTTCTGGAAGACTCATCAAAAATTACGATACCGAATCCAGATTTCTCGCACCTGCACTTCGCATAGAATAATAAATGGTGTCCCACGCGTAAATTGAAAGTCCCCATAACAAAATTACGTTACCATGTACCACCACTTAATTTCTACTTAAACATGTCTGGTCTGGTTCCATCCCTTCTGTGCTCAAGCTGTAATGAACCCGAAAATATCGACCATTTTCTTCTCACACGCCACCGTTTTAAAAATCAAAGAAAAAATTTGTTCAAAGTTTTGTTCAATATACTAGGGATATCACTTACTGCTCCTAATATTTTGTCCTTTGGGGCTGCTTCATTATGACTCAGCGACAGGAACATCTGCGGAGCCCTCTGTGAATTCCTATGTAACACAAGAAGATTACCTTGCTGAGCCATTGATCAGGTGTCGATTTTTACTAGCCAATCTAACATTTAATATTTAACTGTTACACTGTAATGACTTAACCGTCAGAAGAACTTCATATGATGATTAAACCTCAGCTATTCAAAAATTCTATTATTTCTTTTCTTTCACGTTTTTTTTTTTTTTTCACATTGTGCCAAAATGATTCCGCCAAGTAAAAACAAAGTAATCCTATTTCCCCAGCCTAAATAATCGTCAGGTATTGACTTAAATTAACTGCCGTCTTCTCGGCCAATCCCCCTTAGTGGGTGAGAGCCACGAAAACGGATCAAGCAAGCAAGTAAGCAAGAAGAGTGAAGAGAGAGAAAAGATGAGGGACGTGGTCGAAGGAGTCCGAGAACGGGGCACTGATCGGCGAGAGCTACACGGCACCAGGAGTTCGCGGATGGCCGGCCGATCGACGAGAGCTGCAACTGACGTCACAGATCGCGGATGACACAACCGTTCAGCACGGAATCCACCAAGCGAGTTCGTAAGAAGGGGGCAATGCCACGCACACCAAGTGTACGCGACTGCTGCGTCTGCGTCTGCACTAATATAGTGCCTGTAAGTCCGGCTTTACTACAGCAAGAACCTTTATGAGGAGAAGCCACCGTCTTTAATTTCGTTTATGTTGTTCATAACATTCTCTATTATAACCGGTAATTCGTGGTCTGTTATCAAAGTAAACACGAATGATAGAATGTATCCACTCATATTGGTTGATGTCAGCTAGCTTTCGCCTAGTTGCATCTAACCTTTCTCAATTCTGAGGTTGTTCATGTTCTCATGTCAAGTGCTGCGGCTACTACAGCCTGGTTTGCGTTTTTTTTTTCTCGATTTGTTGCTTAGTTCCTGGCAATCATTAGAGAAGAACACGTGAAACTGTCTCGTTTAGTGAGACTGCAGCAAACCCTGGTCAAGCCTCTCTGGCCCCACGCGCAGGTGCACGTCATTCGTGGCTGAGGCAACAGTTATTACACGGTTATATGTCATATTACCGGGCCAGTCGTCAACATCTCGAGGCGCGTTGAATAGTTGGAGCGTAGTGGCAAGAAGATCACGAAAACGGTCATCTTTTTTATTAATGATTTTAATATATAATCAAGATAAAGGTGCTGTCTGATCTGAACCGGTGAAAACAATTATGGAACTCTTTCCGTTTACCTCACTGTTCTTATAGGTATCATGATTGATGATTTGTGGGGTTTAACGTCCCAAAACCACCATATGATTATCAGAGACGCCGTAGTGGAGGGCTCCGGAAATTTCGACCACCTGGGGTTCTTTAACGTGCGCCCAAATCTGAGCACACGGGCCTACAACATTTCCGCCTCCATCGGAAATGCAGCCGCCGCAGCCGGGATTCGATTCCGCGACCTGCGGGTGAGTAGCCGAGTACATTAGCCACTAGACCACCGCGGCGGGGCGTTCTTATAGGTATAAATATGCAGTACTGAAAACGTCTCACAAATCTACATCATCCATTCTCGATCAATTCCCTTGGGTGGGTATGAGGCACGTTCGAGGTGTCGTCATCATCGCCACCATGTCCCAGGTGCTGCCAGTCAACATTTCGCCGCAGGGAAACGAATCAGGTGACTTCCAGAGCCGCAAACTTTGCGGTCTCACATACCATGCACGCACTTGGTCGCCGCGGGGCATAAACGCGTGTGCGCTGGCTATTACCTGCACATCCCTGGCCCACAAGACTCCGTCGTTAGTCTCGAGCCAGAGTCGTGACAGGCATAGCACGTGTTAGAAATCATTTGCAAGTTTGCGTCATAGACTGTCATAGCTGAGTTCCGGCCCCACTTTACTGTGATAAATGGTTGCACTGATAATAATCGCTCTTCCGTCACCACGGTAAGGGCACTTAAACGTGGCAGTCTTTTGGCGTCAATGCAAGCAGCCCATACTTGATATTTTAACTGTTTTTTTTTTTTTTTTCACAAAGAGACAGGCATACGGATGGGTCCTCACCATAGATGAGCAGGTTCACTCACGAGTTGACTCGACCTTAGGGCTTATATTGGACCCTCGTGGACGACCAGATTATGAGTGAATCGAAATGACCAGTATATTTGCCTGTCTACACCTACACCTTTATTACAACTACACCTTTGTTGTTATTATTATTATTATTATTATATTATTATTATTATATTATTATTATTATTATTATTATTATTATTATTATTGCCCATCTATGGTGCCGAAAGATGTTTTGCGTGTGCCAAATGTCACTCTGGCTTTGCATGATCAAATGCGATTTTGTTACCGCATTTCTTGAATCACATTTATTTTGTTTACTGAACTGTAACTGTGTTATACTATCTTAGGAAATTCTGAGTGTATTACGACATGTATTGGCGGTTGTGCACGAAGTACTGCGACAGAAAGCGCTGGTTTGTTCATATTGGATTGCCGACGCGTTAAACTGGGAATCTTTTAAACTTTGTCCTGTGTTCTTTGTATAGTCTGTCCTTCGTAGTGTCGCCCTACACTAAGCGCTCCGCCAAGCTAACTTGAGCAACACGATTCAGCCCGCACCGAACGACATCCATGTGGGATGTCACAGGGTGCCTCAACTACAAATCTCTCAGCGAGCAACAAGCTGAGTCCTAATGTTCAATGTGTTCAATTCCGCAACTTACATCTATTACACATCACGATCGCATTCCTCTTCTTTTTTTTTAAGTGGGCGTTCGGAGCATTGTGATTTGACTTAAGAAACAAACAGTTTTTTCAATGCATTGTCCAGAAAGTACGCTGCAACGACGTCACAGTCCATATTTTGTTCAGTGCAGGAATACCTTGAATTTCCTCTCAGTTTTGTTATGACATAAATAAGTTTCGTGACGAGTTGAAATTATAATCCAAAACTGTCATGTTTGAAGACAATACGTATATACACCTCCTATGCCTTATTTCTCACACAATCTTGTTCAAGTCTATCGCGAATTTAATTTGCGTATCTTGTGAGTGGGTGGGCCGATGCACACACAATTATTCAGGTTTAGCTGTGTGGCTTTCTTGTTTGTTTCATCTACCACACAGCGCCGGCTGCGAATGTAGCATACGGCGTAGCAAACACTGCGCATGTGAGGTTGACCCATCATACAGTCATCAACGTCTGTGGCTGCTGCTTAACACTATCTGCGTAGCGTAAGCCTGACGTTTCTGCCATAAGTGCTATTTATATATTACGCACCTAATCTACATTCGTTGCGTATGCGCGACATCCTTTACTTAAACACAATTTCGACGACCATTTGTCTGCCGTGCGAACGTCTGTTCTAAGCAAAGCGGATAAAAAAATGAAAGTCTCGATTGATTGATTGATTGATTGATTGATTGATTGATTGATTGATTGATTGATTGATTGATTGATTGATTGATATAAGGGGTTTAACGTCCCAAAACCACCATATGATTATGAGAGACGCCGTAGTTGAGGGCTCCGAAATTTCGACCACCTGGGGTTCTTTCACGTGCACCCAAATCTGAGCACACGGGCCTACAACATTTCCGCCTCCATCGGAAATGCAGCCGCCGCAGCCGGGATTTGAGCCCGCAACCTGCGGGTCAGCAGCCGAGTACCTTAGCCACTAGACCACTGCGGCGGAGCAAAAAATTAATGCAACGCGTGTGATCATCTGTTGGGATGCTATGTGTTTCTCAGCCATTCCCGTTAGTTCTCTGCCTGAGTTTATCTCACAAATAGGGCATGTTGTGCATATACGCTCGTCCACATAGGCTTGCGAAGGGTTCTTCGTCAGGGGGTAGAAGGAAAGAGGTACATTGCAGTGCTCCCCGCTCCCTCACAAAGTCAAAGTACGAGGCAGACTTTGCGCCCCCCCCCCCTCCTCTTTTAGGTGTCTAGGGGGGGGGGGGGAGGGGTGCTGCCACCCCTTACTTACAGTGTGCACGCTTATGCGTTCGTTCGGTGAACACAAGGCGAACTAGGGTGTTCCTAGGCGTCGGTCTATTAAGGCTGTTACGCAGCACAACGGATGGTGTACTGTGTCATAAATTACCAAACATAAACAGGAATAAGGTTTAGAAATTAAGCTTGCAAAGGAAACATAGGATACGTGCGTTACGCTAAGACATACGCGCTGGTTATGTAATTGTGTTATACAGGCTTGTATTAGACATGTGAAGGCCCCAGGTATATACTGCAACACCGATCATTACTAGTTTTGCTTCATTTCCAATGGCCTAGTAGGACTATCACAAAGGTACAATAATTAAACATATTTTACATAACAATGAAGCAAAGCAACCCGGAATATGTGTATTACATGACAGACTACATTGCGGTATTGTGCCTTGTACACGCGTTTTGAAGCGTCCTCCTCCATGCAGTCAGCTCCCCCCGTATCAGTTATTCATCCTTGATTGATATTTATCCGCTCGCTTAACGTCTGTCTCTTTTTTTTTTTCAATAAACGTGTACCAAAAATGGTTGCTGTATTCCACTACATATCTCATCATCATCATCAGCAGCAGCAGCAGCAGCAGCAGCCTGACTACGCCCACTACAGGGCAAAGCCCTTCAGACGTATACGCCCAGTGCAAAAAAGAAATTGTCAGAACGGGACAAAAAAAAATGGCAGTATATTCATTGAGTGAATGATGGATAGTGGGGCGAAGCATCCGTCCGTCCATTCGTTCTTGCTTCCGTCCATCATGCGTGCGTCTGTGTGGCCACCCGTGCGTCCATCCGCCCGTCCGTGCGTGCGTCTGTTCGTGCGTCCGTCCATGCTTTCGTCCATGCATCCGCTCCTGCGTCCGTCCATGCATCCATCCGTCCGTGCAGCCATCCATGCGTCCGTCCATGCATCTGTCTGTGTGTCCATTCGTCCACCTATTCAACACTCCAAGTACCACCATCTCGCATCTTTTCATCATATATTCCTCATATAGAATCACCGCCATCCAGCGGACATTCCAAAAACTGAACGAGAGGTGGCACACGCACACTTTCTTACGGCTTGCGCTTCGTGTCTACTGCCCACCTTTAACCACCTCGATTTCATGGTATATACTAGTTCACTGTATTCATGGCACTGCGGCCCAACGCTCGCTAAACATTTTTAAAACCTAGGAGGTTACGCCCAGCGAGTAAAACGTAGCAACCCTTTCTTGTCTTCTGTGCGTTGTCGAACAATAAAAAATTCGCAGCGTGCGCGTTAACTGAAAGCCGAATTCCCCTGTCTCTCACTCCCCCTTAGCAGCCATTGGCATGTACATTGAGTAATATCTTTTATTGTTCAACAACGCACAGAAGAAATCTCTCACCGGCACCACCTTGGAGGTCAAAATGTAAGACTGGTAAAGGCTGTTTCAGCGCCTTTACGAGTACGCGTCCATCCATCCATCCGTCTGTTTGTCCTGTCCATCTGTCTATCCGTGCGTCCATCCATCCGTACATCTAGTGAACACTCCAAGTATCGCCATCTCGCATCTTCTCCCGGCTGCAGCGGCTGCATTTCCGATGGAGGCGGAAATGTTGTGGGCCCGTGTGCTCAGATTTGGGTGCACGTTAAAGAACCCCAGGAGATCGAAATTTCCGGAGCCCTCCACTATGGCGTCTCTCATAATCATATGGTGGTTTTGGGACGTTAAACCTCACATATCAATCTCGCATCTTTTTATCGTGATCGTAGCTGCGTGATCGTCACTCTACTTCCCCTGTGGCACATACCCGCTGTCTCGGGTATGTGCCACCGGCGGTTACGCACAACGACAACGGGGGACGCGCAAGCCATGCCATAAGGAGCTTCGCCCCTAAAAGTATGGCACTCACGTAGCTACAGTCATGGACTCCGTGGCGACGTCCACGTCCTTGCTGGCTCCAGTGCAAGGTCCACTGCAACCCCGCCGCTCCTAACCAGGTGTTACGGAGAGGTCCCAGGGTTTCTTGGGTAGCGTGTCGCGAGGCCAACGTCGGGCAGGGAGCATCCAGGCAGTGGCAAGGCAAAAGGCAGCCAGAGGAAAAGAAAACGTTCATATTTACAACCTATGTATGTGCACGAAACGTGGACGAGGAACCAGCTGACGCCAGATGCACTGTAAGCGCCGAGATGCTCGAGACACTCGAGGACAGCTCCATGGTTCTGACGCAGCCAGCGTCTCTTACGGACGCACCCAGTTTCTGGCGCACGACCTCCTGCTGTGGCGGACGCACTCAGTGTCTGTACGAGGGACGCCAGCATGCTCCTGATTCAGCCAGCTTTTTCTATTTCTGTCCCTCTCTCTTGAATGTGCGGCGTTCCATAATTAGAGATAGCAGTCATTAAAATGCCACATGACATTTATATGCGTCCACACTGTGTTTCATAGCTTTTATTGTTGTATCGTACGGCAGTATTATACTCGGCGACAACTTTTCTTGGCACTGAAGGGAAAGCTACGGAGCCAAATCACGTGCATCCTACCACCAGTGAAGGTAGATGTAAAGTAGCGCCCGTATTTTCAACCTGAAATATAAATGTTCCTCCTTTATTTTCTACGTGGAGCTATTTGAGACAGGACGCAGCTCACATCTGTAATATTCCTATCATTTTTTTTTAATTTATCTGTTGTGACTTCGCGTCTTCGAACGCGTGAAAAAGACCCACCTTCTTACGTGCGCCTCAAACGCTAAGCGGCGTCTGCGTCAACATGAAACGCTCATGGTGCGCCCCCGTAACTTTCCACAGCGTTACGAGACACGCGCCGAAACGGACTACATCGCGTAGTGCTACATGTGCCGCCTCCGTAGCTTTCGTTTCAGTTCCAAAAAAAAACGTTTTCGCCGAGTATATCGAAGCGCTATTCTACGTACGATAACAATTTACATCGCCACTGGATCACTGCGTGAAGCGAAAGATGATGTGTACGTATTTTTTTTTTTTCTTCGGCACTGAGTGATAGTACAATTGCTTGTCGGAGACCACTTCGAACTAGGAGATCATTTGTTTATGAAATAATGTTCATTTCAATTCATGTGAAGTTACATATTACCCATGACTTGTCGACAACGGTTAGCTAAGGTTTTGCCAACACTCGTCATGCATTTAGACTCAACGCGTGCTCATTATGCTAATTAAATTGAAAAAAATTAGCAGATCCCACGCACAGTGGGAATCAATGATATACGAAGCATGAATGAGGAAGGTTGATAGGTCACTCTAAAATCAGCACAACGTTACGAGGTGGACGTAAAATATGCCGCACATGACTTCATCATATGATTATCATGTTTGCGCGTGTCATTTACCTTCGTCGTCTATTTACATCACGTGATACCGAATTTTCTATATGTGGAGCCAGTGAAACGTCCGCAAGCACACTATGAGCGTAGCAAGTAGTCATGTTTTACATGACACACATGTCTTGATTATCGTGTTTGGACGTGTCATTTACCTTTGTCATTCGTTCGCGTCACGCAATACCCAATTTGGTATATATGAGGCTATCGAAAAGGTCGTTAGCCCATCATGAGCGTGATATGTTGCTATGTTCTTACATCACACGGATGTCATCATTTTCATGTTTGCACCAGTCATATACTTTCGTCATCCATTGACGTCACGTAACACGAAATTTTGTATATATGAAGCTAGTGAAACGACCGTGATCGCACTATGAGCGTAGCATGTATAGTCATGTTACATGACACGCTTGTCATGATTCTCATGTTTTGACGTGTCCTTTACCGTTGTCGCCCGTTCGCTTCACGTAATATCAAGTCTGGAATATGCGAAGCTAGCAAAACAGCCACGAACGCATCATGATCGTGGCATGTGGTCATGTTGTTACATGACATGCATCTCCTGATTATCATGTTTGCACCTGTCATATACCTTTGTCATTCATTCATGGCCCGTAATACCAAATTTGGTATATGTGAAGCTAGCGAAACAGCCACGGGTGCATCATGAGTGTGACATGTAGTCATGTTCTAACATGACATGCATCTCATGACTCATGTTTGCACCAGTCATAAACCTTCGTCATGCATTCACGTCCCGTAATACCAAATTTGATATATGTGAAGACAGCGATACGACCGCCAGCGCACCATGAGCGTCGCGTGTAGTCATGAATCATGAGTTACATGTCATATGTGTCACGATTTCAACGTTAGAGTCTCTCACGTGTTTGCCATGAAGTCATGTCGAACCATACCAGTTTTTGAACATGCCATGTGAACGAAACGACCGCGAGAGCAGCAAGACCACGAAATGTAAATCATGACATTCATGACATACATATCATGATAATCAGTTATGACTAGTCACACAGTGATGCCCGTCATACAATGATGTCATGTCATACGAAATTTGGTACCGATACCATTAACGAAACGGCCAGGAGAGTTAAAAGTCGTAGGTGAATAGATAGATAGATAGATAGATAGATAGATAGATAGATAGATAGATAGATAGATAGATAGATAGATAGATAGATAGATAGATAGATAGATAGATAGATAGATAGATAGATAGATAGATAGATAGATAGATAGATAGATAGATAGATAGATAGATAGATAGATAGATAGATAGATAGATAGATAGATAGATAGATAGATAGATAGATAGATAGATAGATAGATAGATAGATAGATAGATAGATTCAAAGTCACCGAAGTTCGCTAAGAAATGCATCGCATTTAATAGCATTTATTTTTATTCTTGACAACCTTTACTGTAGGTACATGAAAGTGGTAAGGGTTATCGTTCCACTCAAGAGAGCTCCGTGTAAATATGGAATCATAATAACCAGTATACAATGAAATAAGCCACCTCTAATATTAATTTCTCATTTTCTCATTGGATCAAGCCATGTTGTAACCTTCTCGATGAAGGTTCAATTAAAAGAAAGCGTTTTTCTTCGCGAATGCAAACTGGGTAACTAATGTCATAGAGTAATGCTGTAATCGACTGCTCCGTACAAGTTCTAGCCACCCTAGTGCAAGAAGTGTGGCAGCTTGGGCTAGTTGGTATGGCATGACGATAGTTATAGCGCGAGAACAAAACGACGACACAGAGACAAGAGACAAGAAGCGCTCGTGTCTTTCGTGTCCTTCTTGTCTCTGTGTCGTCGTTTTGTTCTCGCGCTATAACTATCGTCACGCCTAGTGCAAGATCGTTCATTTTATGGGATGCTAACGGCGCCTGCCGGAAACGTTACAAACCACTACAACTTGCTTTTAGCCTCCGAGACTGCTTTGGTACTATAGCAGTCTTAGAGGCTACGGGATGTAACCAATCATTTTGAAGTCCTCTTTTTTTACACACAATCGCCCAAATCGAGTTTTCAACTGTGCGCTGTTTGTGTTATTTGCGGTGTTATTACAGCATGGTTTTATAACTTTTATATCTTAGCAGCTCAATATTACGACGTCAATTTTGTGTCAAGTGTACATAAAAGCGTGGCCTTCGAGACTAGTAATTTGTTAAAAAAAACTTGTTTTTCAAAAACTGTCGCATCTCAGCATCCATTTTATAATAAATAATAAGTTTACTTCTTTTATTGTTATGTTTTTACAATTTTTGTAAGTCGAAAATGATTTTGGAGCCAACTTAGTCTAGAAACGTTGTCTGGAGCCTGAAAACACTTCATTGTCGCCATGTTTTGCTGAAGCATTTCTTTGCTGATTGCTGCCAATGCGTTTAATACCCTGACGTTTATGTCACGAAATTAGTACATCTTAACAAAGCACCGAATAACCCAGCGAAGTCGGGTTAGTTATAACCTCCTGGAAGCGGCGTTGCACCATTAGCGGTCGCAAATGTAGCAACTTTGGTCTAGGCTACCATGGCTAAACGTAAGTGCGCCCTCCAAGATGTAACATTCTGTTAACGGCGTTTTCAGAGGCCGTTTATGTACATGGCCTCTAAGATGTGCAAATGCACCGAATTTTTTTTTCTTCTTGATTTCTCGGTACAACCTTGGGCTTGTCAGAAAAAGGATGAAAAAAGAAAACACTGTGTTCGGATGATTGGTTAGTTACCTCAGTGAAACGTAGGAAGAAGTGCTACACAATTATTTTATTTTTCACTTAATTTGTTAATTATTTGAACAAACAGTTTTGAAGACCCAGCACGAAAACACACGACGTTTTTTTTATTTATTTGTTTATTTATTAATTTATTTATCTATCTATTTATTTATTTTTTATTTGCCTAGATATGCCGCTGGCCTAGAAATATAAATACTTTTTTTTTTTTTTGCAATCTCAGCGAGTTCTGCGCGAGTCGCAAAGAACTCAACAGCTTTCAATATTTCACAACGCTAGTAGCCAACATGAGCAGCGTTTGTGTTTACTACTTCTACTTCCTTGACTTTATCATTTATGCTTACTTTTTTTTTCCCGGTCGCTCGAAGTCACGCGTTTCCGGGGTAATTATTTTATCGTTTACTTCGTCATCGTGAGCGTTCGGCGCACGTATACCGGTCTAATAGCCATAATTTGTTCCGAAAATTGTGATGTACATGTAGTATAGTGCTCGAATGCGTTTGCATCCATTGACGCTGTGGCTCAGAAAGCGCCTGTGGCAGCGACAGATTATAGATAGCGCCAATAAACTAATAGCGTAACGACCCTATCGGCAGAAAAGGTAAGTGACATGAGATAGCCGCGCTGTATGCGTGTTCTTTGAATATGTATGTTGCAAGAGTAGCACGCGTTTTGTTGCTCGGTTTTTGTCGGTTGAATTTTTATATTTTCTCGTTGGTCTTGGCGCTCAAATTCTCGTTCATGCTTTAGTTATGTCCCAGATAAATACGGTATCATGAAACATTCTCGGTTCATCAACTCTATGGTGACGAAAGAAATGAATATTTTTCTTGGGTTTGTTGTAGCTAAATCAAGTAAATGATCTTTTTAAACATAAAATTGATTAGATCTCAATCAGCTGACTTTATTGGTAACAACTAGTTTAATTATTCTAGCTAGCTCAAACTGCGCAGCCTGGTGCGCGTTTAGGTATATCTAATTAGATCTAATTACAAAATAACGTACGCTGTTTCACGGCACGTGAGCACAACGGCGTTGGCTACCGCAACAGCCTTGCCCCATAAGAGTTAAATCAGGAATACCAAATGTCAAACACGTGAGTGACCGTTGATTTGTAAACAACATACGTCGCCCTTCAGCTAAAACAATGAAAAGCGCCTTTCTCGCGGTTCTCAGTATTTCATATATTTCGTCTCGTGTCGCTGATATAGCGCATTTTTTAGCGTCTCACAGAAGTTCGATCTACCAAGTCAAAATTACGAAAATCTCGGTACATCGCAGCGGCGTAACGAAACAATATCATTCAAAAACACTCCCGTTTAGACGTTGCAATTTTTGTTTAATGAAACAACCGCTCAAACCGGCTAGCAGACGAAATTAGAAATTTTTAAAACGAAACCGCGGTTGCTAGGTGCGCGTGACGTCATCACGGAATTTATCCGACTCGTTTCGAAACTTCTCCGAGAACAGCCGACGAATCCCGAACGCGAGCCGAGGGTGACGTTTAGGTCAATGCCTGAGCGCTGCGCGTACGGAGTTACGTTACCGCCGGAGTACCGCTGGTTATCGAAGACAAGCCCGGCGCCGTGCTACGGAGTCGAGTCGAAACCAGCAAACATGGTCACCCGGAGGCCTGAGCCCGGACGAGGTCGGCCTCGAGTGACTGTGTAGGGCAGACGGTGCGGTATCGACAGCTGAATGCTAGGCCTAAACAGCACTGCCGTCTGCCGAAGAAGCGTGATGTAGAAGTCACAAGGAACTCCGATCTTCTAAAGCTTACGTTATAATGAGTGGACGGCCGAGGACGACTTCCTTTGCTGAAGGGAACAAGCAGCCTCAACAGCCGAATTTTCTCGCTGGAGTGAAAATAACCAGTAAGTACAAATCGTAAGCCTAACGTTCCTCGTAACATGGCGCAGCGCGGCGGGGCCGGTGACTCGCGATCGTAGAAAAAAAAAAAAAAAGCAGGGCGGGGGGCAGCGTGGCACAGCGCGTCGTCCTCTCTGTCTCTTTCTTGCATGCCCATGGGGGATCGGGCACTGCGCCACGTTAGATTCGGATCTGGATCTGGCTACCAATATCATAAACGAGCTCGACCTGGTGCCCGGTAAGTGGTGGTGTTCGCGGGCGCGGCAGCGTCGGCCCCCGGGTCGTGCGAATCTCCAGTGCCCGTGGCTCGGCGCGCAGGCAAGGACGGCGCCAAGGTGACCACGGTGCTGGCCACCCCGGGCCAGGGGCCGGACCGGCCGCAGGAGGTGTCTTACTGCGACACCAAGGTGATCGGCAATGGCTCCTTCGGGGTGGTGTACCAGGCGCGGCTGCTCGACTCTGGCCAACTGGTGGCCATCAAAAAGGTGCTGCAGGACAAGCGCTTCAAGAATCGCGAGCTGCAGATCATGCGCCGCCTGGACCACTGTAACATAGTGAAGCTCAAGTACTTCTTCTACTCGAGCGGCGACAAGAAAGACGAGGTGTACCTGAACCTGGTGCTCGAGTACATCCCCGAAACTGTGTACCGGGTGGCACGCCACTACAGCAAGTCCAAGCAGACCATCCCGATCTCCTTTATCAAGGTGAGACCCATCTGCGTGGCTGCTGCAGCATGCGGGGACGCTAACATGTGCTCGTCTCCTTGTGCAGCTCTACATGTACCAGCTGTTCAGAAGTCTGGCATACATCCACTCTCTGGGCATCTGCCATCGGGACATCAAACCGCAGAACCTGCTCCTTGACCCCGAGACGGGAGTCCTCAAGCTGTGCGACTTTGGCAGGTGAGACGGGCAGTGCATAAAGTTGCATGTGTAACAGATACACTAATAACCCGGTGGAAACCTGTCACTTCAGTCGCACAATATGGACAGGAAGCAGCATTGCGATATGCAGGAAATGGAATGAAGGCACGTAACTTTTTATCATTACAAACAGTTTAACAGTGTGCAGAAACCTGGGCTGGTTGTTCTTGCCAAGCTTTAGACACAGGTACATTTGTGCAAGTTTCGAATGTGCCTTAAATCCTTATCTTATACTAGTCAGTTGAGGCTGTGTCGACAGCTAGCTGTGTGAAGGCTTCATCAGTGTGGATGCGTTGGTGGATCTGCTGTTGGTCCCTCTCTGGGCATTGATTTATGTCCGCAAGTTCAGAAAGACTGTTTGCATAATATATGTTGCTTAAGAAGCACCCGGCGCCTCTTTTCATCATTGCTTTGCGATCAAATTCAAAACCTTTATCTAGCATGATCTTTATGGCAACTTAGCAAAACTTGTATATTCATGGCACTACTATTTTTCTCTTGAGTGTTGCGATGGGATCTTTGTGTTTCGAGTTGAGCAGGTTGTGTGGAGTGCTGTTGTGGTAGGCTTTTTAAATTCTTTCGATTTCGGGGCCACAAATGCCACAACAGTTTGAACTTCTCATAATGGATTGAAAATATTTTGCAAAGCACAACGAATGATAATAGTGAAAACATGTATCAGCCAGAAGTTCTTGCTTTTCATTTAAACCATGAAGTTCATGTATTTGTTCTGGACATATGCATGATGAATATGTGAACAGCTCCTGTGTGAAAAATTGTTTCTTCACATTTATTCATAGTACTTCTCTTCTGCACAAGTATTCCATTTGTACTCATTGCATTGATGACTTAGTGTTGCTTGCAAGATTGCCATACGAAAGAAGACTTGTTAATGTTCATTAATGCATTCAGGGACATAATGCGTTTGAAGTCTGTCCTTTAAACGAATTTCTACGTATCAGCATTTAAAGATCGGCTTTCACGGAAGAAATAACCAAAGTTACATCCAAAGCACTTGTGCTGTGGCTGTCGTATCTTAACTCATTCTTTTAGTGCTTCCATATTTAATAACCATGTATATACATTTATTACAATGCAAATGGCACTCCCATGCCTAAGCTCTAAAGCCAAGAAGGGATGCATTGCGGTCCATTTTAAGCTGCATCTTGAATTTTCCTTATTGCACTATTTGCAATGCATTTCATTTTTCATCATTTGTGGTATAACACACGACTACGTCAAATTGGGGGCTAATTCCTTGAAAGCTGATTGCAAAAGTATGGATACCTAAGCCACTTACATTCAGTTACGTAGAAAGGTGACATTATTTCCAAGAACAGTATTTTAGTATTTGTAGTTAAGTTCCATTTTGTTTCTTCTTGTTGTAGTGTAACTAATAAAATAATGTATTTATTTTTACTGCTTACCTGCAATTTTCACTGCTATACTATGCAGTGAACTCGTGGTTCAAAACTGGAATCTTTTTGCATAATTTCAATTTGCACAGGTTGGTTTGTGGAACAGGGCAAGAGGAAATATTGGGAGTTAGGCCCATTCTCTTTAAACCTCAGTTAGAACTGCCGTCACCGAGATCCATTGCAACAGTGGCCGTCTCTCCCTGTTCTGCGCACACATTTCCAGTGCCATAACCGCCATCATAGCTCCCGAGGGTCACACCCACAGCTACAAAACGGCTGCTGTCGTTATCTTATCTACCACACATCATATCAGTGGTGCGACCTTTACACGTGATGCTTCAGTTGGCACTTATTGTTTCTATTGTGCAACATTGCATTATGTTGTGCCTTTTTGCTGTACAATCGTTTTCTTGCTGCTCGTAATTAACCCAGCATAGCTTCCAATGAGGATGCCAACATTTAAAAACTCGTGTTAAAAAAAAGATGATCAAAACTGGCATTGCTTTTGTTACCATCTACCAAGGTATGAAAGAAGGCTATATTGATTTTCGTTTCACTATGGCATGTGATGCAGACACCGAATTAATTTTGCATGTGCTTTACTACTTCTTGCTACCTGTTGCAGTGGCCTAAATATGTGCCTTTAAAACATTACCTTAATATGTCTGTAAAGTTGCTCATTTACTAAACGAAACCTAGCTATTCACTTGCAACACTAGACATTTTCACTGCCCTTATTATGCAGTTTTCTTCAACAAACCATTTTTCCCCTTGATTTTGGCTTCTACCGCATTGCCAGCTACTGCATTGGCGTGGTTACACATGGGCATTATCTCCTTTTTTTTGTTTTGTAGTGGAGGTTTTATATGCACAGGCCACACACCACTTTATGAGCAGCTAATTGCAGTAGTTGCAAAATTTCATTGGCTAATGTGTGGCTGCAGCAGGTTGCCTTCACATGTGCTCAGCATAAATGCACAAACTATCTGTGCAGCAAATACCAAGTCACATTGTATATTAAATGCTTAAAACAATTTGAAATGTTAATAGCCTCATTAAGTTTCTATATAAATGCTTCTGTTTGAATATTTTTCTCCTTTCTGAAAATTTTTGAGAGGACAGTAATGCACATGCATACTTCTTATGCCACATTATGAAGACGGTGTTTGTTATATGTGTCATTTTTTTTTTTCTCGGAACCTATTCCGCTGACTTTTTTCAAAATGGTGCCAAACATTTTTTTTAAGTCGTCCTGAATGTTGTTCTGCAAATTCTAAAAAATAAATTAAAGTATTACCTTACAAAGGGTTTAACTAGAACAAAACTATGGACTGCATTTACGGAGTAATTAGAATTCCATTTAGTGGTTTTTATTGCAGTTGTCCAGCTTGCCATATAAATAGGGGAGTAACGAGCATTTTGAGTGCATCTGATTGCCCCCAATCTCGTCACAACACACGTCCTGTTTCTTTAAAAATGTCGGAAGACTGATGATTCACTTAGCGAATAAAGTATGTTGTTTATAGTATAGGTGCATGCAATGCATTAGGCATAACTGGTTGTAATAGCGATGGACCAGTGCTATGTCTTGCAGGTGTAAATTTAGTAGGGTAATAACTAGTTTCTGTCTCCTGCCCCTGTAAATGTACCTCAAACAAAATAAAAATAGAAACGAAAGCAGGAGTCTTCACAAGTCATTAACACAATCCACTTCATCACATCCTGTGCTTATTGCCCGTTTTTATTTTTTTCGAAATGTACTTGTGGGTAAGGTTAGAATTATTTTTGGGCCATTCATCATATCGGGGGGAACTTGTAGTAGTTAAAGAATGAAACGAGCGTCCTTTACAAAGATAACTTCGGGTTTTACCTATTTTCTTTGTGTTTGTTCACTGAATCGGAAGAACATTTTTAAATTTACGCCGATCTGTATAGCATACTAGATGTTTGGTGACAGTGTTAGTGTAACATACAGTTTTTGAACATGGTGCCGTCAGCATAGCAGCCAGTTGGCAATAATATGCCAAGCTAGAATCTTAGAAATGCTCAGAAAAATTCGTGCTTACGGGTTATCCCTTGAAATTTAAAAGTATGTGTTCAAGGCCTTTTAAAGTCCTGGAACAGCATTCTCAAAAAAATTTTGAATCTCATGAACTTCGTAGTCTGTGCAGCCTGCTTTCTATTGTAAATTAGCATCAATTTGACTTGCTTTCCACTTGAAATGCAATCTGCTGGCATTGATGGTCGTGCGTTCTGTTTTGTGCAACATGGGCATAGTTGGAAACGCCTTATCATGAATGGAGTGAGGGACTAACATTTTGAGGTTGGTTTTCATACTACTTTGCTTTTCTTGCACATCGTCCAGTCATTATATAATGCCCCTGACACACGGGCACCCTGAAGTCCTTTGCCCTTTAGACAAGGGCACATCTCTCGGAAAGGCGTTCGGGCGCAGTGACACACGACAAAGGAGTAACTCCTTTCCGGCAAAAATCCTTTTCGCAAAAGCAGATCCCGCATCTACTTTTCTGGCAGGAAGGGAGTACTCTCGCATACAGTGTGCATAATTTATCAATAAAAGAAAACGTGTCGCAACACTGCGGTGTCCTGTCAGTATTTTTTTGCGCTGAGAAAATGTTTTCATTTTCAGCAGCAGTGCGATTGGTTGAAAAGTGAAGGCCTATAGTCTGTCTATACTCTCAAACGCCTGCATTACGTCACTTGCGCGATCATGTTAGGGTCGGCAGCGGCAGTTGCTGTGTCGGTGACGTAGTATCTCGTAACAGTGGAGTCGGCTCAGTCGGTGAAGAAAAAATCGCGCGTGCAGTGGACTGAAAAGGAGACCTAGGCGCTGATAAAGCTATGGGAGGACCATTTGGACGCCTTGCGAGGGCAAAAGCACAACGGTGGAGTGTACCAGGCGATTGCCGAGAGCCTCACCGACGCCGGTATTCCCCGTACACGGGCGCAAATTCACAGCAAAATTGCCTTCGCAGCGTTTAGCTCATCTTCGATGGAGCCGACGGCGACAAGAGTCAGGCCCACCTCAACTTGCTTTACCTCTGTCTCTGCGCCGAGACATCACAGGACCACAATGAAACGCGGCACGCCGTCACTGACCCAGCTGGACGCAGCCATGTAAAAAGCACGACAAAAAACAAAAACAGCAAAACACCAACTGTTCATAGTTGCCAGACGAACTTAAGTTGCTGCTAAAAACGCAAAAAGCGAAAGAAAAAACAGGTATGCGCATTATAAGCCACCAGACAATAAAAAAAAAACGGTTTTATGCTCCGGCGTCGCTGAATGTGATGTACATGCGCAGATTCTTTTTAATATTTTTAATCTTGCTGCTTCCCCAAACAGCGTCATTTTTTCTGCAGCGTTCTTCTGAGGCACCGCCTAAAGCAGTAGTCCGGTGCCGTGTGTCATCAGCGCCACTCCTTTCTGCAAATGGTCCCCTTAGGCGACAAAAGGGGTTTACTTCAAAGTACTTTACTTTTGCCCGTGTGTCACGGGTATAAATGCAGTAAAAGTGACCTTAGCGATATGGAAGCCTTATACTGAAAACTTTTGACAGGGCCTCGAAAGCTGTTGAGCACCCGTGTAATCTTCTCCTTTCAATTTAATTTGTTTACTCTGCAAAACATGTGTGGAGTGTCGTAAGAGTGGATGTTCAGTATTGAAAGCATGAGGCAGCAGCAGCAACATAAAGCAGTACTGATCCTACTTTAAGGGATCGACGACGGATTTTTCTCGACTTACTTTTTCTTTTATGGTGCAGCAGAAAGCTCTACCTTTGTGGTGTTTGTAGCTGCAGCAGTTAATTACAAAAACGTATACTTTTTTTTTACCTGAAAGGCACTTAACACAGATTTACCTTCCCTTCAGCAACGCTGAGAATTGGTAGTGATGCCAGCAGCCCTTCTCACGATTTGTGAAATCTGTCGTTCTGCTTTCGCAGGAGTCCCTGTGACTTTTCTTAACAACCTTTATTTTAAGCTTTTCAACTATTTTTGAAAATAACAAACTGTTAAAATGAGGTGATGTAGTCTATGAAGAGATAAATTGACCCTGAAAGGGTTAAAATAACCACTCGTGGTGTTTAAAATGTTGTTATTGAATTTGTGACTTTGCTCACTGTCTTGAGCTATGGCTGACTTGCAAAATTACCCTGGCATCAGGATGTTGGGGGGCGAAAAATGTTGGGAAATTTTGATGAGCACTTGAACAAAGCAAATTCAGTGGGAATGCATTCTAGTGTGTTTGGCAGAAAAGAAAACATAGGCCTAAAGGCACCTGTCAATGAGTGGTTGTGCTGTCTGGTTGGCGTTGCCATTGCATTGCATTGTGACCTGCTTGATAGGACAGTGTACGGTGGGCGATCAATGTGGTCGTGTGCCTTGAAGCCACTCGTTGGTTTAGTGCAACGCAATTAACGTCCCACATAAACATACCCAATATACTCGTTACATTTCCTTGGAGACCCTATGTCACTTGTTACCACGTCAAAGCCACAGCATCATATTTATATGGATTCCTATATTTAGAGGTCAGAGGCAAATGAAACTGGGGAAGCTACGCACTGGTTGTGTAGCGACTGAAGAAACAGTGCAGCTAGTGGCATTGCTCTCCCTCATTTCCCTTCTCCTCACCAAAACTAGCCTTTGCCACCTTTTGATATGGTATAAAGTACCCAAAATGTTGGTAAGCAACTTTAGATGCCATATAAGGTAGAGGTGTTTCATGATAAGAATAGCTTTGTTTACACGGTCAAAAGTAATTTGCAAGGCTTTAAACTGCTTCACTGTAAAAGTGGCCAGTCTTGTTTTTCAACAAAGGCCACTGTCGAACTGTCTTATAATGACTCTCGCACTCTCCTTCTCATCATTGTAGCGCCAAGCTGCTAATCAAGGGTGAGCCCAACGTGTCGTACATCTGCTCGCGCTACTACCGGGCCCCAGAACTGATCTTTGGTGCGACAGACTACACGACCATGATTGACGTGTGGTCGGCGGGTTGTGTGCTGGCCGAGCTACTGCTGGGCCAGCCCATTTTTCCCGGGGACAGCGGTGTTGACCAGCTGGTGGAGATCATCAAGGTGTTGGGCACGCCCTCTAAAGGAGCAGATCCGCGAGATGAACCGCAACTACACGGAGTTCAAGTTTCCCCAGATCAAGGCACACCCGTGGCACAAGGTGTTTCGGGCACGGACGCCCGGCGACGCCATCGAACTGGTCTCGCGGCTGCTCGAGTACACACCCAGTGCACGCATAGGCCCCCTGCAGGCCTGCGCGCACAACTTCTTCAATGAGTTACGGGAACCGGGCACCAGGCTGCCTAATGGGCGCGAGCTGCCTCCCCTCTTTGACTTCACACCCCACGGTGGGTCTCTTTTTTGCTCGGGGGCTGTTTGGACGTGTGTTCAAAACCTTGATACGTACTGAGAAAAATCTTCAAAGTTTAGTGTATTCTATCATACAAACCTCTTGGATACAAAGACGGCTGTGAGCGAGTGTGAAGTAAGATCTTATATTTTGTTTTGACATTCAAGTTCTCGCAAGGCGCACTTACCAACATTCTCATTATTGTGATGTGGGTCTTCATTGTCAATTTTGGGGACTTCACACACCAGTATGGCTAGTTGTGTTGACGTGAGTTAACCAAAAACATTCAAAATGGCAGCTTGTGCGTTGCCAACGAAGCCACAAAGCAGAGTGGTTAGGAAACCTCATAATCTTGTGCGAGACTATGATGCAAAGCTCATTCTATGTTGTGACATCGGGGTACTGTAGGAACGAAATCTAGATTTAAAAACGTACTGTAAATACTTTTTCAGGGTGAATCTATGCCTATAAATATATTTTATTGGCTTTCAAGGCTTGGCATTTAATTTGATAATATATGAAAACTAGAAATTTTTTTTCCTCAGTAATGAGCACAGTTTCAAAGTTCTGTTTCTTACGCTACTAGAGCAGTATTTTTTCCAGAGCACTTGCCTGCAATAAGTAATCACTGCTTTTAAGATTTTGTTCTTCTCACTTCTGAAAATAGATTTAGAGTTAAAGATTCTGAAGCACACTGCGGGGCATTCATATTCGTTGCTGGTGTGAAGTGTTTGGTTCTGGATTTTGTAAGCAAAAGCGCAGCCTCTTGGTGGTTATATTTGCTAGCCAAAGATGGTATAATGAAGTACAGGTAAACTGGCAATATCGAACTCGCGAAAAGGGGGGAGAGGGTATTTCAATATATCGCATAATTCTATATACATCTTAGAATGAAATAATTGTATTTCCAGCTGTGAATTTCAGTGTGTGAGCGGGCTTCATAACACTGCCCCCTTTAATGTAAGAAAGATGCCTTCACAGCAATAAGCGTTTCCCTCACCACCCCCCATTTCCTCAGCAGTTTGTAGTTGCGGGTGCAAGGTTATATGCAAAGCTTGGTTATATGTGTTGAATTGCAATCTCCTGGATTTTTTTTTTAGGATATGAAGTTTCAGGACGATAGGAATATTTTCTCTCTCCATTTAGATTCGCATAGCTGAGATTCTAATGTAGTTGGGAAATCCCTACTTACGATGTTCATGGTCACTAAGCCATTATAAGATCGCAACTGCCAATGTTTGCACTTACAGGGCTAATCAGCATTCTCTCCCCCCCCCCCTCGCTTTCGTTTGTGGGGAGATGTTTTTGTGAATAAAAAAAAGTGGGAGAGGCACGTTGAATTTGCATTCCTTTCCCCCTCCCCTACAGTTTTGTAAATCTGCTGCATTCATATTCCTTGAATTTGGCAGGTAGGTCAATGTATATTGTACCTCAAACTTTTATATGCATCTGTGCATATTCGTAGGCAGTGGATTCATGTAGTCTGCCCTAGGCCCTAATGCCGACCTTGTTTTTCAATATCACACTCACTGGGCTTCTTGAAATGCTGTACACAACGGCGACGTAAGGATTATTTTTCCTACGTTTCACTCTATTTCTTATCACCAGCTTTGCAAAGAGCCGCAGGTTCTTCTGTTTTATGGCATCTACTGCACTAAAGCGTTGTCATGTTAGAAAAAAGTTCTCGAAAAAGGATAATTCGATTTACCCGATTTTGATGCAGTCACGCTCGTCTGCATTTGGTTCTGAAATTGGTGTCAGTGCGTAAGCTTTGCAAAGGAAGGCCATCAAGGCCTGTTCGTGTTGCCGAGAAAGTAGTGTTCGCTACAGGCTTGTTGTTATTGTCAAGATGCTTACAATTGTTCATGCTTTCATTGCATTACCTTTGTATGTCATTGTGTTGATTGTGCAAGTGTGGTACGTGTGCTTAGTGTTTCTAAAATAAATAAAAAATACTATTTAGGAAGTGAGACATAGTCTGTAGTGCGACACGTAAATGATAAAGCCACTGTATAAAACTTCTGTGCCATGTCATGCAGAGCCCTCCATTGTGGTGTTTCTCATAATCTTGTACTGTTGAGATGTAAAACCCCAGATATCACTGTATTTAAGACAACACTTAAAGTACTGTAACAGCCCATGAATTTAACAGAAATCAAGTTTCGTAACAGCCAACTTCAGCATGTGTTAATTATTCCAAGCAGAGATTCAGGATAGTTTTATTGGACCGCCGCGGTGGTCTAGTGGCTAAGGTGCTCGGCTGCTGACCCGCAGGTCGGGAGATCGAATCCCTGCTGCAGCGGCTGCATTTTTGATGTTTGTGAAAATGCTGTAGGCCTGTGTGCTCGGATTTGGGTGCACGTTACAGAACCTATAGGTAGTCGAAATTTCTGGAGCCCTCCACTACGACGTCTTTCATAATCATACGGTGGTTTTGGGACGTTCGGATGTCAGATGAAGCTCGTACGCATGGTAAGGCTCGTTCACGCCCCAACGCGTGGGCGACAGTCACATCGATGCTGAGCAACTTCTCCTTCGTCTCTTCAAGATGGTGACTGCATTGATGCTTATCGCCACATCGAGAATCGGTGCAACGCTCTGTCGTCACAAGTGAGGCAGGTGTTGGTGTTCCGTGCTCAAGTGGTGTTCCGTGCCTGATGGGTTGCGCTCGCTAACTGCAGTGATTACGGCCCCAAACAGTGTCACCGCGTCGTCGACTGTGCATTTGCCAACACGTTTTTGATCATGCAATAAGTTAGCCGCGGAGGATAGCGAATGTGTTGCTGTGCAACCAAAGCTCGGCGCTATGCCGGCAACCGACGGGCAGCGGAGAAAGACCCATTCCGTGTGAAAAAGGCTCAGGAACGGCTGCAACATAAGCAGGAAAGGCGGAAAAGGAAAAGAGTCCTAAAGAACAGTTTTAGCTACTTTGCAAGGTCATTTTAGACCAAAATGTGTGTTCAAAACTTTCAAAGTCCGTTTTCTCAGAATTACTTTTTCGGCCAGTGAGGCTGTTTAGCCTGGTGATATCTCTGCAACCGTTCATTTGATTTCTATCAGATTTGTTTTATTATGTACTCTCATAAATAGCCTACACACTGACAAAGCCATTTTTTAATTTTCTTGCATCAGTAATTTGTGATAATTAATTAGAATTTCATTGATGAAATCTCAATGACTAACACCAAATCCAGTGCTCTGCTAAAACATTTCTGCAAGTAAATTAAAAAAGGGGCTCTGTCCTAGTCTAAAGCACCCATCCAGGAATGATCACAGTGAATTTCACGGTGCTAGCACATTTATTAAATTCACCAGAGCCTGACTAAGACACCTATGTGGACTATCCTGATAAATGGCCGTAACTTGGGAACCAGTGAACCTAAATACATGAAATTTTATGGTTATTCAAATGGCTTTATAATTAGCCTGCCCAAAAATAATGTCTACAAACATCTTTTTAAATCTCTGCAAACAAAAGAGTTGCCCTTCCTTGGTAGCCTTCCCCCAGTTTCACTTGCTGTTTTTTATGTTGAGCATAGTAAAGCTTCAATGCACCCAGATGAGTTGAGAAATGTACACGTACAGCCAATTCAAATAAGCATAATAGATCATGCTATCATTCAATGTAGCTGGAGCAAAATTAGCCCAAGTAAGGCAAACCTTATCGTGGCCAATTAACGCAAGTAGACTTCCCAATGAGTGCCCTGCTGCGTCGGTCTAGTGGCTAAGGTACTCGGCTGCTAAGCTGCAGTTCGAGGGATCGAATCCCGGTTTCGGCGGCTGCATTTTCCATGGAGGGGGAAATGCTATAGGCCCATCTGCCTAGATTAGGGTGCATGTTAAAGAACCCCAGGTGGTCGTAATATTGGAGTCCTCCACTACGGCGTCTCTCACAAGCATATGGTAGTTTTGAGACGTTAAACCCCACATATCCACCTCCCTTGTAAGCCCCAAGAAGCTAAACCCTGGAAGGTATTGATTTACCCCTTTTCGACTCTATACTATTTAGGGTCGTTGATGTCTAATTAGTCCTAGTTAAAATGTGTATTTATCGTGGTTGATTAATTAAATTAGCATGATATGCAATTAAACACACCCAAAATACTGAAGTTTCACATAGTATAATTGGGCTAATTATGGATAACTAAGTTAGGCAACACCAAAGTAAGTATAGGTAAGTCTGACAAAGCATGGTTGATCATGGCATCATCAAAAAACGGATTATAATTAGCTGTAATTGACTTCTCATTAAACACAATAAAGTAATTGAAGACGAATTTTATGAGCTCAGAGAGTCCAAGCTGAGGAAGATACCAATTATTCCTGGCTGAGTCTAGTTTCATCAGGCTTAGTTTAATTATCCTTAGAACTAATTAAAATGATTACCTAGTAATTTGCATGACATCAAAGTCCACCCTAGGTGCAAGAGTTTGATGCCGCAGAATTATGCAAATTACATCTAGCCACGCCTGATTGAGAAATCTGTTGCTGCATTGGACGCTCTTGGGAGTAAATGTGTTTATAATGCGGAGTAATTATTCATGCAATTATGCACTGCACAAGCAGTCTGCAAAATTCAAGTTTTCTTTTGTCGTCTGAAGATGTGCCACGAAATATCTAAATTATGAGAATGGGAAACGTGGCACATAATGCGCCATCAAGAAACTGCAACTTGCATCAACAAAGGCAGGCTGAGCTGAGAAAGCTTAATTTTGTGTGCTTGGCTTCATCAGGTTTTTGCAGTGCTAGCTATGCTTGGTTCTCCTAGTCCACAAATATAAATAATGACGCGAGCCCGGTGCAGGAACCGGCCTGGTCGCAGATGTTTAAAAAAAACTGGACTATTTAATGGAGCGAGCAAAGTGACACCAATTGTCATTCTGGCTACGGGCGCTGTAACCGCGTTAGAGAAAGCGACATGAGAAGCCAACCGATACCACGGGATGCGCATGTGCCTCGCAGTAGGTGTCTCATCGCTACATGGCGCGTCGATGCCTTCGGCCGCGAGATACCGTGGTCTGCACACTTTTGCTCATGCCTGTACATTACTTATGCCTACTCACTCGATTAACAGTACATTGGATGACATGCAGATATTAGCATGTCAGTGTGCATATAGGCATGACTAACTTACAAAACTTACAGGCTTAGCGTATACAGTGCACTCGACTTGAAAGAGCCAAAAAGACCTGAATAAATAAACTAATTTAGCCTTATTTCTCTGCTAGTCATACAATGCAGTAAATATTTACTTCAGTAAACAACCAGTGTTACGTTGTGACCAGTGTTACGTGGTGACCTTGTGTACCCAGGGCTGATGAGCACATTATCTCATTTGGGAGTTGTCTAAGTGGTGCGTAAACAAGAGGCTTATTGTAAACTGCAGCTTTCTCTAAATCTCTATTTTCGGGCGACATCAGTATAGTGTCATCTTTTTGGCATTTGTCGGCACGCTCCTGCAAAAGCCGAAAGCAGCAGAATGTTGTTTTTGCTAACAACAGCTTCTCTACATGTTGCATGAGAATAGAATATTAAATGCAACGTTGCAAAGTGGGGCCTTGGTGGTGTCATAACACTAATGTGGCTTGGTGTACAATGTGTGGACGTTGTTGAGACAGAAAAATGGCTGCATGGTAGTAGTTTTGCACACATATTGAGTTGGTAACACTGTGCTGCTTTGGATTGTGTGCACTTCGCTGTGACGAGTGGAGGTGTGTGGCAGTTCAGCAGCATTTTCACGATTTGACTTCAAAGCCCCGTGTGTGCACTATTGTAGCAATGAAGGTGTGCCTATCTGTGCAGAGCTCTCTCTGGAGCCCCAGCTGAATGCTACGCTGATCCCAGCGTATCTGCGAGGTGGCGAGGCTGTTCCCACGGCGGGAGCGGCAGGGTCGTCGTCCGAGACAGCCGAAGCATCCACCTCAAACAGCGGCCCCGTGTAAATAAAGTGTGTGTGTACATAGGCGTGTACATACCCTGCGGGAGGAGGGCCCCCCACACCCGCTATTTATTGTGTGGCATTAGAGTTTTAGACGTGTAGCGCCAGAAATAAACGTTTCCCATCTGCCTCCTCTGTCCCGTGACCCTAAACTGGCTCTCCTGCACAGAGGTTGGAATGGGCAGCTTTCGTTTCGGGTGGCACAGCTGCGACGTGAAGTGCGGCAGGGGGGTTATCTTGGAAGAGGTCGCTTTACTTCCACAGAAATTGAATGACCATGACTGAATGCACCGTGGCTGGTTCGGTGAACTGCATCGCAGGGTCTGAAGTGCTGACAGATGTTGCAGCTCAGCTATGAACAGAAGGTGTGGTGGCTCCTCTCGCCCCGGGAAAACGACTCTGATGAACAACCATTTAGAGATTCAATGGGCACATAATGGCTTGGAGCTGCTGCTTTTAGTTAGTTTTTTCTGCATTTGTGCGCCGTTGCCACTGTTGTACTGTGCATGTGAAACTACGTATGTGGCAGTCTAGCCGTGTCGGGCGAGAGTGTAGAACTTTGTAGCACGCGTGATAACTTTGCACACTGCGGATTAGCGTGGACAAGTGGCAGCCTGCCTGGTTTCCAACTTGCAAGCACATCGCCGCAGCTTGCAGTGATCTGGTCAAGGAAACGTGTTACACTTAATCTAAGGATCAGATATCATTCCACATTTCACGCTCTTTGAGTTGTTCCCTACTCGCACACGCAGAAGTGATTGCTGAGCTGTTCAAACTCCTTGGCTTCTAATCTAGTTCTTGTGTGTGGCCATCTGGCAAAGGCTGTAGTCATAGTAAGGGTGTGTGTGTGTGCGTGTGTGTGTGTGCGCATGTGCTTGCGTATGTGTGAAATAGATCTGGGAACTTTCCAAGAGGTCTGCGTTTGTGGTCATCGGAGATTTTGCTAATGGGATTTGCACATGCCACTTTGCTGAGACTCCTAAGCGATACAGCCTTTTGCTCTGCATTCGTTGCAGGGTTGTAACAAAATTCAGTTGATTAGAAGTGCAAAGTTTTCTATTCATTCGCTCGATATTCCATGTATCGCATTACTGCTCGCCCATTACTACGAGGAAAAAAAATTGTTGGCCAAGTGAAAGCCCCGTGCATTGTCCCATTTTTGTTAAGTGACTGCCTGCTGTGTGTTTTTGTGTATTTAGACACTCTTGCCTGCGTATTTTCTATTCAAGCAAAGCACCCATTCTTTTTAACCGAAGTCCTTTAATGTGCCTGCCTGAACAGTACGTTGGCATTTCAGGTGATAAACCACGTACATTGTATTGCACCCGGCTGGTGGTTACGCTAGGAATATTATAAAAGAAGAACTTTGCCAATTTTTCAACCTTTACTACATAATGCCTTACTGGCAAATCAAGTTAGTGCAATTTGCGAGGCATTAATTATGGACTCGTGTAATGACTTTGCCAAGCTGAAGTTGTCGCTTGAACTTAGCACCTTGTTGTAAATGTTTGTTTTTTTTTCTGTTCAGGTTTATTTAAGTGTGTGTATTTATTAAAAACATTCGTTTTTTGAATGTTCTCCTGGCAGCGGATGCATTTTGTCTTTGTATCAGCAGCGGCAGACGCGCATGGAGCGTAGGAACCCTGCTAACTATGCTGCTCCTGATCGCATTGCTTCCAGGCATGGTATTAGGCAGCCCAGCGACATTTAAATTAGATTTGACCACGGCATTTGGAGTACAAGGAAGTGAAAATAAATGTTTTTTTTTTTTCCAAAGCTGTCGAAATAATTGGAAAAGTTTCGCCCGGCCAACAACTGCTGTTGTCCCACAATAAGAGAAGTGGCTTCGACTGCTTTGTGAAAAAGCTTTGCCTGCCACTGTTCCACTTAATTGTTTAGTACTATGAGGGTTGTTTTAAAAGAGGGTAATATTAGATATAACATTCATTTTTGTCTGCCCAGTAAATTGGCCGTTTCTCTGCTTAGTTGATGCAGTGCAAGAGAGTGCACCTAGCAAGTTCACACGGACAGGCCTGTGTGCTTTCTAGTAATACGAAGCATTACCGTTACGGTATTTGATTGATCACGCTCAGTTGTTGTAGAAAAATGCTTTTAGATTCCAGCAAGCTACAAACACCCTCAATGAGATCGATAGTTGGGTGGAAATCCTTCTGGTCAGGAAGGATATTAAGACAACTTAAAACATGCTGACCACGATAAAAGCAAGCCGTTCCAGCCCCCATGTGGGAGCCTTGATCACGAGTTAAAATAAGTGTGGGAGCAGTCCGGTTCATATCGAGACGATTGTTTTTATTGTGGTCAGCGTGTTGTTTTGTCTTCCAAGCGTGCTTTTCTGGGCAAGTTGGCGCGACATTTTGCAAAGTTAACCACTACGAAAGTTACGTGCGACAGGACTAGCGCTGGTCCTCTTGTGCATGTGTCTATCATCTCGTCTATTGTACCGGTTTACTTCACAAGCCCTCAAACAGCCAGTTCTGTGCTCATGTTCTTCAGAAATATGTTGTCGTTTTGCCTGTAGGCTTCAAGGCTACACATGTTCGTTAAAGGTTAAAGCATTTGTAACCCAGGCTCAACTAGTTGCCACCTTTTTTTTTACACTTGCTGTAGTGCTAATAGTCTGGAGTATCCTCAACATTGCAGCGTTTTATACACATTTTGAGCACTTTAAAGCGCAGTAGAAGCCTGCAAATGTTTCCGTGTAAATTTGCTGACTATACAACTTTGCAAGTTGACTTGTTCTGGTTTAATTTTTCTGCTCTAGCTTTAAACAGTAACCCTTTCACTCACCCTGCCGCCCAATGAAATATGCAGTGCTGTTTTGCAGTTTTGATGCACAGACATGTCTTGCGTTTGGGACTTGTTCATTGAGGTTATTGAGAGGCAATTTAGTGAAAAGTTCTCCTACGCAGAACTCTGCAGGTTTCCTTTCATGCACCTAAGTACAAGCGCATGGCTGATATATCTTGCCTCTGTCAAAGTGGTTAAGAACTTGCATTTTTCAGCTCTGCCTAGTACCTGTTTCGATAGATACCGACTTCAGTGTAAATGCATAGCTGTTCCCATTATCAGCATGTATTACTTCTATTTTTCGTGTGCCAGTGCATAAACTAACCGAAACAATGCATTTTCGTAAAGGTGCCAAGTATCAAAGCATCTCTTTGCAATTAGTGTAAGCTACAGTTGCAGACAGTATAACTTGCAACATGGGCATGCATGTCCTTACGAAGCCTAACGGCTTCCACTAGTCTATTTACACAACTAAACACTGCTGCGGTGGAGCTGTGGTTATGGTGCTCGGCTGTTGACTCGAAGGTTATGGGTGTAATCCTGGTCGTCGTGAAATGCTACAGGTCATGTACAGTGCATAGTCGGTACACGTTAAAGAACACCAGGTGGTTCAACTAGGGCGTCTCTCATGATCGTGTGGTTTTTGTGTGTAAAAGTCCAGGTATTATTATTACAACTAAAACACTGTTCTTCCCTTTAGGCATGATCCCAGATAGAAAAATGTCATTTAGTGATGGAAATCGGGGGGGTCAAGTTGAAGTAACGCACTATTTTTGAGATGGTGAGGCCATACGCTGTAATTGTATAGTGTTCCTGACAAAAAGGTAAAGCTTTCAAGATTTGCAGACAATACTTGCATCGATGTGCCGTCCCCCTTTGACAAGTGCCTGACCACGTGAAATGGTCAGACATCCCAATGCTTTTGTGCGACACAGAGTTGGCAAGCCCAGCTATTCGCTAACAATTCTTGATAGCTGCCAAAGCATGTGTTAAACAGAGAGCTTCAACTTTTGGCATTAATCTGTTCGTCCATTACTCGCCTTAACGTGCAGAGTAGTCAAACATTTTTAGCAACTAAATTGGTCGTTATGAAGTACATTCATTTTTTCCATACTGCTCTGAAACTCGTGTCAGTAGAAGTTTTCAGTTTGTGACCCATTTCAGTGGGCCAAGAGAGTTTTGAAAGAAAATTTGGATCACAGGCCCCTGTAGGGCACAGCTTTAAAAAGTGCTGGTACAAGTCTTTCAAGAAAAGCCATCCCTATTACCTTTTCTAAATGGAGCTAGAGAGCGTTTCCTTGTCCAAAATGTATTGTTTCACGTACTTGCTAAAAAAAATATTTTGCAAAAAGTAGGCATTGCGATCGACGTTAGAACTTGTGATGTAAGATGACTTTTGAGCAAGCTTTTTTATATTCCGTAGGCCTTGTTTGTTTATTAATATCATGAATATTACGGGGTTCCCAGCAGCTGCCACTTCCAAGAGTTTTTTTTGTACAGTTGTTAGCAATATGAGAGAACACTGAAAGCACCTTGAAAGGTCGTAGTGGCTAAATGCAGTTGGCAAGGGCATGAGAGTTAATGGCACCAAATGCTCGAAGAAAGGCACACTATCTTTGAATTGAATAAGTTGCACTCGTAGCCGTACATTATAAGTACTTGTTTAACTAACACCACTGCTAACACAGTGTTTTCTCTTGTACAACTTATCAGTACTTTTAAGCTTGCGTGTTTTTAAGCTTGGTCAACAAGCATCGTTGCACAGAAAATTTAAGCTCCTCCTACTGTTTAATACTCTTTGCTAATAGATTTCAAGCTGGCTAATTCTGACTGAACTATGGACTCATGTTTGGCCTTTCTTTCTATACATTTTAAACGAACATTCACTCTGTTCTTTGACATGCAGAGTTCATAGTGTTGCACATCGCATGCTCAGTCATTTTTTAGCAGTTACAATCTTTGCTACTGTGACGCTTAGATGAGGATGTGCCTTGATCAACTAGGGACTGAGTACTGTAGAATCCTTCTGAAATGGAAATGCTCTCGCCACCGCAGTCTTAAAATATCGGTAATGCACAATAGCTTCATTGAGAAAGGCTTCACAACTTTGCTAAAGGAACAACAGAAGCAAGGTTGACATTATTTTTCCCGGAAGGGCCATTCTGAAACGCTTGCGCCAACACCAATATTTTTCAACCGTGTGAAAAACGATGCATAACTGCATATTATACAAATACCAATCTGAGCTGTTACTACGCTGCCATCTTGAATTTCGAAACTGGTAAAGCCTTACTCCACTGAATAGCCATCAATCGTGGCCCATAGCACAAGTCAACCTATTTTTAGTTGCTTTACAGCAGAACGATTTTTCGCATATTAGTAAAGTACAATTTCACAATCCCAAAAACACCACTTTTACCGCAACATGACGCTTAGTGAGAAAACGAGCGAAGGTAAATTGCTGGTGGTGATGCCACCTTGAGACTCGCCAAATGCCATGATGCAAGAAATTTCGAAGGCAACTGCAGGAACTTGCATAGCTTCCAATCGATAAATATGAAGTACACTGTAACCTGTGAGTGCCATAGACTTGGCAGACGCAGCTTCAGAAAATTTCAAGCCAATGCCACAAAAATTCCGAAAACACAGTTTGAAATTTTTTGCTTCACATGCAGAAGTTTTAGTGCGAAATTGAAAAATGAAACCATTTTTTTTGCTAATATTGAACTTACGATTTATTTTCTCCACCAATAATGAATTTACGAGATAGTGAAACGTATGTCATTAGAATTCTCAGAGAAGTTTGTCTATTAAAACCAAGTCATTGTTTCTCTTTAATGTGCCTTTAACAAGCATAGGTGTGCTACATCTTGCATCCTTCTAGGTAAACACAGTCGGGTCCCTTCAAATTTTGTTTAAGAACGGTAAAAGGTTTCCCTAGGGCTCTAGGAGTGCACATAGCATTCAGCTGCAAAAGTTAGGCCCACGTGGAAACACCATTTTGGTCTTCCCAATCGACCTTGTTGCAGAACATTGCATGTATGCGGTGGCATTCCTGTTATATGGCTTAATACGGACACTGTCTGAACAAAATGGCCAGTAATCGTCAACCTACATATTGCAATGGCCACCAAAAAGTTAGGATGGGTTTTTCATTGGTCTCTTCTCGTACACCATCAATGGAAGTAGTAAAGCCCAAGGAGTTTCTCAGATTTCTTTGAAAGCGGAATAGTTTTATGTAAGAAACTCTTGCTCTTAAATATTACATTCAAAACTTTGTACTTACTGTCTTCAATGAAACATACCATTGCAAGTGAAGCACTGCCCCATCTGCTTCACTAATCCTTGCATTTTTGTACTGGTATGCTTCAGCCTTCAGGATCTGGCCAAATAAAAACCTCGAGGTGCAAAGGCAAAGCTCGACATCATTTGTGTAACATCCGTTTATTTTATCATGTAAAATTCGACAGGGCTTTTAAATGCAACAAAAGAAATACTGCTCCACCTTCTTCAAATGCCCAGTCGAATGGTCATAAATGCCATTCAGGAACACTTCTGTGAGATTTCTTGAGAAATGGCCACAACGTACAGCCAAAAAATCTGCAAAGAATTCAATGTTGGTTCAATAAGCATGATGTTAAATTCCAAAAGAAAATACAGTATGATCATAACCTGAAGATCGGCTGAATTAACCAACTTCCAGCCAAACATGGCCGAAATAAATGTTTGATGCCATTCAACAATGTATATGCTGGTTGGGGCCAGAGAATGCATTTTAATTACGTGATTTCCTGAATTAAACAGCATTGAGATAACGGGTTCTTAAGGTAAAAGTTTATGTACCACTACGCTTTCTGCCTTTCACTATATATTGTACGGAAATTTTCTCTGAATAATTTCTTTCACATGCCATCATCCCATCTGCCAAACAATTTAGTTTTCAGTGGTGGCGATGCCACAGGTAATCCCTTTATTCAATAACAAACACCCAGAATGCTGCTTCTAAAATTAGTTCGTTTTTCTTTTAATAGAGAAGTCGTGTGATGTAAACACCTTTTGTTTTCACATCAACTCATTTTAGGATCTGTGCTTTTCGAAACGTTGCATTACCAGGTCATGCACGATGAAAGATCCAATGTCAAACGACATGTTGGCACACACACTGGGATCTTTATATGTTAAAGAAAAACAGGCCTGTCACTACTCATATGTACAATTTGACAATGAAGTGGTCCTTAGTTGTCCATGATGGAGTGTACAGAACTCTGGTGGTGCATGTCGACCACAATCAATCGTGATCTGACAAGCAATGCGACGTGCAAAGAGTCTCATGACTCCGAAGTGTACTGGTGGTACTACCATTCTTTGGTGCCTCAATGACCCTCGAAAAATCAGCCTCGCAATCCCGTTGAGCCAAAGCCACCTTCTCCTCGCTCAGTCTCGTCCAAGCTCTGGAAGAAAAAAGCAAAGTGATGTGCAGCACTGTTGATGTGGAGCTGCATTCGTGAGCAGCAGCGAGATAGCGCAGAAAATGCCTGGTGTTCCTGTGTAGCGGCTGAACAACAAGAAAGACAATTGGACGACCTCTGTACAAGCTCGGGGAGTAGCAGCACGTGAACGGCAAGCTACCACCAACAGCACAGCTGAAAATTGTTCTCAACAATATCAAGCAGCATGGCAAGATGCCGCTCAACTTTCAGACTGGACAGCAGGCGGTGTGAAGCAAGGGCACTGCTTCCAAACTAAATTATCTGCCACACCAGGAGCAGAAGCAACATGAACTCTATTCTTGGCAATACAACTGAAAAGGTAGGAGGTGGACGAGGAACGGGGTAGCACAGCAGGTGTGGCTCAGCGGTTACAGGGCTGAGCTGCTGACTCGAAAGATCCAGTTAAGACGCCAGCTGCGGGGGTTGCAATTCAATGGAGGTGAAATGCTGGAGGCCAGTGCAGTGTGCCATTCAGTGTATGTTAATAAGAACTTCGAGTGGTTGAAGTTATCCAGAGCCCTCCTCTAGATCATCTCTCATTGCATTAGTTGCCTCGCAATGTGAAACCCCAAAAACTAACCAACCTAAATGTTCACAACTGAAAGTGCCAGAAACAAGGGAGCCTTTTGAAGCAGCTTGAGGAGCAGGAATACTGCTGAATAGGAGAAGCACTGTAGCAATAACAGGAGCTTGGGAGCGGATTTCTAGGGTCAGATATGATTGATCATTGCGTATATTTTTTTTAAATATCGGTTAAAAAGGTATCAAGTAGGTTTTACTCTGCATTGCTACTCATTAAGTTCCCAACCTGACCATACATTTGTGAATTCTAACAATTATGCTCCTGTTATTCAAGATTACAGCTAGAAAAGGAGATAAGCAATGCCTTGACAGTTAAACCTAACTAGATTTCAGATATGTAAAAAGTCAATTTTAATGACGCACAACATTTAACATGTGAAACAGCGAGAAGTCCCAAAATAAGCATAAATGTTACTCGCATGTACAATACAATACTGAACTAACTTAACCTACGATAAATTAAAAGAAAATATTTCCTTCGTTAAGGCATTGTAGCTGATGCGGCAACCATTAACGTGAAGGTAAACACTGAAAGTTGGGCTAGATGGTATGTGTACATTACAAAGAAGTGGGGGGGGGGGGGCATGCAAGAATGGACACAGGAGGACACAAGTAGACAACACACATGCTGGCTATCAACTGAAAGGGTGCCGTGCGGCAGAAAGGAATGTTGTGAATTGCAGCACCAGACTAATGCAAAAAACGAATGTTCATGCTTTTAAAAACACTGCAGCTGACATCGGAAAAAATCCAGAGAAATTTGGTGAATAGCTAAAGAAAAGTGACAATAAAAACTACCAGTCTGGAAACAAAGCAATTTCAAGCAGTACGAATTTGGCACCCGCATTAGCTGAATACACCCACATTACTTGGGGGGTGCCTGAAACGTACCCAAAATTGACAAGTGCATACGTGCATGGGCCTACGTAATATGCATCACACCGCATACAGAACTCCTAAGTCGATGGAGCAGCAACTGACAAACAGCTGAAATCTTGCGTAGCCATGATAACGAGGATCAATTATGAAACCAGTACTGTATTTTCCTGCATATAAGCTTCCCTGCACACAGCTCGCACCTTCGTGCTGTGCCAAGAAAATAAAAAAGAAAAGGTTCCTCAGCATAATACCCACTCCACTGACCATTAAATGCAGGCTGTCTTCGAGGAAAAAAAATAAGTAAAAAGTGAGAAACATTACTGTATTTGACATTTTTTAACAACTTGTTTACGAAAAGTGGAAGAGGGGGATACAGCAACAAAAGAAAAACATTGCTGAAAGGCAATCTACACCTACGGTGTTTATTATTTGCGAATAGATATCGGCTGTCAAAAGCCAAAAGCTCCCTTCTCACTGGTGCCTGGACGGCGCCTATGTCTTATCTCGCCCTCTTCAACACCGCACATCGGCTTTCATATAGCAAGCACACTCGTGATAAAGACTGAATGGAGTGGTTCGACTGAAGAGTAAAACTTCATTTTGCTTTTGACTATGAGCCGGAAACGTTTTTACACCTGGTGACGCACTTATCGCGATGCAGCGTGCACTCCGATAAGGCTGCGTTTTGGGAAAAAATTCAGGTGCAACCCGCAACTGAATTTCACTGCCAGTTATGAGCATTAATTCACTTCTGATTCGACAGTACCAGATGCCACTTGAGCACATTTCATATATGTGTACTGTTCACCAACAAAACAACTGCCACCATAGACTGAAGACTCGTCATAGATACACTTGAACAAGTGCATTGGATGAGCAAGGGCACTGAAGTGGCAATCCATGCTCTTGTACAACCTTTTCCATCATAGAGCATCAAGATTCAAGCACGCAGTAAGACCATATTTTTTACCTTGTAACCGATTCACATTGCTACGCTTGCATCGGGTGCTCGCTGCTACTGGAATATTTCAGTGATCACTCAGTTTATCTTTTCCCTGTATAGAATGTCACAGATGACATCTGAACGAATTCATTTCTCCGTCTACCTGTAGCAAAGCGACAGGCATTAGACGTCTCATTCTAGACTCGCATTTGGCAGCACATGGAGGGAGTGCATGGAAATAGTGCGTTGATGCATTTTGGAGCACCATGACTCAGCACTTATTCTAAGCTGCACAACACCAAGGCAGAAACTTACTGTATACTACCAAGAACAGACCTAGAAAAACTTCAGATGCTGCTTGCACACTCAAACGAGCACATTAGCCAATGCATCTCACGTGAGGTTTTAATGAGAACTCGGGGAAGGCTACACAATAACAAAACTTCTCTAAATAGCTTCTTGTATTTCCATTAGCAAAATTAGCAACTCTGTTGCCTTACGAAACCCGTGCCATTGCAGGAGAATCACTCCCCTCTTGCCCTTTCCTATTAGGGCATACAAAAGGTCAACTTACCTTACACTCGACGAGCTCAGGGTATGTGATGCGCTCGCAAATGAATTGCGCAATGCGATCCCCTCGGGAAACTACGAAAGCAAAGAGAACCATGCCGAACAAAAAACATCTTTTTATCATGCAATGACCATCTGTCACAGTTGTAGAAAAAGAAACAATTCAACATTTTTGGTTGTGATTGCGAGAATTAAGTTGCACCAACTTTGTCATAACAACAAACACGCAGTACAGAATATGTAGTAGCCTTCCTAAAGCCACTCGAAGGCTAACGCATTGACACATGCGTTTACAGATAATTGCAGGCACAGGCAGTCCAATACGAAGAGTAGCTTCAGTAATCATTTTCATTGCTGCGAGAATGGCACCAGCACAAGAGATATCCAGAAACTGAAAGAAAACATGGGTGATAATGGCACATTGAAAGTACCTGCACCAAATCACTGCAATGTCACAGTTTTTAAACATGTGTTCTATAAAAAACATGACAGTGTGTTCTATAAAACCGGAAGAAACAACGGAGCAATTTAGGGTGAATTTCTAGAGTGAACATGGTCAAAATGTGAAGAAAGAAAAAAGCAAAGGAAAGTCTTGTGGCATCGCACTGATATTTGGTTGCTGAGGTGGCAGTGTGAAATCCAAAACCGCAATCTTTTTGGCCTTTTTTTTTTCTCTTCTTATAACCAACCTATGACAAAAATTAAAGACAACAAGGCTATAAGAAGGATCACTAACCAGCTTTAAACTTAATCGGTGTTTCAGAGTAGCGTTTCATTGGTACGGCTAACACCTCACTTGCTTACCTGTGAAGTCAGTGCTGCCAAAGTTGAAAAGCAGCACTCCCAGATTGCCCCGGTAGTCTGCGTCCACTACGCCAGCTGCGCCAAGGCCAATAGATACATCCAATCAATTAATGCTCGTCCTACAATATGAGCTATGCTTCCTGAACAATGCAACAGTCCGTGCTTCCATGGAATCATAATGCGTAATGGCAATCATGCTAGGTTCTGCACTACTGTCCTACAGCAAATAAAATGCAGCAAAACCCCATAAATTCACTTTTTATAACATTATGAAAGCAATGAAGTAGCATGGATATACAAATAAAAAATCGGGAGTCTGCCAAATCATAAAGCAGACACATCAACAGAGCTCAACCTCGCGCGAATTTATACAACAGTTTATGGCTTTAAGACGTCACACATCTGGTCGAAGAGCTACATTTGTCGTAACGCTAAGAAGCCCAATCAACCCCCCCCCCCCCTCTTACACACACACACACACACTCCATTTCTGTTTTTTCAGCATATTCAATACCGTTGCGACCAAAAAGTAATGCAGCCAGCTTTACACATTTTCATGATTCACTGCTAGTTGCGCCTGATCTAAGGCGGTCTAGAACGTGATCATGAACAAGAGAGCTTTGTCGATTAGCTAACGTAAAAGAGTGAACTGACCGCCCACATCAATTCCGTGCTTGGAAGCCAGGCCCGAGCGAGGAGCGACACGTCCATAGCAACCTTCAGGAACTGCAACTTGCAGGTCGGTAAGGCAAACGCAGCGGCCACCGGCAGGCACCTGGTAATCGTATGCACTGCAAAATGGATCCAAAGCACTTGTGAGCACTTGGGACACTGACACAAATTGAGACAATTACCAACGCCCTCTAAAATGATGTTTCTCGCGTCGTCAAAGTGATACGAAATGAGTAGTCATTTATACAGTTCGAACGCGGTTCGATATAGGAGGTGTGGGCACTGTAGGTCCTGATTTGTTTCAGACAGGTTACAGTCGCCAGTCATCATATTATGAATGAGCGAGTTAACCAGTGTTCCGTTGCGTCTAGGGAACACAGTACGTGCTTTGAGGTTGTAGAAACCAGCACATTGCAAAAATCGCTATAATCCGCTATTTGTATATCCGTTTCACATACGCGGGTATACAATCTATGATCTAAGGATCGTTTTTATAGAACGGACCGGGCACGTAAATCGACATGGAAAGGAAGAGGCGGTGTGCGACAATAACAAGAATGGATCCAAGGAAAGAGAAGTCTTTGTTTGCATGTTATCAGCAAGTGCATCTAGGGACACTAGCGAGCACGCAAGGGCTGATAGTGCTTATCAATATTCCAGCAAAGAACAATAGAGAGTGAAGCTGCTACTAATCAGGTGTTTGGCATACTGCCACGACATCCGCCGCTACGCAAACGCAGTGCATTGTATTTTTAAACACCCGGAAGGTGAAGCCCCGATTCCGTCACCTGTACAAATCGAAGCCGGCAGCAGCGGCTGATCCCCTCGTCGGTGCGCGAGCGTGCTCTGTGAGCTTGACGAACTTCAGCGTCGAACATTCACCAGGCATCGTGGAAAATGCGTACCTACTGCACTGAATCGACCGCTTTAACAAATTACTGGCTTGGTGGTGTCCAAGCTTAACGCTGTCGCAGTAGGCCGGGAAAATACGTTCAACAATGCAGAAACTAGTCGAGATTTGCGTGCACTGCACAAAAGCGCGGGTAAATTGCATGCTGTGTGAAGCTTTTCCCGCCAAATTAGCAACCTGATGACGATAGCGATAGAAATTCCAAAAATCTGAAACTGATGAAAAGTCGATGAAAACCATCTCTCGAGCGCCAATTCATCAGAATGTTTAAATAGACGCACTGTTATCGTTTCCTTTCACAGCAAATCAACGTCAGCTATTGTGCTGATGCAGTAGAGCAGTGCATAGTGGTGGTGCAGGTGCCAATGGCCTAGCAAATAAACGAGCTTGCGATATTACCGCAGAATAAACCATTTGTATGCAGTCATGTATTTGTTTCTTTTTATTCGTACACGGGTAACATGATGCCTGAGACAGTGTCATTTATGGCACATATGGTTTGAACGCTGTGCACAAAAATGCACACAAGGTATTGTGCGAAACAATGCATGCCATTTGCACATATGACAAGCTAGCGTTCGTGCTGCCATCAAGTGGCGTTCGTTCTTTTCAAGCACACTACTGCAGGTTAGATAACGTTTCGCTCACTTGTTCATTTTTAAAGCTATCACAGGGAGCCAGAGAAAAAATGTCACTATGGTGGATGTGGCGCACGCATTCAGCGAAGATATCAATGAACCACAAGAGCCGCACCAAAGTGGCGGAGACACCGATGTCACCGCTGACATTCAGCTAGAAGATGTTAAGCCCAGTCCTGAATCAAGGCCGAGCAAAAATGTGCCACGCAGAACAGATAGGCGTGAGTTTATTTTCTTCAATGCATGCATGTTTTGCAAGTGGGCGGCAGCTATCGAATGGATGCTCGTCTGTAGTACCAGGAAAAACTGAGCGTGCAAGCATTGCTTAGAGAATAAATTGCGGAAGTATAAGTGTTCTATTTGGATTATTCTTACGGGTCTGTCAGAATACTAGCGTGCACATTTGCAATTTCGCTAAGCTTTTGCGGAACCCAATTTCGCCGTATTCATTCAAACTATACGGGAAACTTTGCCATGGCGAAGGATTAGTTGCGCTTTCATCTTTCCGGTCAACCTGCCTGTGCTACGGAATGAGCTGTCTGCCTGATAGCAGTTGTTTACTGCGTTGTTGTGCCATCCTTTTGAACTACACGTCAAAGCGAAACTAAGTGCGAAC
Source organism: Rhipicephalus microplus (assembly GCF_013339725.1). Lineage (NCBI taxonomy): Eukaryota > Metazoa > Arthropoda > Arachnida > Ixodida > Ixodidae > Rhipicephalus > Rhipicephalus microplus. Next base: position 52,294,100 of record NC_051170.1, on the reverse strand, counting down.
AATGGTTTAAACTCGCTACAAGTTGCTTTCAGGAATAGCACGTGCACACACAGGGTGTGCGTGTATGCCGCGTCTTCCACGAGCTGTATCATAAATATTCTGAACTGGAATTGTTTCTTACTTGGTTCCTTTGCAATCTCTGCTATTCCGAAAGCTATCCACGCGTCACGTGTGCATTGAATGAACTGCGCTTTGGCGATTGCTATTGAACCCGGAGTTCAAATTAATGCTGTTGGTAATTGGTCTTTCTACATAGTGTCCCGATAGTCGCATGCCTTTTTTTTTTTTTTTTGAGGCTCGAACCTTCACACGTGCCCGAGTGAACAGATTTCTTGTTAACACTTGACAGTGCTATAGGCACATACCTTGTGCTAAATTTTTCATAATGTCCAAAATAATCTACGCAGTTCGTAGGACCTCAGCTAGGACATTTTTCACCAGAAGCTAAGTGATGAAAGTTTGCCATCAGAATTGGGAATGAAGTTTTGGGTCTGAATAATTGAATAATAAAATAAAGGCACGCATATGTTAGCGATAATATGGTATTTGTGTTAGTTGATTTGTGTGCATGATTGAATGGGCTGTTATTCACAACTCTACTCATGTATACAGCACAGGAAGAAACACTTTCACAAACTCAAATTTAATAGTAATATCTGTAAGTTTATGTCAAAAAAGCTATGTTAGGATTATGAGAAATACCGTAGCGGAGAGCTCCAGAAATTTGGACCATCTGGTGTTCTTTAATGTGCACTGAGATTGCAAAGTACACAGGCGTCTGACATTTCGCCGAGATCGAACTCGCACGTGTAAGCCAAGCACCGTAAAAGCTGCACCACCATGGCGACACTCATCCAGATTCAACAGCTTTGCTCAGGATCACTTGTACTACACTGTAAAAAGCTGTGGTTTTTTCAGCACCAAGTCATGCCACAAAGACTTCGGCATGGCCTGGGTCTTACATCCAAAACGTCGTATACTGTTTATTGCTCATGAAACCCCAGAACTTCCACATTTTTTTGCACTGTAATCTTTCTTGTGGGCACATATGGTCAAGCTAGCTCTGTTTGACAGTACAGGCACTCTCCGCAGGTTCACTGTGGTCATACTTGCATGGGGAGGTCCGACGTGGCTACCAACTGGAAGAGCAGCGGTATGAGAAGCGCCGAGAGAAGTTCTACGCTTTCTTCCGAATCCCTCGAGCCCTGGAGATCTTCGTGGGCTATGGGTTTTTACAGTGTGCAGATGCTTTCTTGTCAGTGCTGACGCTACTGCCCGTGCGCTTCACACTGGCCGTGGGCTTGTTTGGAGCGCGGCTGGTGGGTCGACGACGACTGCAGCCAGCCGAGTCATGTGACCTGCTCAAGGGCCTTGTACTTCTAGGCACGTGGCTGCTTGTGTCCCAGGTGGATATGTCCATGCTGTACCACATCGTCAAGAGCCAGTCCGTCATCAAGCTGTACATCTTCTTCAACATGCTCGAGGCACGTGTTTAAGTTGCGTTGCTCAGCCTTGGAAATCTAGAACAGGAAACTTTAAGCCATGCCAGTATTGTGACACAAAGGGGGTGGTGGTGCTGACTAGGACACCCCTGCACGCACTGTGTAACACAGGCTAAAGTTTGCAGGTATCTCCACCCCACTCCCCTCCCTTTCACGAGCCCCTCTCTGGGGACACCCTGGAGCACTTCATGACTTGGAGTGTGAGCTTCTGCAACTGGTTTTACGCGCTTGCAACTAACTCGAGTAGTACGCTTTGGAAACACACTCCTGACTGTGAATTGCAGCGAAAAACAATGCTTGCAGCTGTCTTCATTTTTATGTTCTCACGGTTGGCTTTTGTGCCGCACTGGACGGTCGCAAGCGGCTTTAGGACGTCAGTTATTTTTGCTTTGTGTCGGGACGTTGCAGTAATGGCGGTCACTACAGCTGTGGCGCTTCAGGAGACAAACATCTATAAGACCACATTTGCTCAGCGAAGCCTTTCCTTATTTACTTTTTAGGGCACCCTGGATGGTCAAAGTTGGTCAGCTCTAGATGTTCTCTCCCAGTCCGTTGAGTTGCTTTAGGACGTCAAGCACCACGTTTCATTTTAGCATGACTGCAACCCTCGGAAAATAAATTTGTCTCTCTCTCTCTCTCTCTGCAACCCTTGGTGCAGGTAGCAGACAAGCTGTTCTCATCCTTTGGTCAGGACATTCTGGATGCCCTGCTGTGGACAGCAGCAGAACCAGAGCAGCCACGAGCACGCCGCCGCCTGGTGCTCTTAGCACAATTTGCCGTGGCCCTGGCCTATGTTCGTATCCTTTCAGGCATAAACTCATTCTTGGTGATGAGTTTATTCTAAACAACTTAAATGAGATATAATATGTAATAAGAAAGTTATGATTTAAGTTAGTGGCTTTGTCTGCATACAGTGGTAGGTTAGTAGGCTAAGTTGTTGCACTGCTAAGCTCTGGTATGTGGGTTCAAACCCTGCCATGGCAGCCACATTTGGAAAGTGGGTGAAATGCAAAAACGCAAGTGTACTTAAAGGGACACAGAGGCGAGATGTTGAATTGGTTTAGGTAGATAATTTGTACTTTAAAATTTGTACTTTAATTTTAATGTCCTTGACTTTAACCACCATAGGTTTCTTAATAGGGGAGAAAATCAAGTTCAATGTTTCATTACTGTGAAATTTTGTGCTGAAATCTCCGCACATCACGTCATAAATTTCAAAGTGTATTTTTCATATTCTGGCAACATTGGCTCAAAGAAATTTTCTGAGACTTGGTATGTTAAGCCTTTGGCCCCCTCAAAGGACAATTTAAATCATTTTTTACAAATTATGAACTATGTAGAGCCTAGTAGATACAGTTAAAATGTACCACATCACGACATTCGGTGCGGAACTTTGAAGATGGCATTGCGACCTGCATTTTTTTTATCATCGTCTTGTGGCAAGCATGGTAATTTTGTGAATTGTACAAAGTAATTTACTAATATCAGAATGCTGACTTTCTGTTTAGTGTCCCTTTAAACTTAAGTGCATGTTTCTGACCAGGTGGTCAAAATTAATTTAAAGTCGCCCCACTATATACTATCTCATAATCGTAATATAGTTCTGGCATATAAAACCCCTGAATTTAAATTTCTGTTTCATTGGCTGTGGCATGTTATCACTTATATGTAATGCAACTGAATGCCACATTTCAATATGAGCACAACACAAAAATGTGCTCATTTGTAGACTTTGGGTGCAGTCAAAGCTAAGTAGATCGGTGCTCACAGCACACAGCCTAGCTAGGGTAAGGTCTTCCTAAAACACAAATATGATGATTGTAGCATTGACTGCACTCGAATATGCACTTTTTCACAGTTAGAATTGTTGGCAGAAGTTTGCACAGGGATGAATTAACTAGCACATATCGTGTCATAACTTGAATGCCTAGTGAATGCCATTGAAGTGCCCAGATTTCGGCATTCAATATTGTTCAGACACAGAAGAGACCGACATCCGCATTGCCCCTGTTAAACATTTTCCTTTTATTGTGTGCTCACGACCGACCCTGCCGTGACCCCGCTTTGTCATGCATTTTGTGCACAGAATGGCGTTTCCCGCAAACGTTTTCTCGAGGTAGATTCAACAGTGCCTACTGCTTGCATTGAGCGACCACACTTACTGAAATCGAACCTTTCGAGAGCATGAGTGTTTGTGATGGTGTATTCATTTTTTATCATAAAATATGTGCCTAACATTTGCCAAAAAGAAGATATCATTGAGCTTTTCAATAGCAGCCATAAAAACTACATAAAAAGAGCAAGTGAAAATGTTGATGTACAACATATATATAAATATAATCTGATGATGAACATCATTCATAAACAAGTTCATCACCAAATTTTTAAAGAAACATAGAGGGGTAGTGACACGTTTTTTCTCCAGTGGGACACATATATTTTGTTAGCACTCTGTTCTCTCATCAAAGGTTGTAATACCTTGACTGGACTTCCACAGTGCTTCACTGTGTGCTGGTGATGCTTCAGGCAACAACCTTAAGTGTCGCAATCAACTCCCAAAATAAGGCCCTGCTGACCATCATGATGTCAAACAATGTACGTTGCAACTGCCACCGAACCTCCTCACAGCTGAGTTGTGTTTGAAATGAAACGGTATGAATTTCGATGTAACCTTCATTGTTACCTTAAGCACTGGCATTAACAGATGTGACATCCCGACGGTGCTGACAGGACCACAGGTGTCGTGCAGTCCATACATTCATTTTAGTAACTCATGCCACAGCAAAAAACATGTTATTCAAAGGTCGCAGGTTCGAATCCTGTCGATGGCAAGTTATTTTTTCGTTCAGTTTTCTTTCTTCACATTTACTTTACAGTTACTTCTAATAACATCCCCAATACTTCCCTTATCATCATCGTCTGTTAGTTCTCATTACAATTTAGCAAAGAGCTATGTGTCGTAAAACGAAACTTCGATTGGTGTGATCATGTTGTATCAGTATGCCAGCTTGCTATTCTGGGCCAACTATAACTATGACAATCTAGGATGACAACTATGACAATCTAAAATGAGCCATTTCAAGTTGCTTCTGTTAATTTCTGAATATATGCCGATTAGCAGGTTGGTGAGTCATAAGATTGACGAACGAGCGTGCAAAAGACATGTTGATATGCACACAAAGAACATATTCACAAGCGCTCTAAGTGTTATTCTTACAAGAACTCTAAGGCAAATCAATTTAGGACACCCTGATAGATTATAACTTCAGAACATCTAGAACTTCAAAATTATCACCAACAGTGCCTTATTCATGATATAAACATAAATGCAGGACATGGCTTGCCACTCCAATAGGTCATTATTTGGTAACTAACCGATGACATGCCACCTGCTCAGTGTAGTTCTGTCACTAGTTCGCAACCGCTTCGTAATAAGATTGCTGCATTACATTGTTAGACAGAATAAAATGCTAGCTGCACTTTGGAGAAAATCGTATAGAACCAATCTCAAAGGTTATATTTTTGGGAATTCAAGTGCAAAATTCAATAGCAGGAGCCAGAAATGTGTATTTATCTTTGAGATGAACACGAGTGTTGTGAGACAGGGTGGTGATACGGTGATGTTGATGTCAGAGTGACATTTTCGTATTGTGGTGGTCATGTGCATTTTGCCTGCCCTGGTATAAATACATTCGCTTTCCCAAATAAAGAATAGTTGTAAGTCGGCGCTCTGCATGTTTCCTCTGTTTCTACCCGGTCGTTCTCACACTGTTGATTTTACTATGCATGTGAACCAGCTTGCCCAAGCCTTAACCTTAGCAATAAAATTTCTGATTTCTGAAAAGCACGCATGTTAGAAGCAGCTGTTCCTCTCATGCGAAAATTCTATTTAAGATATGTCCATTTACTGAGAGTCTACTGTACTATATGGGATTTTGGCATGTACCCACTTGGGGGCTTGGAACAGGGTTTGTGCAAGGGTCCATGGGTCTTTGAAATCCGAGCATTTTCTTGGTACAAAACAAGCGCTGCGAGGTTTTTAGAATGGCATTTTAAGAGTGCATGTTAGCTTAGTATTTTCCTGCGGTGTCTCTTTAATACTGGAACAAGCATTCAATTCTCTGGGAGAACACGGGACCTGTCCGATAGTGATAGTGTTTTATCAAAATAAATTAGGCTCACAGCATTACAGGCAGTGATTCGTGATGCTGATATTCGTTATGTGGCCATTTGGCCGTATTAAAAAATGGACACTCACAAGACTTGGGGCAGCTGATAATGCTCAAACAACCGTGTGTTTTGGCTGCAGTTCGTGGAGCTCAAAGGCATGGTGTTCAAGAAGTTTGCCAAGAACAACCTGTTCCAGATGGCTTGCAGTGATGTCCGTGAGCGATTCCACTACGTGGTGCTCCTGTTGATGGTGATTGTGCAGACAATGCGGGAGTACAGCTGGCAGCAGGGTGAGTAGTGATGGGTTAACCTCAAAGGACACTAGGTGGTCTAAATTTTCGGAGCCTAATACTAGTGACTGGGTAAAAACTACAGACTAGTTGGCCGGATGTTCTGAAATATGAGGCATGTGCGTCCCCGCAGAGCAGCTCCTGAACCTGCTAGGAGACTGCATGAAAGTCATGGCTGCTGAAGTTCTGGTCGATTGGGTCAAGCATGCCTTTGTCACGCGCTTCAATGCGATATCATGGCAGGTGAGTGCTGTTCAGATTTAACTTCCCTATAGTGTTTAAGTTTATGCTGTTTCTTCATTTCGTTAAATTCCCATTCGGAGGTTCATTGGGCCTGTATTCTTCAGCACAGTGCGGTATCACACTATCCAAGCTATTTGTACTTCGTCGATTTCGATCCAGTTAAAAGTTTTCCAAGCTTGCTAAATTCAGCCTTTGGCACCTTAACATTTACAAAAACTTCTATCAGTTGCTGTCAAAACACATAATGTCAGCATATTTCACTTGTGCAAGAGCTTTGGGGCTTTGTAGCTTGTATGGCTTTGCATCAATCGCAGTGCAAGCCGTATCTATCTCTTTTTCATTCTTTTTTTATTTTTGCATGTTTATTTGAAATAATGATGACCTACGCCTGTTCCGCTTGTGGTATATATAGGTAGTAAATGTTTTTCTGATAAATATAGACACACAAAAGTCACTGCTCACTCAGTTGTTATGTGTCTGTCTCATTCTGGGCCAATTTAGCAGCGTTAAGACTATGCAAATTTGGCAATTTCACTCAGTTTACCCCTTCAGTTACGAAAAATACACTTTTTTCTTGCTAATAAGCCATTCTCTATCAGCAACAGTGACGTTAGGTAATGTATAAAGGTTATGTACACAACCCAAATGAAAAAGTCACTTTTTCATGCTAATAAATCGTTCTCCTGCAGTAAGAGTGACATTTGGTAATGTATAAGGGTTACATACACAAACCAATCAGGACATTTTTCTCTTTAGTATACGTGTGTTTCCCGAAACATTTAATGTGGGGGAAACACATGTAACTATGGGGTTATTTCACTGTGGTGTTTCATGTGCATTAGCACAGACGGTAGCTGCGCAAGCTTCTCTGCCTGCTTAGTTGATGGATTTGTCTGAATTGTGACTATGGCTGTGCAGATGGTCCATTTTAAGTGACATGCGGTTGAGTGTGATGACAAAACTCATTCAGTGAAGCCTTTTCTTTTTCACGTCATATCACAGAAAACTATTTTATTTTACACAGTGTCCACTGTATGATTCGATTATCTTTCATTGCTCAAAAGGTACAATTGGCAGTGGTCAAATTCGGTTACCCATGCATGCAGGTCTACCAAGAGTATCTGGCCAGTCTGGCTTATGACCTGGCCAGTAGCAAACTAAACACGGTGAGTCTGTATTGAAGTATGGGGTCTGTCCGTAAAGTAGTGACACCGGGTCTCGTAAAAAGTGTTTATTAATCCAATAGGTCCATATTATTTAAATTCTTCAAAATAGTTTCCTTTAGTGTGGATACGCCGATGTGTGATTCCCATGCTGAAAAGGCTCTCTGAAAGTGAGTTGTCGTGACCTTTCAAACACTCCATGACAGCCCATTAGATGGCGAGAATACCATTGAAGTAGTGGCCATTCAAGGTTCTCTTGAGGTTTGAGAACGGGAAGCACATCAGGGTTGTATCGGGACTGCATCAGTGCTGGTGTAAGCTTAGTAGATTTTTTTCTGTTCCTAAACCTCGAGAGAAGCCTGAAATGTCGCCATTTTAACAGTGTTCCCGCCATCCAAAAAGCCATCGCCGAGCGTTTTGGAAAGGTCATAAAAGACAACTTTCAGGAAGCCTTTGCCGCGTGAGAATCACGTTTTACTCGGTGTACTGACACTCTAGGAAACTATTGTGAAGTAATTGAATAATTTGTACTGATCGAATGAGTAAATTATTCTCATCAAACCTAGTCTCATTGCCTACGGACAGATCGAGTGTGTAGCTGCAGAACAAGGTCTCAGCGAGACGCTTCTTACAGGCACCCTCGGACCACGGGGATCTGGTGTCACGCCGGCTCGGCTTCACACCTTTGCCTTTAGCAGCCCTGGTGTTGCGAGTGATGGCGTGTCCCCCTAGCTCATTGCGACTAGCCATTCTCGCATATCTCTGGTTAGTGACATCTTCAACACCGTCTATTCTGTGTACTAGCAGCTTACAACCAAAACATAAACCTAAGCTCCACCCGCAGCTATCACTGTTCTAGCCTGAGAGAATTTGCGTAGAGGCTCATTCCAATTGTGTCCACGCATTTTCGTGACATCAAGCACTTTATGCAGTCTTCAGAAACTTGATTTTTCCCGTAAAGACACGATTGTGTAGCTAGTTCTGCCTGAAAACTTCAATGCCTTGGCATATTTAAAGAAATTTTGACATCACTGCTTCATCAAGCGTGATAATTTAAGAGGCTCCTGCAGCACCTTTTTGCATGGTCAGAAAACACTGTCTAACAGATGATAGAGGCTCTTCAAGCATGCGAGCCAAACATTATAACGCAGCATGCGGTCTAGGACTTACAATACATCTTTTAAATCGACTACAAGTAGTTACCTCTTCTCTCTACAAATGGTACCATGTAGCCGAATGACCACACCGATACATCCAAATTTATGAGCATTGGCTGACTTGATTCTGTTAAACGGAACCCGAGGGGACCAGTAAAATGTGTTTCGTTTAAGAGGACATTTTTTTATTGAGAGTACATAATTCAAGCTCGAAACCAATAGTATTAGAGGCTGCTGTTCTATTTAAGCAACAATTTTGGTCAAGGAAGTTTTGTTTAACAAGACTATAGCTACTGCGGGAAGCTACCTTGCAATCGTACGATCGTACTTAATGTAAGCCACATTTCCGAGGGGGGGGGGGGAGGGGAGGATCAAGGTGATGTGCACATGACGTAACTTCCATCCTCCGTGCCATCTCTCTCTGTTTAGTTTCCAGCGCGCTTGCTGGCATGATAGAAGAGAGAAAGCAATTACAGCGTGCGGCAAATCTCTATACCTCTGCTCGTACTTGACGGATACTACTAAACATTTTTGCAGTGGTCGATCCGTGAGGCGGTATAGTGAAGCCATTCGATGGTTACTGGGAAAATTGTCAGAGGTCCCTTTTAAGTTAGAACTACAAACTCTTTCATTCCCATTTTTAGTAGTATTCAGATTAGCAAATGAAAAATACTTATAGTTTGAACAGAAACCAGCTAGCGCAGTAGAATGGCAGGTGTCCCGTGGGCAGAGCCTATATTTTTTCTTTGGTTGTAAGTAGAGCTGCGTGATTAGCAAAATTTTGGATGTGAAGGGAACTCGAATGTTTAAGTGTTAGGTCAGATCAAATCGAATATTTCTCTAATATTTGTAGAACATTTTTCTGATGATTCGAAGCGATATGGCAGAAAAAAAAAGTTGGAGAGTATTTTTAAGGCATATTCTTATCCGATAGCAACATGAAAGTGTCCGTTTAGCTAGGTTGATGAGGCGTTAGTAAGGTGGTGTTTCGTAGTCTTATCAGGAATAAGGATATGCAAAGGCCGAATAGTGTTTATGTACATGATTTGGTGCAACTGAAGTGTTGCTGACAACACTCTACACTAGAAAGGCAGAGATTCAGCCTCTCTCCTCTTTCAATTTCTGTGGAAGCCCAACTGATGCGGTAGACAAGGTATACCTCTTTCGAGTCCACAGTTCCAAATAAGTTTTGTAGACATTAATATATATATGAATATCTGAAATTTTGAATGCCAAAACATCTTCCGCGTTCATTTTTTTGGACTTCCCAAATATCTGGCTCAAAACAGCATTAATCAAGCCTCCACTTCTGCCACATCAATTATCTCTGTGTTGGAACCAGCATTTCTTTTTTTATTCAATACATTTGCGATCGTAGTAGAACCTGAAAGAGAGCTTTGCTGCAAGTACGAGGGTGTAGTGGGGTAAAGCACACTAAAAAAAAAATTTTGAAGGGGTCACAGTCAATCTGATGTTGACTGTATTTGTCTTCTGGAATTTCGAATATTAAAATTTCAGTGCGAATCGAATGGTAAGCACTATTAATGAAATATTCGAATTTTGGAATATTTGCATAATTCTAGTTGTAACATACTGTAGTGCTATTTTTGCAAAATGTTGTCCAAAGCTATTAGCAATATCTACAACACTGTTTCTCAGCGATGAATAGTATATATGTGAACTTCTATGGAACAACAGTTTATCGCCCTGCTTCGAAGCCCCTTCGTACCGAAAGATACAGTGTTTAGAGTATATTTGTCTGGAAAGCAACATGTATCTTGGTAACAGTTCTTTTATTTTCCCTGTTGTGCCATATAGCTGTGAGTCATGGAACCGGGGGAAATATGAAAGTTTTTTGTTTTTGTTCTGTGGAGCTGGCATCTTAAGAGTCCCATGAGCAAAAAAAAATTACCTTTCAGGTACAGCTGAGAATAATCACAAATGGTGTTTTGGTGCAAAAGGTTGTCAAAGAAATGTAGTTATTTCATGTAGGCTATTTTCCACACGGACGCTGAAGTATAAGCTCATGGATTAATGCAAAAAAAAAGTGAAAGGTAACAGAAAACGAGGTCAGCCAGTCTTCAGCTGGTAAGATGCTATTCTTCAGGCCGCATCGAAAAATCTTGATGAGTAAAGATAAAAAAGAAGGAAAAAAAAGACTTATCTCATATTAGTAAATCACTCTTCAACAATTCCAAAATCATCGCGTTTTTCATGAGAACACCGAAAGCAAGAAAACGGTAATCAAGAAATTGTGCAAAAAGAAATTGTGGCTGGGAACAACAGCTTGAAGTTTCTGCGCCGTTGGTCATGACGTCGTCAATTGAAACGGCGTCTAATATGTACCACGACTTTCCTAACCTATAAAAATTAAGTACTATCAGCGTCAAATGAAACCCGAACAGCGGCAAGCCTTCGCGATGGTATTCGCAGCGAAATCGAGCTATAGGTGGCAGCACTGCCCCACAAAAGTATGGATAGGCGGTCGGCGGCGCGTATACAAGTACACGCAGCGACACTTTGTTGCGTGCGGTCTCAGCCGATTGTCGGCAGATAAAATGCGTTGACTACAGTTTACTGTTAATGTCTACGCTCTTTTCTACTGAATAGGTGCACTACTCTTATGCAACATTAACATTGCCCGCGAATTAAGCGCATTCTGCCTTTCATAGGGATGCTCGCCCTGAGTGACTCTCTTCACGCTTTCGCACTAAATCACGTCTTTGCTGTGTTGTTTGTACGTGGTTAGCTTGTGTTCCACCTGCTACGCACTGCTGTAGCATGACTGAACTACTTATTTACATCTTTGTCATCTGGATACTACAAAAAAGAGAGAAAGAAAGATCGTAGAAAGCCCACATATCTGTGCGATTCTTTCAGTACCACCATTCGCACTTTATGCGCATATGATTATTTTTTCTCGATCTGATCACCATGAAATGTGGAACAGTCGATAAGTCTAATCAGGAAAGCTTAGTGGCTGACGGCGCTTTGCGCTACACTGCATTTACCACGTGTACGGACATGTTCTTGCACCAGTAGAAATCTTATAAGAGTTCAGCAGAAAGCTTTCATCGATCGATTATGTGCATGATGGGTTACAACAAAGGCCTGGTTAATGGGACAAGCACGTTGTTTTGTTTTTTTTTCAGACAAAAATTACCATTGTTTTTCATCAGTCACTAACAATGCCACACAAAAACTGAAAACAATGCAAGAAAGATGAAATTTTCAGTGAAATTATACGACGTTATATATAGGACATGCTGCCTGAATTAATTTTCAACGTCCGGGCAAGTGTTCCCGAATCTAAGCACATGGTTGCGCACGGTAACTCTGTTTTAAGTAAAGTGTAAGTACCGAAGTCTCACAGTTTGTGTGATAGTAATATTTCTATGTAGTGGTACGACGGCCAGATAAACACAACTAAGGCTCCTCGCATGATCGTTAAACTACATTGTCGTAGTTGTATGCCTACCAACAGCACGCAAATGCATGGCCAAGTGCTTGACTTTTTTTTTACAATCGAGTCGCTATAAAACACTGCATTCACTCAGCATTTAATAGTCCTCGTGTTTGGGAGGATGCCAAGTGCATTTTGTAATGTGCTAGAAACAGAAAGCAGCACCCACTCTGAAATTATTCTGGTGAATGGAGGGTATGACGACAATAAACAGCACTCTAGAAAGTTGCACTCGCCGATCTTATTAATAAGCATTAGCAGCCGAGAAAGACCAAATGCTTTCGTACGTCGTTTCAGACATACGTAAAAACAGTTACACTCGTGCTGACATGACCGGACAAATCACACTTTGAGAATGTGCATGATGTATGTGCACATAGAAACACGACGTGGCTAGCAGACGACGCAAGGAGCAATCCACACTTTACCATTTCGCCCGATTGCTGCCAGGCGGCGACTCTGCTCGATCCCGCGACCAATAGTGCTCGCCGTCCACTTATCACTACGAACAGGCACGCATATATGCGCAAAGCTGCTGAACAGGATGCGCGCACCTGTCAATGGTGATAACTGGATGGCACGCACTACACTATCGCAAAGGCTTGCCACTGTTCGGATTTCATTCGACACTGATAGTACGTTGGCTTCTGATGGGGTGGGCCATAGACTTAAAAGAGTACCGACATGCCTTCAGGCTCCCTGAAAAGGACATTTTTTGTTTCCACGGTGTGCACTCTCAACACTCTTCTCGCACCAGAGCCAGGCATCACGTATAAAATACTTTGATCTAGAACTTTTCGATGCCTAGCATCGCCAAGCCAGTCCCGCTGCAGTGAACATTATCACAAGTCAACACAGTTTGCTAGGTTTTGGAAAAGTGCGCACTGCAGCCAGCCTAAATAGCTGTCAGTCTCTCTGGATGGCTATTCACTCATCGTTGTTTATGTGAACTATGTGAGTGACAGCAAACTGATAGCTGTTGCTAGTATGTGGTGAGTTTGTCTTTTCGTGACGTCAAGCTTCTGATGACACTTCATTGCCAAGCCATCTCCTCGATACTGGAAGCAAAATTGCTGTTTTAAGATAGCGACATCAAAAATATGTTCAATGCATTTCAAAGCACTATGACACGCTTTTTAGGGTTCTCGATACCTGTGTTTTTATTTAGAACGACCCGAAAATGTTTATAATTCCTGTAGTACTCCTTTAACATACCAAGTTTCAGGAAGTTTCATTGAACCATTGCTGCCAATATGATGATGAATAAACTTTATTTTCGTATCCGGCATGTTTGTGGTCCGGGCTAGACCGCACAAGGAGGTACCGGGAGACTTTGTCTCTGTACAGCCTCCCTGGCCTGCTGGATAGCCCATTTTTGGTCTTGAACCTCCGAGCTGAGCAGCACAAATTGCCACTGCTCCCGGAGGACCTCAGGAGAACTTGTTGATAAGTTGGGGCATTCCCATAATATATGTTTGTAAGACACCTTTTCTGTTACACATAGCTTACATTTATTGTCCGGGTATAAGTTTGGGTAGCTCCTGTGGAGGATGCACAGGGTTCGGGTAGCAGTTCGTCTGTAGCTGTCGGTATTCCGATGCTTCTTGCCTGTTTAGACTCGGATGATGGGCGGGAAAGACGCGCCTTGCTTCTCTGTAGTGCTGCATGTATTCTGTGTAGCTTGTAAATTCGGTCTTTGTGTGGTACGTCGGCGGCGCCGAGGATGATCATCGAGCGGTGTGGTCAGGTTGCGCGGCGGGTTCATTCTCGCGACAACTCATGAGCCAGCTCGTTAGGATTGGGTGTATCAGTCTGTGTGCACTGGGAACCATACGAGGTATTTCGGTTCATCTACTTTGTGTAGTTCTTGGTTATTAACGAGGATTCTGAGGGCTTGCTGTGAAATCCGTCCTTGCGTAAAATTTGATTGCTACTTGCGAATCACTTAGTATGAATGAGTGGTTGTTGGAGGTGATAGCCATGGCTATGGCTACCTCCTCAGCCTCCTCTATATTGTTTGTTATGACAGAGCACGCATTAATACAAATGCCGGACGTGTCAATCACGACAGCAGTGTGAGCTTTTTGTTCAGGGTATGGGCTAGCATCTACAAAAAGAGATTTACTGTTCCTGCCGTGTGCTTTGAGCAGTGCTTTTGCTCGGTGTTTTCTGCGGTCTGTGTTGATAATGGTGAACCATTGCTGCCAATATACAAAAAGTAATATGTATTTGAAACCCATTGCATCTTTTGCAGATGAATTTAAAATTTAAACCTCTGCCCTCATTTTTACCTCTATCAAAACCTATGATGGTTAAAGTAATGACATTAGATGTCTCAGAGTGCGATTTATCTGTCTAAATCAGTTGTTTCACTTCAGTGTCTCTTTAAATACTTGTAGCGAATAGTTGCTGCCAGCAGCTCAGTCATGATGGTAATTTTCTCTTGTAACTCTCGCTCAAAGGAATTGTGCCGCGTCGCCACTTACAAATGATGAATGGTATTGCAGTCTGTGCAGCATGAAGGTGCTGCTGAACCTGGTGATCCTAGGCCTTGCCTGCAGCATTGTTGAGAAGCACCGGCAGACATTGCAAGAAGACTCCCCGGTGAAAAAGCCACGAAGGCCCCAGTCCTCAGAATAAATATCCATCATCACACACCGAGCACGGCACGTTTACATCATCATGCAGCGCCGAGGCGATTTCGAGTTGGTCGATGAGTGTTCATTAAAGAAAGTATTGTTGCACGTTCTTAAATTGAGAGGTTTATGTGAACAATTTGTGAACACTGTTCAGGAGGTATTGATAGGCTGGTTGATCACTCATTATTGCATATTTTAATTGCAGCACCTTTGTTAAGGCAGATGAAATAATGTAAACCATATAAGCACTCGCATTTGTGGTTTTTGTTATTTACCAGCTCATCTATGCCTTACTCAGATGGTTGTTATTGAAATGGTATCGTATATTTCAAGTCGTGAAGAATCTTTTTTTTTTTATATAGAAACGCTTATAGTGATAACTGTTGGAGCAGCATAGTGAATGTGGATTCACACAGTCGCATGTACAATCGTGAGCAATATGAACTCGAACACGCGAATGCGTGTCGAATAGCCTCAAACCCTATATTGGCTGATTTGCAACTAGCCGCTGTGACAAACAAAATGAAAAGGGCAGTGTGCTTACGCTAGCTGTTGACACTCCCTGCTCGATATCGTTGCTGCAAAACGCAGCTTATAGTAGTGTGTCAAGGGCTAGTGGCTGCTGTTGGTGATATGAATTCACATCAAAGCGCACAGCCATAACCAGTTGACCTAGCAGGCTATGCAGCTACACAAATATCGGCTGTGACGTAGCCGGTTGCGATGCACAGGCCGTGCTTTTATTGCATCTAGATGGTGTTCGCTGAGCATTTTGATACGCATCCCTGTTTTCGGTGAATTTTTCATTTTCGTGTTATCATTGCTAGCGGCGGAAGGCACACGATAAACTGCTATTTCACAGCAACGATCATGCGAGTATAGTAATATGGAAGTGCCAACAGTCAGCAGAAGAGCACCCTCCTTTCCCTCCAGTTTCGGCAGTGCCAGCCTCGTATCACATTATCTGTACTTTGAGGCCCTTGGCGATACACTCGCACGTTCGAACTCGTATTGCTCACGATAGTACGCTAAAATGGTAGCACTCATGTAAATGTAACACAAGTACCAGGCTATTAGCAATTGTCTCGAATAGGATAATTTGGTTATTGTAAGGGTTCCCTGCAACATTTGAACATGATCAGAAATTTCTCACGGCTCCTGAAAACATGCAAGCCAAACATTATAACTCAGCTCGTGGCCTGGAATTCACAATTCTCGAACTCATCTAGGAATTGCTGACTCTATCCTCGACAAATTATGCCATAAACCCTCATGACCTGCGCCATAAACCCGAAGTCCACAGCGCTGAGCTGATTTGACCATCATGAGCTGCATAGATACCGTGGCTGTTGCGAAATGTAGCCACACTGAAAGTGCCTGCACATTTGAAGAAAAATTTAAAATGCTCGTTAATGAACAGACATAGCTGTTGCCTCTTTGACATTCCTCATCTGCATAGCTTTCAGCACACTTGCCGGTACAAAAAGAGGGAAAAAGTGCTTGAAGTGAGCAGCAGATCCCAGTAACTCAGCTCATACTCGGCCGATTTTAAAGGGTTCTGCAACACTTTTTTAAATAACCTTGATCTGTAATAGATTCAGTGAAAGAGCTTATTGCCTCACAATTTGACTGGCACAAGAACTTTTAGAATCCGTTCAGTCCGAGCGAAGTTACAAAGATTTGTTGCAAGCTGCCATTCCTTTCTCTCTTCTTCGTACCGACGAAAGTATGGGAAGTTAAGCAGGGAAGGATGGTACGGGGGGAATAAGGTACATCACATGCACCTTGTGACCTTGAGCACTTTCTCTTCGAATGCGCAGCTTTTCAGAACGATTGCATGGACACATTGCGATCTCCCGCTGCGGCCCCTGTAACTCACGAGTGCGCCTTGTTCAAATCGGCTATTGGCGTGATGCTTCGGCCTATGGCACTATGATTTTTAATATATGGCATCATTTTTAAAAGCAGAGAAAGCGATTTCAAGCCGACTTTAAGAATTTATTGTAAATTCCAGTCCTTTCTTCGTCCGTGTCGTATTCGCGCATTAAACATGAAGTATGTTAAACCAACAAGCCTAGTCTTCTATTCTTATATAATATTTGTCTTGCCTGTTCTTGTGTGTCTCAACTACCAATCGGCAGTGTTTTCTGACCATGCTGAAAAAGTCTATTCGTAATTGGCAATAACCTTTTTTTATGAAGCCATTTGATAATAATTTTAAAAAGTTTCAGTGTCTCTTTAAGCAAGCTATTCAGGTGTCTTGTCTAGCGCCGCCAGCATCACACCAGGAGGAATACTTCACACCAGGAGGAATACCTAATTATGCAAACCATGCACTTGTCTTTGAGCCACAATACAAGGCTTAGAGCCACAGTTTATGAACTTTCACTGTCTTATAATCCAATTTTGTGCACTAAATCCAGCATTCATGCTAACATGTATTTCATAAACCGTGAGACTTCATGATGTGACATGGTAGGATATGCATTACAACCTTAAGGTGATTTCCAGTTCACAAAGATGCAAAAGACGGCATTTTAGCGGTTGCACTCATTGGTGTTTGCACACCGGACAAGACTACACCTCCTGTTCCCGGCACAATACGCTGACCGATGCTAGTTCTAGCTGTGAGATGGTGGGAGCATGCGTAAACGTTGTCAAAGAGTGAACTAAAAATCTATGTTTGCCCGTTCTGCACTCCTGTTCCCTGAAGCATTGGCTAATGTTGCTAACCATCTCTTGCCACTTTGATCTAATTGCATTGGTGAGAGAATGTGGCCACTACCAGGTCGACGAATTCCCGTGACAATAAAACAGTTCTTGCAAGATCCCTTTGCCGAAATATGTTTTCTATCTCTCACATTAGTTAGCTAAACTTTAATAATGCCACAGAATCACGTGCAATATCGGATCCATCACGCGTTACAAGAATGGTGACGCACTTGCATACGTAGTATGCAGCTTTTGCCTGTTTAGTAGCATCATACACGTGAATATATAGCTTCTCTGGCAACTTTTACTTCAATGCGATCGCGCGATAGTGCAGCCCATGGTAAAGTACTTGTGTAATGCATATCTGTGGCCTGATTTGGAAACCACGGAATGAAAAAACTGCTGCTTTTTATTCGCAACGCTAAAACCTCTGCTTGCAACACGCGCCAGGCAAGCCACGCTCATGTAATTGCGTGCTTGGAGTATAATTCGAAACGCGCTTTCATTAAGCCAGTTTGAGTTAAATGATGCACTGCAGGGTAAGGAAAAATTTGAGAGTCGCACTTGTCGAGCCAGGTGTGTGGAGGTGGCATCAACACCCTCCCTGTCTAATTGTATTGGTTTTACAACTAAGCATATACAAATGCAAGCACGAACATGCATAAAATGTAGCTGAAACTGCCATTCCCAGACGAAAAATTTTGGCTTCCGCTCGCTCAACTGCTGTTCCGGACGTTTTGGTACACGTGATGCAACGTCGACGATCACGATCAAGATAAAAAGAATAGAAGAGAGAAGGGTGAGGGAGATGGTTTATGGTGTACGTGTACAATTTGCAAGCCAAAATTCGTTCCCGTAAGCGTTGAACCTGTTTGGGCGCATGTGCTGTCTGAGCGGAAGTTGTAGATTTTTTTTTTACATTGTCACTCGAACGATCCTGGAAATATCAAATAAAATGTCGGTGATGAAAAGCTACAATATGCGCACGTGTTTTGTTCTGACACGAGACTGGACTTTTAAAACGCGCGCTCAAGGAAAGAGAGGAGAGCCCTCATGACAACTGACGTAATCTTGAGGTCAGCAAACGTCACTTCACTCACAGCCAATCTCCACGGCTTCACACCGCGGACAGTGCGCCGCCCGCTGTCCGCGCCGTCACACACCCGTCAACCGTACGAAGAAATGGACGTCGACTGGGGCGTCGACTGAATTGCCAACACCGGTGGTGGACCTTTCTGGTCAGGAACTGAACGCGGAGAGCCTGGAATCACGGCTCTCAGATGCAGCTTCATCTCAAGAGGACGACGGCCAGGCGCCCCGGTCGCTGCTTCTTGAGCGCAACAGGCTGGACAGGCTGCCATCGGCAGCCCTGGCGCCCCTGGGACTGCGGTTGCACACGCTTGACGTGAGCAATAACGGATTGACCAGTTTGGGCGAACAACTACCGTGCCCTTCTCTGCGCGTATTGTTGGCGCGAGGCAATCGTCTCAACGAGCTGCCCAAGCAGTTGCCGTCGCTACTACAGGTGCTCAACTTGTCGGGCAACCAGTTCACCACACTGCCCGATCAGCTGACGCAGCTTGCCGAACTTCGCCACCTCTACATGGGTGGCAACTTGCTGACCCAGCTACCGGACTGCGTCGGAAACATGCTCAGGTAACAGCCACTGTCAGCCGTCAGCTGTCATTGTAATACATACTAGCAATTCAATGACGCAAGTTGTTGGTAAGTAAGTGAGGATGGCGCCCTCTCGACTCGGAAGCCGACTTTTTCGCGATATGACAGCAGCTGCACGTGTTTGCCTTGGCAGACTGCGTGCGCAGTAGCTTTGATTGATTGGCTTTTGCTATCTGCTCTGGAAAGCGAGCGCGCAGCGTGACTCTAGCGAGATATATACGCAAATACTGAGACTACATTCTTTATAAGTCATTTAACTAACGAGGCTTCTGCAGTGTGACCATGCGTGTGTTGAATATTCAATCCATCTTTTCATCTGAGGGTCCCCACAAACCGCAGCGTAAAGCAGCATTTTGTTCGCACATGCTACCTTTCTCACTCATCATTTCATCATCTCAGACCGGTGGCAACAGTTGTTTGCAAAGTTGGCCTGCAATGTGCTGGCCGCAGGAGGGTTTTTTTTTTTTTTTCATCTCTGATGAAACGATGCTCATGTTCTCCTGTGAAGAGCCAAACATGTTAACCAGCATCGGATATGTGTGAGTGCAGTGTCTTTTAAATGCGCGCTGCATCAATTATTTTCACAGGAAATAAGTGTTTAGTAGACATTTAGTGTTCAGAATGCATTCGTTTAATGGTCTTGCTGTACCAGCATAGTCTACGCACCATTCCTAACAACTGCAGCCGGTCTGAGAACTGGCTAACCTCCCAGTCCTTCCTATTTCAATCCTCCTCCTCTTAACAACTGCAGGGGCTAACTTGATAAAAGTAATAGCTAGCCTCTTCTGTACATATGGGCTGAAGGTTACTTTTAAATCGCAAATTCAGCTCTCTAGACATCACGTGCCTGCGAGATGCAAACATTATACAAGCACATTCAACTTGGTGCTTGAGAGAACTGAACCTTGTAATATCCTTGTTCATTTTGAAAGCGATTCTTGTGGGGTTTTTTTTTCCTTTCTTGTATGTGGGTTCACGTGTTTATGTGAAAACCAAAAGATAGGTGCCATAGATTGTGCACTAGTGCATATCGTGCTTGCTTTAGCTTCTAGCAGTTTGAGAGACATTTCTGGAGTGGATAAAAATGTGGTTTAGTTTAGTGCAAATTGTTTTAAGCACCGTGTCATTTGCCTTTTTTGCGAGCTACCTGCATCGCAGTGTTCACCAATGGATGTGTCAATTCTCAAGCAGAGGAATGAGGAAAAGTCTCCTATAAAGTATTTTGGGGAGTAAAATTATTCCAGAGTGCATTTTTTTTTGCTATGCTTGATTAGTGCACTTGCTACAGATTATAGAACACAAGAAATTATCAAAATTCTTTGATGTTCAGCTATTTAGATATTTAGAGTGAATAAATTAAAATTTAAGACACATCACTCTCAAACATACTAACCTATAAGGTATAATGTATACAAAACATTTGTAGGCTTCTTGACATGCAAGTTTCACATAAGCTGTAAATTCGGGTAACTTTTGACCTTTTGAAATGCAGTTTACTGAACAGAACAGAACAGAAGGTTTTATTGTGCTAAATAAAGAAGAATACATGTGCATGATATACAGAAAGAGGTCCCATAGTCGGAGACTGCAAGGGGACCTCTTGTACAATGTAGAATTGAGAATGATTGTGATGTACATAGCAGGGGGACAGAGCTACAGTAAAATGCAATTGAAACAAATAAAGTAAGAATATACCCTTGTAATCTCACAGAAACAATTTAAAAGTAAGAATAACGTGCTAACTTCAATGACAAGTGATTACAGAACGCAACTCACAATGAACAGGAATCAATTAAGAAACAGCAAAACAGGCTAGTTAGTTGACATGATATGATTTTTTAACTTCGATTTAATTACCTTCAGGGAACGGCACACTTTAATGTTGGGAGGCAAACTATTCCAAAAAGAAATTCCGGAAAAATGAATGGTTTGTTTGCCATAATTGGTGCGAACTTTTGGCAGTAGAAAGTTATTGTTAAGGGCAAACCTTGTGACATTGTTATTTGAGAGAATGGTAGTAAAATGTGGAAGCTGGTTATTTATAGTTCTATACACGTAAATACCAAGGTTATATTTAACTAGCTCAGATACAGTTAATATATTGTTTTCATGAAGTAGTGACTTAGCGTTAGAGAGATATGAGCTTGACGTGAGAATTCTTATCGCTTGGTTTTGAATTGTCTGAACTGAAGTAAGATGAGTGGTGTATGTGTTGCCCCATGAAGTAATACAGTAAGAAATGTGCGAATGAACAAAAGAAAAATACAGTGACATAAGTATTGATGGATTGAAATAAAGACGAGATTTAATCAGTAGTCGAATGCCATACGTCATTTTTTTCCTAACATATGCAACATGTCGGTGGTATTTCAAGTTACTGTCGAGTTCAACGCCTAGGAATCTAGAGCAGTCGCTCACAGGGATGTCATTGCGCGCAATTATAACACGAGGGGTAGAAGGTAAGGGTTTTTGTGGTGAAGAGAAGACAACAAATTTTGTCTTAGACGTGTTAATTTCTAACATGTTATTACTGCACCACCGAACGAGTTGTGCCAGATCAAAGTTTAGTTTTCCAGTTAAGGATGTAATGCTGCTATCGGAGTTAAAAATTGTGGTGTCGTCGGCGTATAATATACAACTGGATGAAGAAAGGCATTTTGGCAAATCGTTAATATAGAGTAAAAACAAAAGGGGCCCCAGAATGGACCCCTGTGGTACACTAATATTAGTTAATTTGGTTGACGAATATGCATTAGAAATTACCACCTTCTGTGTCCTGTTGCAGAGATAGCTACGCAATAATAGTAGTGTTGGACCAGTTATACCAAATGCTTCAAGTTTATTGAAAAGAATGTGATGATCGATTGAATCAAAAGCTTTAGTTAGGTCGATGAAAACACCGCCCGCATAGTAACCGTTGTCAATAGCCTTTTTTAATTGGTCAGTAAGTGAGATTTGCGCAAGGTCACTGGAGTAGCCAGAACGAAAGCCAAATTGACAAGGCGATAGTAAATTAAATTTGGTCAGGTAATTTGTGAGTTGTGTACAGATCAGTTTTTCAATTACTTTTCTCAAAAAGGGTAAGATGCAAATGGGGCGGTAGTTATTCAATAACGAAGCATCTCCTTTTTTATGTACGGGGATTATTTTACCCTGCTTCAGTTCATGCGGGAAAACACCTGTTCTAAACATTAAATTCACAGTTGAAGAGAATACATTTGATATAAAGTGAGCTACCATTTTTATATGGGAGGGGTGAATGCCGTCAAGGCCAGCACTCGTCATTTTTAGGGTACCTATAACGCTAATTATTTCATCTGGAGTTGTGGGAAACAGAAAGAACAAATGGGGTAGGCGATCTAAGGCCATTTCGTTTAATAAAGGTAGGGTGTGCTCGACGTTAAAGAAGAAGTTTGCAAACTGATCGGCGATGTCAGCTGGGTCACTATAAGTGGCATCATTATGAAGAACTGTAGCTATTTTATCCGAACGTGGGTTCCTATTTAAAAAGGAATTAATGATGTCCCATTTTTTCTTCGTACTATTTCCGGCCTCGGTTATCTTTTGCGCATAATACTTTCTTTTAGCTTCCTTTAGCTGGGTGTTTATTAGGTTGCAAAATTTTTTATAGCGAGCAAGCAAATTCGTATTAAACGGTTGCCTTTTAGTTTTTTTGTAGAGGTTGTCACGTTTGCGCATGTTTGTTAGTAATCCCCTCGTCAGCCAGGGATTTGCTGGTGATGCGATTATTTTTTTGCATTTTTGCTTATCTGTACAAGATTGAACATGTGATAGGAGCAAGGATGAAAAGAGGGTGAAAGCTTCTTGTGCATCAGCTTTAAGATAAACTTCAGACCAGTTAGTGTTAGCAACGGTATGAATATATTTCTGCTTGTCCAATATATCACAATACAGGAAGGTGAATCACGTTTTTCAGTGGAATCGAAACGCAAAAGTATGGGATAGTGGTCAGTAAGATTAATTTCTAGCACTCCAGCGTCTGGTGCCGTGAGTAGATTTGAAAATGCATGATCAATGAGGGACCCATTGCTAATGCTGTTTGGTCTAGTTGGAAGACTGATTAAAGATTCATAACCGAAGCTGTTTAGTGCAGCTAGATAGTTGATTGAGTTAGGTGACAAATCATCTAGTAAATTAATGTTGATGTCACCCATGATAATAGCATTTTTATTTTCAAGGGAAATAAAATTTAGGGAGCGTTGCAAGTTTGTGCAAAATTCAGTAACTGGAGAAGACGGTGAGCAGTATATACAGCCTAATATGAATTTTTTGTTATCTATATTAAGAAAAGTATGCTCAAACTCAAGCCAGACCGATTCACAGTAGAGTGTGTTTAATTATAGATCAAACCTTCGTTTACAGGAAGCGTTAGAAGATACGTATGTGGCTGCGCCACCATGATTACTAGATAACCTGTGACTGTAATATGGCGTGTAGGAAGGGAAACCGAACAGATTTCCATCGTCTTCTGATAACCAAGTTTCTGTAACTGCAATTACTGAGAAAGGGTTGGTAAACGTGGAAAGAAGACTTTGAAGTTCATCAACATGTTTTCGTAGGCTTCTGGCATTAAGATGAATAAAAGAGCGGGGGTTACTCCCTAAAAACGAGTTTAGTTGCTCAGGTGACATAAGAGCCGACGAGGAAGGCATGGCTGGCGCATTATGTACAATGGGAGCCAATTAGTTTATTTTAGCCAGATCAGTTTATTTTAGCCAGATCAAGCTGTGATATTTCATTTTATGAAATAAGCTGAGCTGTGATATTCATTTTATGCAGAGCTACAGCTTGCTAAACTATTTTTGTTCCTGTGGTTTCTTTTTATGTATATTTTCAGCAGTCATGTAAAAAAACTTAAGGCTGTGAATAGAGAGTTTTGCTTCTAACTGTAGAATTGGGTCTTTTCGATTCAGGCCCATAGCCAGGCACTTTTTTTTTTTTTTGAGTGGGGGGGGCAGAGGGCACCTGTTTATAGCCTTGAAAAACACTATTTTTATTATTAGTCTTCTGTGAAACACTCCCTGCCGTCGAATGTCTGTGGAAGGCTGGGGCTCTTGGGGCACGCCGCCTGGCTACAGGCCTGCTTCAATTATGTTGATTCCTCCTCGAAAACTATTCAGCAATCTTTAGGAGCCTTTTTTTACATTTTAGGTGTACTTGAACTTTGTAAATTATACTCCCCATATATAAAACTTCGCTCTAAGGCACACTTTGTATTCGAGGCCTGTGGCCTCGCAAGGCCTCACATTGAAACATGTGCTTGAATTGACCCTTGGAATTGTGTTTTGCATTGCCCTTTGTATAGCTGCTTTAAACAAGTGGCAGCCAACTTGCAACAGGATGTGCCGTTGCTCCATTCAATTTTAAATGCAGAGCGTTTCTTAGTCGCACGATGTCGCGCTTCGATGTCGGCAGTGGCGCCGCCACACCCCCACTCCGCATACATAACTCTCAACCTTTCCTCTCTCCAACAGCTGACCTTACTCTCTCCACTTCTCTGCTACCACCTGCTTCGTCCCAGTGGAGTCTTCTGTCTCTCATTGCCCGTAATCAGGGATTGGCATGTTACAGTAAAAAATGTTAGTCTATCACTTCGTGCTTTGCGCTTCCCCAGGTTTCTCCCTTACACGATGAGCACCAGCATCAGCATTGCTAGTGAAAACAATGATGCCCGCTGCTTTGCATCTATACGTAGTTCTTTTTAGCGGGAGATAGTGAAATTTTTCTGAAAACTAAATGCCTTCATGGATAGTGCAAACCAAGCGTAACTGGATTGAGCACAGGTATATTGGTTTCACTCTTAGAATTCTGTCATAGCTAGCAGGTATACTTTGCAAACTTGCAAGCTGTGGTTTTCAAATAAGGATGTACTGCAATATAATCAGAACTTTAATTAGGAATTTCTTTAATTAGCCATATGTGCGATTTTGACATTTCGTGGAATTGCACATGTCACTATCTTGATCATTGTGAGTGATCGGGTATAAATATGTTATTAGTCACAGTCTACTTCTTGAAGTGAGAAAAAAAATGGTCCCATTAGAATTAAATGAACACTCTGTGTATTGACAAAACGAAGTTGTGGATTGAAATAAGCACTTCATAAAACTTTTTTCGCTTTCTGTGAGAATTGAATGGTGTAGTAGAGGTATAGCTGGGCAGGTCGATATACTCATGATATAGCGGTAATACTTTCTCTCTCTCCTGCTCTCTCCATCCTCTTGAGATGTTTACATTTTGTCTGTATAAGCACACACACATGCATGGACACACGTGAACAGAAATCTAATCCCTCTCGCCCCTTGGAAAAAAAAAAAGAATGACCAAAAAAAATTCTTGAGCCCCCTGCTAACTGGCTTCCACTGTTCAGTAAGGAATTGCTCCTGTCGTCCACAGCTTTCACTCCACGTGTCCTCCAATAAAAAGAGAAACCAGCCTCCTCTCTATAAGAAATTACCTGACTGCTACGCCGTGCCTTTTTGAACCTACATATATGGCTAACTACTGCTGTGCACGTGATGTCCCCTGCGTCTCTGTCGAGAGTCAGGGTCATGGAAACTCTGCTGCGGCGTGAGGCAGTGGTCTCCCACAGCCCTGCCGAGGCTGTGGATCCTCTCCCGCTTCCGGTGTATTTCTCACGTTCTGTTGACACTATGAGGAGTGGAAGGCCTGATAACAACAACCCCCTCTATCGACTTGTTTGGGCTTGCGTGCCCCCTCGCACGTGCACAATCACATTGAGAGAAAAGCGTAGTTTTTTCTATGTGCACAGTTTGAACGAACATATAAGTGTCATTGCCAAGGGGGTGGTTCAGAGGCTCGAGGTTCAGCACCTCCCTCCCCATTGTAACTTTCACCAGTTTGTTGTATGTGCACGTATACAAGGGCAAATATAGCAACATGCACAAACAAACTTAGAGGTGGTGGGGGGGAAGGCCAGGCCCCCTCAACAAATTTTTTTTATTTTCTGTTTACACCTCTCATGTGTATCGATCATAGCATTATCATTTTGCACATTTCGTGTTTCAAATCTATTGTTAACAAAGAAGCGATAAAATGAAAGAGACGTTTTACAGACTAGGGTCCCATAGTCCGAAGACTGCAAGGGGATCCACAATGAAGAAAAGCATGTAATGAAACAAAAATGCTAGGGCAAATGGCAAGACATTGTAGTAGCAATAGAGCAGCTTTGTGCAATAAATGCCAACAGTTCATTAAAGGACAAACAAGTATAATTAAATTGAAATAATTTACTGATACATAGATTATTATATTGTCTTAGTTCTTAGTAACAAAATGATGTTCAAAGGACAAGGGATGAAAGTTATTACACAGATTACTTGATTCTGCATGTGTTGTCCTGATGAAATATGAGTGATAGGCCAGGTAGTTAAGCCGTAATTGAAATGACTATGAATAAATGAGAAGTCTAGTCTAGCGAGAAGTCTAGTGAGAGGAGAGAAATTGGACCTAGCTTTAATAAGTTTGCGAATACTGTCTCTTCTTTATGTCCGGCATATTTAAACCAAAACTGAGTTCCATCTAAATGTGCTCGGAGCAAAGAAACGGAATTGCAAGCACAGATAGTATTAGGCCCCTCTGTTAAGACACCGCGAGTTTTTAGAATATATTTGGGGGGGGGGGGTGAAAATCATAAACTGAGTTTTACACGAGTCTTCGTTGGAATGTAATGTTTACGGCAAATTAAGCAGTAATCAACGCTTGGCTGTTGTTTCAATTTTCTAGCAACTCATTTATAACTCCAGTAGTAGCCTAGGCATAAAGCGTTTTCACAAACAATGTGCCACCCCGCAGGAGCGCCTGCGCAAGTAGGCGTTTGGTGTGTAGCGACACCACGGACCCAAGCTAACGGGGGAGTTTCTACTCCCTCCCACGCCTAGCCGTGCGTGGCTTTGCCGTGTCCAGGGAAAAGGGGATCCTGGGGGTTGAGCTGACGCTGGGTGATTGGACCTTTAAGGCCCCCCGGCAGAGGCAACACACCCCTTTGGCCCCGGCTTCACGTAGACTGCACCCCTGGGCTGACCCACCCAGGGGAAATTGGCAGTCGCCTTTTCCTATCCTTCTCTCCCTGCATCTTCGTCTTTATCTCTTACTATTTATCTGTCCTGTCTTCTACTCTGTTCCGTTTACTTCCAAACTTCCTGGCGGCTAGGGTTAACCCTGTGCAAATAGCCTACCTTGGTCTAGGCGCATTGGGTTATAGTGGCGTTGTACGGCTGGCGTCTGCAGTTTTCAGCATCTGTAAACTTGTAGCGTCCCCTCGTTGGGCTCCGTGGTGGGTGGCCGCCAACGCTGCTGAACAAAAATAAGAAAGGCATGCATGGAGCATTCCCCCTAATGTCTGATCGTACCGGCTTAAAGCGGGTACGCACCGATGCCATTTTTGAATTTGTTCCGAACAAAAAAGATAACTTCCCCAAGTACCACATTATCCACTGTGAAAGTACAGAAAAGAAAGCTAGAAGTATTTCACCTTTCCTTGTGTCCAAATGTCTCATAGAAACGCTGGGCGCAGGCTACAAGGCCACAAAGACCGCCAGTGGTGACCTGTTACTTGAAATAAAAGACAACGCACAGTACCAAAGACTACATAAACTCACAGCATTTGGGGATCAGCCTATCACAATCACACCGCATCGAACCATGAACACAGTGAAGCGTGTTGTATCAGATGGAGACCTGATGGACCTCTCTGATGATGAACTTCTAACAGGCTGGAAAGAGGAAAACGTCATTCAGGTGCAGCATATCAAAATAAGAAGAGAAAATAAGGAAATCCCAACGAAGCACATCATACTAACTTTCGCATCTAGCACCCTCCCCACTGAAATAGCAACAGAATATCTTAAACTGCCAGTTAGACCATACATACCATACCCGCGGCGCTGCTTTAAGTGTCAGAGATTCGAGCACGGCTCTCAGAGCTGCCGAGGACAGATTACCTGCGCGAAATGCGGCACCAAAGGTCATACCGCTGACGATGACTGTCAGCTACAAGTGCACTGCGCAAACTGTGAGGGTGACCATCCTGCATACTCCAGGTCATGCGTGGCCTGAAAAATGGAAAAAGAAATTATTAATACAAAGTTTAAACTGAACATAAGCTTCCGTGAAGCGCGGCAGCGCATCTCCCCGCATTTTGCTGGGAACACATCGTATGCCGAAGTGGTGCGAGGGGGGTCAGCACCACTTCGGTTTTCGGCAATGCCTTGGACCACGCCCAGCGTGCCGAGGCAAACGCCACAAGCCCCCATGGGGGGAGCAGCCTCGGCTGCCCCACCGAAGGCCCCTGTGAACCTTGGCAGCAGCCAGGGCACCACACAAACTAAAGAGGTCCCCTCGACCTCCAGCCCGGTGGGGTTTAAGGCTCCGTCTGTCACGACGAAATCTACAACGAAAACAACATTATCTGTCGTCTCTCCTGAGGCGATGGACACATCAACTGCACCGGCGCAGACTGCGCCAAAGGAGCGGCGGGGTTCCTTCGACCGCTCTAAAAAAGACAAAACGGTAATTACAGGGCCTTCTAAAGGCTCTGTAAGATAAGTCACTTCTCTCTTTAGACACCAGCCACACTCATTTCGTACACACAGCACTTCTTTACTCCCTTAATGGAGACACAAATTATACAATGGAACGTCAGAGGACTACTTCGAAACCTCGACGATGTCCAAGAACTTCTACACAAACATTCTCCAAAAGTGCTGTGTGTACAGGAAACACCCTTAAAATCCAAGAATACAAATTTTTTGCGTCAATATGTTGTCTTCCGAAAGGACAGAGATGATGCTGTGGCGTCATCTGGTGGTGTAGCCATTATAGTTAATCGAGGAGTAGCATGCAGTCATCTACCACTACTAACATCTCTAGAGGCAGTGGCGGTTCGAACAGTTCTATTGAATAAGCTCGTCACCGTCTGCTCTCTATACATACCACCGCAACACCGCCTGGAAAAACATGATTTCCAGTCTTTAATAGATGAGTTACCAGAACCTTATTTGGTTCTAGGGGACCTGAATGCGCACAGCGGTTTATGGGGTGACTGTCGATGTGATGCACGAGGTCGTCTCATTGAACAGTTCCTCTTTTCATCAGGTGCTTGTCTGTTGAATAGAAAAGAGGCAACATATTATAACCTTGCAAACAATACTTACTCCTCTATAGATCTCAGTATCGCATCGCCTTCACTTGTACCATTACTTCAGTGGAAAGTCATAAATAATCCATACGGAAGTGACCATTTTCCTTTAGTTTTGAGTACACCAATAACATATGAATGTCCTCCACATGTTCCCAAATGGCTGGTGTACAAAGCCGACTGGGAACAATTTCTAAAGATTACACACCTAAGTTGGACCGACATATGCGGATTAGGCATAGCACGGCTTTTCTTACTGACGCAGCAGCCAAGTGCATTCCACAAACATCTGGACTGCCCGGCAAACGACACATCCCGTGGTGGAACACTGAGTGTCAGAATGCGCGAAAGGAACAGAACAGGGCATGGAGGTTGCTGCGCAACTCGCCGACAGCGGAAAACCTTGAGAGCTTTAAGAAAATAAAATCTCGTGGCAGGAGAACGCGTCGGCAGGTCAGAAGAGAAAGCTGGCACAAGTTTTTATCAGGGATAAATTCATATACACAAGAGGCTAAAGTCTGAGACATGGTTCGTAGGGTAGCAGAAAGACAAGTACACTCACTCCCACTCGTAAACACACAAGGTGACAGCCTGGAAGATCAGGCGAACTTCCTCGGTGCACACTAAGAGCAAGTGTCTAGCTCGGCACACTATACTGAAGTTTTCCAAAGATATAAAGCAAGGATAAAAAAAAACAGAAACTAGAATATAAGTGCACAAAACACGAGGCATACAACCAACCTTTCAACTTAGCTGAGCTACAAACATCACTAAACTCTAGCAGTAATTCTGCACCAGGCTACGACCGTGTCACGTATGAAATGTTGAAAAACCTGCCGCCTAAAACGCTAAAAACTTTACTCTCTCTATACAATGCTATCTGGCTTTCTGGCACCATCCCTGCTTTCTGGAAAGAGGCTATTGTTATCCCTATTTTGAAACAGGGCTAGGACCCTTCCTCAGTTTCAAGTTATAGGCCCATTGCACTAACCAGCTGCCTTTGTAAACTTTTTGAAAAAATGATAAACCGCCAACTTTTACATTTCCTTGAAACACACAATCTGCTCGACCAGTTCCAGTGTGGGTTTCGAGAGGGTAGATTCACCACCGACCATTTGGTGCGTATCGAGGCACAGATCCGAGACGCTTTTGTCCACAAACAATACTTCCTCTCAGTGTTTCTCGATATCGAGAAGGCTTACGACACAACATGGCGTTTTGGGATATTAAGAGACTTGTCTCACCTGGGTGTGCGCAGTAGAATGCTTTCCATAATCAAGAGTTGCTTGTTCAATCGGAAATTCCGCGTCCGTGTGGGCAGTACTCTCTCCCAAACATTTGTGCAAGAAACGGGAGTACCGCAAGGTGGTGTACTTAGTTGTACACTTTTTATTATTAAAATGAATTCCTTGCACCTGTCCATCCCCCGCAACATGTTCTATTCCACATATGTCGATGACGTCCAGCTTGGCTTTAAGTCATTCAACCTAGCAATGTGTGAGCGGCAGGTTCAGTTAGGTTTAAACAAGCTCTCCAAATGGGCAGAGGAACACGAATTCCGGCTGAACCCAGAAAAAAGCACGTGTGTCTTGTTCTCCCGAAAGAGAGGCGTGCACTCAGAACCTGACATTGAACTGAACGGTCAACGTCTGTCTGTCAATGCGGAGCATAAATTCTTAGGCTTAATCTTGGACAACAAGTTGACATTCCTACCACACATCAAGTATTTAAAAACAAAATGTTTAAAAGCCATGAGTGTTATAAAAGTGTTGTCACGTACTACGTGGGGTAGTGACAGGCAATGCCTCATGAACCTGTATAGAAGCCTCATTCGCACCCGCTTAGATTATGGGGCCGTTGTCTATCAGTCTGCTACTCAAAGTGCCTTGAAGATGCTGGACCTCGTGCACCATTTGGGCATCCGCCTTTCTACGGGTGCTTTTCGCACCAGCCTCGTAGAAAGCCTTTATGTTGAGTCAAATGAGGGGTCGCTTCATCTGCAGAGAACTTACATGTCCTTCGTTTATTTCCTTAAGGTAAAAGCAGACTAGAAGCACCCCTCATACTCTACTATTAATGATTTGTCGAGCTCAATTCTGTTTCAAAACAGGCCTTCGATGAGGCAGCCCTTCTCAGTTCACCTGAAGAGTCTAGCTGAGGAAACTGGAGTCTCACTTGAACACAGTTTAATGGCTCCTGTAGCATACCCGCCACCGTGGCAATGGCAGACTATAGACTGCGATGTGTCTTTTCTAGAAGTTACAAAACATGCGCCCATTGCCCATATCCGAACATATTTCCTGGAACTTCAACACAAATACACACGTCGTGAGTTCTTTACAGATGCCTCTAAGACCAACTCCTCTGTGTCCTACGCTGCTGTTGGCCCTTCCTTTTCGGATGCTGGCCCTCTACATCCAGGCACAAGTATCTTCACAGCGGAAGCTTACGCGATACTTGTGGCAGCTAAACACATGAAACAATTACAAATACAACAAGCAGCAATTTATACAGACTCCCTCAGTGTGGTAACGGCTCTGCACAGTCTTAAAAAACAAAAAAAACCCTGTCCTTGTCTCACTTTACTCCATTTTTTGCACACTCTACACACTCAACCAACATGTTGTAGTGTGCTGGGTGCCAGGACACCGTGAGATCCAAGGCCACGTGAGGGCGGATCAGCTCGCTGCATCCGTCCACAAAAACACTGCCCCTACACCCATATCAATCCCGGTCCTTGATCTGAAGCCGTCTCTCAAACGAAACCTCAGGGACTACTGGCAGAGCAAGTGGGATAAACACACACAAAACAAACTACACGTTATCAAGCCACACCTTGGCCATTGGCGACCAGTATCAAAATCTCGTCTAACAGAGGTAACACTAACAAGACTCAGGATAGGACACACATACACGACACACGCACATCTTTTGTCCGGTGGTGATCCACCACTGTGTGACAATTGTGGTGAGGCATTGACAGTTCTTCACGTTTTAATCCAATGTAAACAGTTAGACACTCTAAGAAGACAACACTTTCCATTACCCTACCGACAACATATACCGTTACACCCCGCAATGTTTGTCGGTAGGGAACCACTTTTCACCCATAAATCATTGTTAGCTTTTTTAAGAGATGTCAATTTTTACTATGTAATATACCCAGGCATTGCGTAGCGTGACCTCTCAAGAGAGGTTGCTGCTGCAGTGATTACATTTAAAAGCACTTGCCTCGCAGCCCTTGGACACAAGGGCGCTGATGAGGCACGTGTGCTAGTGCCAAATATTTTTACATGTTTTTATTATCAAAATCTTTGTCACCCCTTTTAATATGCATATCATGCCACTGTCATGATCTTAATACTTATGTCTTTACCCGCATTATCGCGAGGAATTTTAAGGCCCCTATACAGCCACGCAACATATCATTGTCTCATCTCTACTCATCGAAATGGCGCTCTTTGGCCATCAATTGGCCCTTGCACCACAAAGCACCACACATCATCATCAACAATGTGCCAATGTTCAAACAGTGTTATGGTTTTCAGCAAATATGTGACACCGGAGAGGTGCACAGGCTGAGGTAAAGCCTGGCTTACTTTTTTCAGGCCATGGCCAGGCTTGTGTTCAAGTCTGACTTTGGTTCGGAATACACTCCAGTATTCTGCTAGGAAGATTACCCAAGACCCACACTAGCTGGCTTTAAGTGGGTGCTTGCTGCTTGTTTGAAGACTCGTTAGGAGAACCGTTGAGCTTCAGAATAGAGAGGAAAGTGTCAGATAGCGAAGCAAGCACATTCGTGATATCAGATACGTACTGTCGAAATATATACAGTGTACAGAAGACATTGTTGGGCATAGATATGCTGCTGACTGTCGGTTAGCAGAACCGTTGAGCTTCAGAACAGAGAGGAAAGTGCCAGATAGCGAAGCAAGCACATCCGTGATATCAGATACGTACTGTCGAAATATATACAGTGTACAGAAGACATTGTTGGGCATAGATATGCTGCTGACTGTCGGGTGTTGAGTGACAAGAAATTATTATGTGAGCAGCACTTCCATCATAAAAAGAGGAACAGCAAGATTATCAAATGACGTTTTGGCTCCCCTGATGGGGGCCTTCTTCACAATGAAAAAGAGTACATGGGAAAGGTATGTTTATAAAAGCTTCAAAATGTGATGCAAGAAGTGGGTGTAGAAATGAAGGGTTTGTATCAGAATTTATTCCAAATGATGGCTTCAGACGCATTTCTCTCTTATCTTTTTTTTTTAAACTATGAGTTTATCCCAATCAACTAGATGGCTCAAGTTTTCTGCATGCTGTGGCAAGGCACACCCATGTATTACATCACTTGCAATGTTATTGACCTGTGCATCTTGCTGTTAATTTAGAGCAATATTGTTGTCAGTGCATCCATCAAGAATATGTCAGTAGCTTGGCAATCGGCCATTTTTAGATATTTAACGAGGAAATCTGCAGCAAGGTATGCATATTCTGGATTTCATAAATGCATTTTTATTCTCTGTTTCCATGTGCATCATTCTACTTCATGGCTGGTGTGGTGCAAAATCAGCCCCATAAGTTGACACAATGGGAAGGGGGCATCTGCGATTATTCTTTGTCCCGTCTCTATGGGGAAACCTGCGCTTATCTACGCTCACTTACAGATCTGGTGTGATGTCAATACTTTCTACAGAGCTACGTTGGTGCTGGATGTGCTTGCGATGTGCTTTGGTCGTGAGAGTGAGCATTTAGGTAGGCTTTGGAAGTTCTTTAAATATATATTCCAAATGTTTGCTGTGTCCAACCATTCGTGTGGAGCGTCCTTGCATACAGGGAAAACCCACAAGAGGCTTGTTATAGCCTCGAAATTTGATGGCACCACCCTTATGAGATCACCACAGAATAATTCCGTTGTCAGTGAGGTACAATTAGATGTTTACTCAATTTTTAAACCCAGTAAGCGCAATTATCCCGAGTTAAGTTCCTACATCCAAGGCTACTGAGTCCTAAAGGCTTCACAGTTTGACTCCTTCCTGTTGTGAACATGCACACCGTGTTCGGAGGCAGCGATATGATAATGCAGACTTGGCACGCAACACTTTGTCCGTACGTGTCGCATTTGATAACAGCATATCACCATATTAGAGCGCTCAAAGGTCTCTCACTGAGTGCTTTGACACAGTCATAAGCATAGAATTGGAGTTTCATTCAAGTTGTCCCAGTACATAAAAAACTTAAAATCACAAATTGCTGATTCAACTTGCGGAACTTAAAGTTTACATTTCGAAACACTTTTGGGAATGGTTGCCACTATATGTGCGTGTTTTCAACACTTCAACTGTTGAGGTAAGTGATAAGAGGTTAAGTATGATTTTGTCTCCACCTTTCTTGTGCCGCTCTTGCAGATTGTACTATCACTATGTGATATAGACGATGAACAGAATATTTTATAGGATAATTATTGTGATGCACGGGTAGAAAATGGAAAAATAATGGCATTATGGCAGGTGTTTTGGTTTTGTTTGAGAGTTAACATATGTGCCTTATATAATCTGAAGTATCGACTTCTGATACACTGAGCATATTTCTTCTGTTGTTGCGTCTCTGAAAGATAATTTACTTGAACAAGTATGTAAAAGCAGTACGCCATTTGTGGTGAAGACGTTTGCATCAAGTTAATGTATATGTCTTGTGAGTGCCATGTACAGTACCTGCATTTACATAACATGACACACCTTCCCTGTGACACAATAGCTCCGACAGATGGACCACCTTCACTGGTTAGCGATGAATTATCCCCAAGAAAGGTGGAAGTATATTAAATTCTCAAGGGAAAGCTAGTTTTGTCCAGCCTTTCAAAAATGAGGTGGTTGAAAAACATTCCTTGTTGTTCGCTTTTAGTTGAGCAACAGAAATGCACAATTCACGTGAAAGACTGTGCTGTAATAGCCAAATTTTGATGAACAGGATCACTCCGAGTGAATGATAAATTTACCGAGACAGTTTGATTATGAAAATTAGCATGTGCTGCAAAGGGCTGAAAGTGGATTCTTATTTTTGCCTACCCTCGGCAGTGTCTGCCATCACTATAGTCTTGCAGGTGTCAGCCATGCACTTCATGGCGATGCTTTGGAAATCGGGTGATATGACTGCTCCTCATTCCTAACTTTCCCCATTCACGCCTTTTTGTTTTACGAACTTTAATGTGCACGCATGCTGCAAATTGTCTGTAGGTCAATGTTGCAAGAGCATTTAACTAAAGGTTTATGTGTACATGTCTGCTCTTCGCTTGTGCAGCCTGGAGGCTCTCTACCTGGGTGGCAACCGACTTGAAGAACTGCCAGCGTCATTGGGTCGACTGTGGCGGCTGCATAGCCTGGGGCTGAATGGCAACCGTCTAGCCAGTGTGCCGGCCTCGCTAGCCGACTTGCGCAGTCTGTGCTCGCTGGCGCTGCATGACAACCGGCTGCGCACGCTGCCTCCTGGACTGGTGCAATTGGGCCAGCTTGTTGAGCTGAGTTTGCGCGGCAATCCACTGGTCGGCCGCTTCGTGCACGACCTTACGTACCGGGCACCTAGCCTGCGGGAGCTTGCTGCCCGCTGCGTGATTCGCGCAGGACTTCACAAGTCATACGAGGCGAGCGTCTACCTGCCAGCCAGTGTGCGCGAGTACCTGGCTTCGGCACAACACTGCGTCAATCCACGCTGTGGCGGCGTCTACTTCGACAGTCACGTGGAGCGCATCCAGTTTGTGGACTTCTGCGGCAAGTACCGACTGCCGTTGTTGCAATACCTGTGCTCTGCGCATTGCAGCTCGCAGCTGCAGGCCGACTCTCCTGCTTCTCCATCGTCGGTCCAAGATCCTGTAGAAGAGGACCCCGACCGCTTGCGACGTGTGCTGCTTGGCTAATGTTGTGGGCTTTAAGGATGTGTGGCACACTTTGGCCGCAGTTAACATCAAATGGACCATGTCGTGTCATGGATTTCCGTGCATGTGGAGTGTGCACATCATTGCCACACTGCAGACGTGATTATGTTAAGACATAAAGACACGGTACAGAAAGAACCTCGCAGCATCTTGAGGCAGAGCACACATTTTCTCCGACTTGTATTGCCATGAGATTTTTAGACGCCCTGGAGACAGGTGTCATGTGTCACAAAACGATTGCAAATTTCATTTGAAGTTTTAAGAATATGCCGGATGGTTCACAAAGAGGTAGTGTTTTATAACTCCTTACACAGTTTACAAATGCTGACGACAAGAAAAAAAACCTGCACTGCAGGTTTTAGGGTGACTTTGCTGGTAAAGCTGCATATAGCTTGAAATAGGTCGCAGCGAATTGAAACAAAATGCTTGATCAAGATAAGTAAGTGGCCTCTGTTCAATTCTTGAGCCACTGTGATCATGAGTATTAATATCTGTCAATTTTTTGTCTTTCATAAATGACAGTCTGCATTACATTACTAAACATGCCCATTACTATAGATTATGGGCTGGATTTCATCAAGTTTGCTGTTTTCTGTTTACATGTACTTTAGTACACAATGGAAAAACGCATCTCTGAAATTTCAACCAAAGAGTTAATGTGTACAATATTGGCTCACATTTCTATTGTGAGGCTTTAATTTCTTCGAGTACTGCTGCCATTCTGCAAACATTGGACTCTAGCTCCCCAACAAGAGCCTCTTGAAAGTATTGGCACACTTATAGACCTATATTAATTAATGCTATGCCTGACATCTGTACTTTCACCAAGATATGCATTGTTTGGACATAATTAAGATGTGTGCTAATTTTTTAATGTGCCTAATTTCAGACAAATAGACTTAATATGAGTATAGCATTAGTGGGTTGTCATATTTGAAGAGGTATATTTAAGATATTTAACAATAGACAGATGACACTAGTGCATATTTGGAAACTTACACAATACAAGCATTGTTGATAGCATATCAAGATTGCCCTTTCAGTTTATTGATGCTTACACTTATGTATTTCGTAATGGAAGAAATGACTTCAGTTATTTGAAGGTGTTAATGAACCCACTGATATTATGACCGGTTAGCTAATTTTATTGAATATCACTGTTTTTAAAAAGAAGAAAAGTGCCGACTGAGAGGTGTCCTTGTATGAATTCGTATGCATGTAATCATTTCCCCTTCTCTGTAGAGGCAATTCTTGAAGGTTTACTTCACAAATATTGCTAGTCACAATGTTCTGTCTTATTAATCTGTTCGCAGTAAACAGTTAATTTAAAACTGATAAGGAAAGTGCTCAAAATAATTAAAATTCGAATAATGAAAATGTTTTTTGTGCGGGTTTTACTGTGCTGTGTAACTGGTCATAACCAGGGGCACCTTTCTTGTAATCAGAACCTGTACAGGCCTGCCCAAGCCAGATGAATGTGATAGCTAAAACTGTACTGCCAGAGCATTCTACAGCACTCGAACATGACCAGTCGAATGTGCTATAAGCAAAAAGAATATTGCAGCTTTTCTAAGAAGGTGATGCAGTGAATAGCTAGTGACTGCAATACCTTAACAGCTACACAAAATAAGGGATGATATTATATCAGAAATATGTCTTGTCAAGCAGTTAAGTCCTAATATACAAACATAGTTCCATGTGCACTTGGGAAAATACCTGCACATCACTCAATGGCCACAAACACCATTTTTCACCACTGTGGCATGGTGAACAATGCGTCACATTAACTGATAATTGCTTCTTTGAGCTAGCACGACCTGTGACATTGGTCATGAGAAGATTCAGTGATGTCTGTGAAAACGGTGCGCACTATTCACCAGTCTTCAGGAACTGCTTGGGCAGATGGCGCACACCGCTTTTTATGGCATTTTCTGTGCAAAAGGGTCTGAACCTATCATCCAGTTAGGATCCTGACATTTCCAACACTAGTTAAAATTGGCATGCATCCTTGCACAGCTTTCAACTAGCGCATGGTATGTGTATGTGTACACTGTCCATTATCATGAAAGGGAACACGCGAGCACATGGCCTGCACTCTGGTGCGACTGCCAGAAACCAACACAATCAACCGACAGATAAAGAAAGTGCGTCCGCTTTTCGCGTCATCTGTTGGCAAACAAGACGAGTCATTGCTGTAGCGTAAGCACTGCTAGTTGCACTCTCGCTCCGGTCTCACAACGGCGATGCCGCCAAAAACCGACGTGCTTTCTTTATCTGTCGGCAGATCGAGCTGTAGGCAGTTGCGCCAGAGCGCAGGCCACATGCTCACTTGTCCCCTACCATAAAAATGGCCACTGTACATGAAGTATGCGTCAGTCATTGTTTTATTTAACCTTTTCCCAAACATTTTCAGGCAATGAAAATTTCTTGCCCGTTCACCACGAGAAACATAATGTGGCTGCAATCCGGAGCAGCATAATCGACACTCTTAAAGTCTTATGTATGCTTTTCTTTAGCCATTGCTGTACAGGGACCCTAGATGCTGCTGTTAGCATGATGTGGGAGTGCAAGCGTGGTTCTCACTCCGCAGTGATCGATTTGCCATCAGTGTGGGAACATGTCTCGTGTTTCTCATCTTGCTTCCTCAGTGCTGCTGCTAATCATAAGTGTTAACTTTTCAAAATGAATACAATAAGAATCTCCATAGTGCTAGAATCAAACAGACTACTTTTCGAATACTGAACAGCAGTTCTCAAAATTACAATGTTTGCATTCCATGATTCCTTTGTGCATGCATTCATGTGCTAGCATTTAAAACATGACTGGAACGCCAAGGAAGGGTTTTTAACATGGGTGTGGGGATCGAACTAAATGGGACAAATTGTTATACTTGTTATTTATAATTTTATACTGTTTTGCCCACTGCTCCTCATCCGAATGCTTCTGGGTGGCACTAAGGAGCATGTAAGCAGAAATCTAGTTGCAGATTACGTCAGCCTTTTTTATTTTCATTTGCGAACGAGGTGCCCTCGTGCAAGTGCTGGCTTCTATCATACGAAGGAACACTAGCGTCAAGGCACCCTATTCGTGAAAGGCTGGAGCAGCGCCGTCACACCATCATAACATCTCACTCTTTTGCTTGTAATGTCACTTGAGCTACAAAGTTGTGTTCTGTATTAGTGTCCGGTGATCCTCATCCGGCCAGCGATGTCTCTCAAGGCTTCGGATGCCTCGGACGCCTTGCAGTCGGCCACGTAACCGAGCACACCATCTGTCAGCTCTCGTATCACTCTGCTCACTCCGTCCACAATGTCTTGCTCTCTTTGACTCTGCAGGCGAAAACGGGGACAGGGAGGCAAGTGCCAGATGTAGTAATAGAAGTAATGTCATACGTTTATGATCACAGAGTCATCTGTAAGAGGATAGTATGCAGTACATAGTGGTTGTAAAAACCGATTTGACTTGCGGAGCCATGTCAGTAGAATCATGGGTAAAAATTTATATCTTGCCACTCCTTGTCCTACTACAGTGTGTTTGAAACATTTTTGTGTTGTGCGACTGTTATTGTCGAGAGTAAGCCATCAACATGAGTTACATCCTAATAACTATTTATTTAGTGACATTTAAAACAGCAACTGAACAGAATAATATAGTGCTAAATGCAACATTGTAGTATTTGATTTATTAAAACTTCTATTTAAAATAGCGACCTGCATAACTGGGAGGAAGGTAGGGAGATGATACTAAAAGAAAGATATGTTTGCCTCTCTAGCGAAGGCAAACAGATTTAAGTTTTCTTGTGGCGATTCCTTTCCTTGACGGCGAACACGAGGTCATGAGTATGGCAAAAGTTGAAATCGGGCACCTGATCAGCTCCTGTTCTGCCACAGCCAGCTTCAAGGATATGCATACTTGACCTTTCGAGGTGACATCATATCACGTAATACGTCGTCTGGGCCGTATGGCAAGAAGACTCACTATATCAATCGCAAGACACAAGTAGGATTGACCTGGAATTCTGCTGGAGATGATTTCCTCACTTTATTTCCTGCTCCTCGCCCTTTGCTCAGAATGTAAGCAACAGCTTCATAAAAGTGCACTTCCTTTATCTGTAACTATAAGCACATGTTACCCAAACACTAAACCAACGTCACGCTGTGGCCAGGCAGGAGATTTTCTACATAGTAAGGAATGTGCCACCACAATGACGTAACAGAGCTTCTGTAATGTAGCATAGCCTAATATTCAGCTTGAGTCGGGTACGTTTGCAGACATTCTGCAAGCTAATTTACGGCACAACTTAATGTACAATTCTGAGCTTACAAAAT
The DNA here is from genome assembly GCF_013339725.1 of Rhipicephalus microplus. Lineage (NCBI taxonomy): Eukaryota > Metazoa > Arthropoda > Arachnida > Ixodida > Ixodidae > Rhipicephalus > Rhipicephalus microplus. The sequence continues at coordinate 52,253,642 of NC_051170.1, read as the reverse complement.
AAACCAAGAAATATAAATATCGTGTGCCTTAAGTTGTAGTATACACGTATTCCGCAGAAGTGCAGCCGCTAGCGTGAATTCGGTCTTAGCGAGCCACAGGGCCACGTTCGCCGTCGTCTCTCGTGATTAACCGCCATATTCACAAACGCTCCTCGTCTCGACTTTCGCCTTTCACTTGACAGAGTTGACCACTGCGCCGCTGCTCGTTTGAAAGTGACGCTGCGCTACTCGAGAATCACGGCAGATTATCGCTGTTATGCAGCGACTTTCCCTGCCCAAAGACGGCGCTCCCATCGGCCATCTCAAGTGAAGGTGAAGCGTTGAGTGGAGGGACGTTCTAGAATACGGGGGTAAGGGCCTTTCCACGCGCTACCCGCACAGCCGCAACGCACGTGCCCGGGACCTCCGCCGCACCCAAGCGGAGGGTGAAAGAGCGTCGGCGATTCGCTAATTTCCCCCCACCAACTTGGGTGTGGCAGGTGTGCCAGCACGTGCGTTGCGGCTGTGCGGATAGCGCGTGGAAAGGCCCTAATGCCGCTGCACGCGCGCGTTCGGATAGCCAAGGCGCCGAGCGCATGCGCCAAGTACACAGTACTGCTCTCAAACAAGTCGCAACACTTTATTGCCTGCGGCAACGCCAGAAACGCAATACAGCTCCCGCTGCAAAAAACAGCTGAGAAATCAAAAGAGGCTTAGCCACGCCGCGGGCGAAAGTTCAACAAAGGGTGCCGTGATAACGGCTCCGTTGGGCCTGGGCAAAAGGGTTCACGGTGACACGTCGTTCAGGGAAGCTGTCCCTCACGGTAGAGTTACTGTATCCTCACGATCAGTGACCACATGGCCCGGTCGCTCGGGTGAGGCCAAGCCCCGCTCGTGTTAGCTTCGAGAGGTACGGGTCAGTGTAGTACGACCACGCGCGAACACACCGCACCATTCTTTGGCCAAGCGTTCGGAAGGGGGTAACAAAAAGTAAGTGTTCGCCACGGGCGCAAGGCACCGTTGGCGAGCCCGAGCGAGCTCCAAGAACGAAGGAGCTGGAGCCTGGCAGATGCGAAAGAAAAATAAGCGTGATCATCCTTCGCTGTCCAGAAAGAATCTCTGACTCCTGCCGCTCGCGCGAAACGTCTCGGGTAGCATATACAGTAACTCTCGGTATAGAATGTCTCGATTCATCTGCGCGTTGAGGCACACTATTCTAGTGTCAAGAGACTCGAGCGTGGCGTTACCGCCGACATCAGCTGCCGAGTGGCTCAACGTTACTCATGCTCTCTTAAGCGCCGACCATCCTTCCTCCGTGGCGCCGATGGACCGCAGAGGGGGATCATGTTATGACTCGAGAACGGCAGAGATAGGCGACAAAGCTCACGCAATGGCGGCGGGCTAGCCTCAATTTCCACAAAGTTCTTTCGGTTAAGCCTCGTTATTATTTACTTCAGTTATATGAATTCACAGCATGTGTCTCTCTGTTGAGAGCGTTGTGGAGTTCTGTGAGTCTGGTTTCTTTGCAAAATATATGCATATTCAACAGCAGCTCAAGGTGGACACGTTGCAGCTTCACCTTTTCTGCATCAGACTTGCGGCTTGAATCACCGCAGAGGCGTCGCATTTCAGACGCCTTGTTCAAGTTCGCCTGTGCCAATATTGCAGGTAGAGTCCATTGGTCGTCCTTGGGATTATGACACTCGTAGTTCAAGAAATGATCCAGTTCTTTTGTTGCCTAAAGAAAATAAAAGGTTGTCGCTTAGACACTCTGTGCAGTTCTTGAGAGTTGCGCGTTCGCTTGGAAACGTCCGAACTTTTTTGATACACTCATCACCCAGACTACACTGGAAGCCAATGGGGAAGATGACAGAGTAAGGTACACTGGTGGAACGGTGACGATGGCATTGATATGGGTTATACGTATCTATATATTGGTGCCCTGATAGTGACGGGGCTATGTTTCCGATTGAAATGCTAGAATTGTTCCCGCATGGGAATCGGAATCCAGTACTCGATAACCTTATGAGGGACGGCATGCCAACATAGGTTTGGCAGCTTGTACCTTGCACCATGTGTACGGCGTCACGCGGTCAGCAATTGGCGGGACCAGTGTCCGCATCGTAGCAAAATGTAACTGCGCGAGCCAGAGTGCTCACAATTCACTGATAAACAGTTGTCATTTTACTCCTAAGTACAATCCTTTTACGGTTACGACAGTACCTTTCGTAGAGGTGGGGCTTTCACGTACCAAAACCATGATATGATTATGAAAGACGTAGGAGTGGAAAGAGATCCGAAAATTTCGACGACCTGATGTGTTTTATAGCGTGCGCCTTCGTGTAAATACGAGGGTCCCTAGCGCTTTGCCTATCCGTGTAAATGAGGCCGCTGCTGCCGAGATTCGATGCCGTCGCCTTTGAAGCAGCGGTCGAGCACCTTGACTAATAGACCACCGCGACAAGAAGCTTGCACACAGTGCCAGTATACTAGCTGGTGTTGGGTGAAATATATACCGTATGCAGTCAACCATCCAGTGGATATTATTGCCGCTAGCAATTAACTGCTCACTGAATTAAAGATTTTGGGAGTCCGCATCAGTTGTTCGACGCCATTGAATAATTATCGCGTCACACTCCTCCCTACCAGATGGCTGGCAGCTGGTCGTAAATCGCCGTCACTACGCTGTATCCCGCACCTGGAAGGTGTAACATTGACGCGTTGACTTAATTATGGCGGGATGCGGGCCTTGCTCGCCTGACAAAAGGAGACGCGTGACAGGATTCGCCGATACTTTATTCGCGGAGACCGGTTCGGGCTATCTGAGGGTGCATATGCCTCTTGGCCTCTCCGCCAGCCAGCCCAGCGGGGATCTTTTATTCTTCGTCGCCAGGTGGAAGTTACGTCGTCGCGTTCGGGGCCACGAAGGAAGAAGCATTTCTTCCTCCGTGGCCAGTGCCCCAGCCTCGACGGGCGCGCATTCTTTTCCGCGGTCTCCAAAGGTAGCGCCTCGCGATCTTGTAACACCGTGATCTTGTGTGCCGTATGATGTTTTAACTATCTCTTCTGCTCTGGAATACTTACGCGATCGCGGCAGCGCAGGTCGGGGAGGGGGGGGGGGGGGGTAGTGATTCTTAAATGAAAATAAGATAAAAGTGAGCCCCGTAACTGTCTCTCGGGGGGGGGGGGGGGGGGGGGGGGGGGAGGACACCTCAGCAGTAGCTCACGAGGGATGGGGGTAAGGAGGGATGAATAGGATATGGAGGAATTAAAAATATAGAAATGGAGAGGAGCGGGAAGAGAGAGAGGCGCAGGGACAGCCACATACATTAGTTAGGAGAAGATGGGAAAGATGGACACGGTCGCAGGAGTCCGAGGTCGGGGCACCACTCAGCGAGAGCTCTTGTTGGCGTCAGGAGATGGCGTAGGGTGAGCCAGTCGGCCAAAGCTGCGCTGTCGTCGGAGATCGCGGGGCTCAACCAGGCCGGTGGGTAGGTCGGCCCTACAAACATGATTGTTTCTTTTGCAGGGTTCCGTATCGCGGCCACTATTTTTTGTAACTTAATTGGCTAAATGGTGTACTGCACAAGCATGTTACGTAAGATTGGTTGTATCAAACGATTGATCTCATCGTATCAAAAGCCCGCAAATAATTATATGACCGATTGGAGAGTGCCGCCAAATTAAGGTCTGCTATGTAGCGTGCGCGTACTCGCCGTCAGTGATGATTGGTTGAGTTTTCGTGCATGGCAGTGCAAACAGGGGTGGGCACGGAGAGGGGGGGGTGACTGGAGCGCTCTCCCCCTAGTAGGAACGTGCTCACAACACAATAAATTCCCCCCCCCCCCCCCCTGGAAGAACTCACTTATCGCGGGTGGTAAAATAACCCTGGTGCCGCCTTTAAGTGCGAGTATATATACATGGTGTGAGACACGTGCCCTACGTGGATCTCGCAGACCCGCGCTGGTGATCGGCGCGTGCTTGGCTGTGCGCGTCGGGATCGATTAAAATCAATAAGGTAATTGGCAACGAATGAAAGAGGCAAGCAGCACACTACAGGGTACACAGGCCGGAACGAGGTATATAAAATGCATGGACGACACGTGCGCTGTACGTTGGCAAATAAGGCGATTTGTAATGTCAGTAACTGCGGGGCATTACAAACGTGTAACACGTATGTCTTGCGCTGCCTGCTGTCTCGCGTCGTAATTAATGCAGGTAGAAATGCGTGGGTGGAAACTGAACGTGGCACCAGGAGGGCGGATCACGTTCCCGCACAGTTGCGTGTTTCTGGCAACATGCTAATAAAAAACACTAATACTATATAAAGCTCCATTAAAACCTCGATAAGTAAACGCCGACGCGAACTAGTTTTGTTCTATCTATACTTTTCTAGCATGCCGATTTCTCGAGACTGTATACCCGCAGCTTTGAAATCCCATATAAGGGAACAATTCGAGGGAATCCCAGCCCAACGCGTGAACCCAAAGACGAGGGCAGATTCAGACATAGTCGGGTCGCCGAATATATGACAGCGCTTATAACGCTGCTTGCGAATAATTGTTGCACACGTATGGAATTCCTTGCATATTAATATTGCAAATGGAGCGCGCACAAGCAGCGATGGTCCGTGCCCTTCGTCTCGACCTTGGGTCTACAACATGCCTCATTCGCTATTGTCATTTTATTTTTATTATTTATTTAAACAATAAAAAAATGACTGTAGTCATGGTCGCGCATGAATTGCAACACAATATACGGTCTTCATATCACGGCCCAGCCATAGGCATTCGCATCGTTCAGCTGGGAGAACCCTTCCACTGTAACGCAACGAGAATTTCGCTTGGTTTCTACATCAGCAATAAATCAATGAACACAGCTGTGCCATAATAACATTCACTATCCTGTTACGTAAATTTTCCGACGAGATCTCAATATCAGGCATGCGGGTCGATCAGTGCCGTAGCTGACGCCGTAGGCCCGTCAAGGACGAATGCCGACGTACGTTCTCATAACAGCTACAAGGCTACTTGTAATAAGCATTTCCGTCTTTTCAGTTTGGCGACTGATATAACAATAATTGTTGAATTTCTCGTTTAAAAACCACGCTATATGATTATGGGAGACGCCGTCTGTCTTAATCGTACACTGCGTATATAGAGAAGGGCTGCATGCGTAAATTTCGACCAACTGGACTTTTTAAACTTGCACCTAAATCAATGGACGCCGGCCCCTATATAGCACGTTGCATCAATCGAAATGCGGCCATTGCGGCCTGGATTAGATTTTGCGTCCTTCAGGTCAGCAACTCGAGCTCCATGTACACTGGACCACCGCGGCACGATGTCGACTGTGAGGTGGGATGTATACTCTGTTGTAACAACAGCATATATTGCCTCATTCAAACATGACCTGATTAGTTATTTATCGGCCTTCTTTGGTGTGTGTGTGCATGTGTGTTTGATCTCTTTAGGTGTTAGATGCTGTGCCACGTGTGCACTTTGGTATGTATTGCTATGCGTCCTATATACAACGCTCATCATTGTCATTGTACCTGGATAGCGAGGGCGAGGTTGGTGGCGCACTGTCTTGCTGCATGGAGTTCCACTACGTTGGCCCTCGCGAGTAGCTGCAAGCACTCGAATGCGTTGGCCAGCGCTTCCACGTTGTACACTTGGTAGCGGTACCACTGCCGTATGACCGGTGTGTACTCAGCGGCGCCTGTTCCCTCTTCATCGCCGAAGTAAGAGGACGAGAAACGCTGCAGGCTTCGTGAGAACGTCTTCAGAACCTGCACTGTCAGAGATAGGCGTGCGCACGAGGGCAAGGCGGGAGGGGCACTGTAACTTGAGGATATGCGAAGTCAGTACACACATTGACATAATAGGGAAGGGAGTTGATACGACGAACTTTTGCCCCACCTTAACCCCCCCCCCTTCAAGGCATATCCGCAATTTTTTTGTGGATGTGAACATGGTTTTTTCACGCGTTTTTTTTTTTTAATTTGGCACATAAACACACGCCTACAAGCGCGCGCACGTACAAAAGATATGATCCCCGAACCCGCCATTCAGCGAAAAAAAAAAAATTCTGGCTACGGGTTGTGAGAGCAGCACCTGATTCCTTCACTTTATTTTTATTTTTTTCCCATTAATTTAGAAGAATGTTGTGCTTTGAAGTCACCAACGTGGGACGGGGAAGGGGGTGGGAGGAGGTCGCGCTGCTATGAAGCTTTGTTCTCCCTGATGGGAAACCCTGAAGGCGTGTTGTAGCGTACACGTATCACGCAGGAGTACGGCCACTGGCGTGGGTTCGTTAGCGAGCCGCAGGGCTGTGTTCACCGTCGCCTCACGTGACTAACGCCACTGCAAACGTGCGTTCGGACAGCCAAGGCTCCGAGTGCAGCGCGGCAAGTAAGTACATAGTACTGCTTTCGAATCAAGTAGTAGCAACACTTTACTGCCTACGGCAACATCTAAAACCCAGTACAGCGCCCGCTGCGAAAGGCGGCGGGAAAGGAAAATAGGCTTAATCGCGCCACGGGTGGAAGTAAAACACATACGGGTACCACGAGCACGCCTCCGTGAGCAAAAGGGTTCACAGGTCGACACGCCGCTGAGGGAAACCTTCGCGACTATGCTACGTGCTCACACAATCTGTGACCACAGGGCCCGATCACTCGAGCGAGGTATAACTCCTCTCGCGTTGGCCTCGAGTGGTATGGATCTGCGACATCACACCGCTCTTCGACCGAGTGTTCGGAAGGGGCAACGAAAGGTAAGCGTTCGCCGCGACCGCAAGGCACCGTTGGCGAGTCCGAGCGAGCTCCGGGAACAAAGAAGCTGAACGGACGGGAAAGAAAAAGCGTGCCTCATTCCTACGCTGTCCGCAGAGAGTCTCTGACTCCCTCCGTGCGCGCTTGAAACGTCTCGGGTAGCATATGTAGTAACTCTAGTCTCGGGATACTCGAGTGCGGCGCCACGGTCGGCATCGCGACTGCCGGGTGGGCGGGGTTAACGCCACTCCCGCTCTCCCAGCGTCGACGGATCACGGAGAAGGGAAGAGTAATGTTGGGACGTGCGGGTGGCAGACAAAGACGTTCGACTCTGGAGTTTTCCGGACACGCAGCGCCACCAGTCAACGCAGTTTTGGGTAGTGCAAAGCGCGACTTTTCTGCACAGCTTTCTACGTAACCAGGTGCAACTACGGCGTGTAAAACAACGATTGAGCTAAATTTTAGGTGTATTTGCGCATTGAACACTTAGAAAAAAAAAAGCTACGAATTTATCTCCGCTAGTCAGACGCGTCACCGAACCACCGTGAAGTGCTTGCTGGTGCACTCACCAGAACGACAGCGAAAACAAGCGAATTTACTCGCGTTCTCCACGAATTACTCGCGTTCTCCACGGCCGTTCGCATGATAAAGTGTGATAATGTAGGTCTCCTGTTGTTATTTTGAGTAGCTTTGACAGATAACCGTGATGATTTCGATTATGAAGCTTAACAGAGCCTCTGACCGCAATGCGCGCCGTGCAGCAGTAGACAGGTGACGCGCGCGATAAACGTGGCACACGCCACGACCACCAATAATCTGAAGTTGCACAGAATTACGACTGAGGGTTTTCAAGGCTTCAACTAGAAAATGCAAACACGCACGCGATACAAGTCAATCGCAAAATGATCGCGACCACAATCAGGCTTTTTCTTCCCGTTGGCCTCCGTTATTTGCCTTTCGTTGTACACCGAGAAAGTGGGCACGCATGTATCCCCGTTCGCAGTATATACAAACGGATGACAACCATCAACGGAACATTCTAGCATGCGTAATGAAACAGTTCTCAATGCACATGAATCGAAAGATGGATGTATACTAATGTAACTGAAAAAGCGAAAATCATCAGGGCTATTCGTGCCGAATAAAGCAAGCTTCGTACCACTGATCATAGATAGGTTGCTCGTGCATGCACTTCATCGCTTTAGCATCATGTATATGCTCATGTTTAAAGCATTTAGGCGTTACAGAATGAAAGTCGGAGTGCTTGCCTCGAACTCGATGTCATGCGATGTTCGCTTGCACATGAAGTGCCATTTGCAGTACGCCGAAATAACTGAAACATATACCGTATATACTGTACCCGCAGTTCGTTTCGATGAGCTTCTTACTTTTCTGAAGCGAGGTCAGATTGAAAGACGAAACTTGCGAAGTCTTTTATTTCAGGAAAAAGCGCCCCAACACAAACGAAAAAGAAGGCCCTGTGCACGTTCGCGCGGACGGCTCGCTTTGCACTACCCATTTATGGCCGGCGCTTTGATGGGGGCGCTGGTGGCCGCGTTTTTCTCAGCGCCGCCTGGGCAGAGTCTGACGTCTATAGGCGAAAAAGCCCGCGCACCGGCGACGGGCTAGCCTCAATCCCCACAGCGTGTGTGACTAGAGAAATGAAAAAGGCAAGAAGGCCGTTGGTTTGTGGATTGTCCATGTAAACTTATTCACAGAAGTACAGTGTCATTCTGGATGAAATGTCATCGGCTAGTTAAAGGCGCTCTGCAACACTTTCTCCAAGTAACAATCGAGTGAATAAACCGCGACATTTTTTTAAATAATTGGTCAAGCAATCAGCGGAGTTGCAGATATTTTCCGCATACCGCAATTCCTTTCTCTATTCTTCTGTCCCGATGAACGCACTGAAAAATGGCACGGCCAGGGAAAGAAGTTCATGCGGGTTATGACCTCGGGCACTTTTCAGAACGCGTGGTTTACTTTCAGTGTATTCGCTAGCGAGCACGTGGCGGCATCTCGTGGTGCCCGTGGTTACTAAGCAGCTCTTCATGCTCAAATCAGCCAATGACTTTATGAAATTTGAGTATATAGCATTATTTTTTTTAATTAATAATCAGCCTCACAGAGGGAACGATTTCTAGTTTTTAAATTCCGGACCGTGCATGCTGGACTCTCGTGTCCTCAGAAGAATCAACTAACTATTGGCAGCGTTTTCTGGCCATGTTGAAAAAGTGCTGCAGGGTCCTTTTAAATAATGACGTCTGCCATAAAAAAAAGGAATTTGTGTGGGAAATTCACAGACGTTAACGGACCGATAAGGGATGTCGATCTCGAAATAGCTATTGATAGGCTAGATACGCCTGCCAAATGTTTAAGTGTGTGATTTGAGGGACACTCACCCTTATATCAGCTGTGTCAATCACAGTCTTGAACGCCAGCGATAGCAATGCATTGCCCAGCAGCGTTTTCTGCTTGTTCGCTGAATTGATCTCGTTCACGTTATCGTTGTCATCAGGCATGGTAGTCGCTATGTCGTTGTGAAGCTCATATGCAATCTGCGAGTGATTTGCAAGCCGAGTAAGATGTGAGATCGAGTACGATCGAAATAGTCATTATAGTGAATGGAATATATAATTATTGAGAAAAAAACAGTAACTATATTTTATTAAATATATCATATACAATTACTGTCATGCACAGCGTGTAATCAAGTTTCTTTCATGTTAGTGAGTTGTATTTGCTTTTGAAACAGGTGATACTTCTTCCACGAATTGTTCAGGATAGCTATAGCTTGACACAACACTTCATAACACTGACTTAGCAAGGGAGGGAAACAGGGGGACAGCTTGGGGTGTTCCCTCCCCAAGAAATATATATATATATATATATATATATATATATATATATATATATATATATATAATATATATATGTATATATATATATATATATGTATATATATATATATATATATATATATATATATATATATATATATATATAATATATATATATATATATATATAATATATATATATAGGGTATCGGCATTTGACACCATTGATTACCATGCCTAAGGGCAGGCTCATATACCGGGTGTTCAAAATTAAGCTTTATGATTTTTTTAAAATTAGGCGCTCGAAGGCACGTGAGAACCACTTGTGCAAATAAGTTAAGCGGCCAGGGGGACAGAAAGTTAGATGATAATTATCGCTGTCAGCAGCCCAATTAACTAAAATTTAATAATTAACTTTTTACTGGCTGCGGTAAGTTGGCATGTTTATATTGAAAAAATGTAGGCAGTGGTGTTTGTACACAGTTTCAGTTGGAAGATTTTTTCTAGCACGCCTGTGTTCCGAGATATCCGGCTCCAAAGTTTAATTGTCTTTCGCACGATTACGCATGCAAGAGGGTGAGGGTCCGCGCAAAGCTCCTCCCTAAAGTTACGCATCTGTTGCGTGTGGTGTTTAGTGTGTGAAGAGGGTGGAAGCGTAGGCATAGGTGATAGCAATTACCCTTGCCCTCTTCGGCCGTCGAAATCAAAAATCGAAGAACGCTTGCAACCAGTGTCGTAACACGCAACTGCAGAGCCTCTAACGATAGTGGCAGATACCATGCCGAGATAATGGTGCGAGCGGAGAATCTGGATGCCAGTGCGCGTGCGTAATAATCACTAGAGAAGCATGCGTGGTCGTTGCCTGGGCTACGCGAATAGCGTGACTGCTGATGTCCGAGTACTGTAACTTTTCTTGAAACAAGAGCAACAACTCCACCAATAATAACTGAAACAGTTTTATCCTTGCTAACGCATATTTCCTGCTGCTACATAAGCATATTTCGGTCATGCACAAATCTCATCGAAACTCTTCACCTCTCAAGACGTCAATGCCCCAAAAAGTGTTCAAAATGCCTGCCTTCGGCAGCAACGCAAAGCATGAACCGCTGTCGCGTCGACTCGATGACTCGGCGCAGTACTTCTGCAGGAATACTCGCACAGGCAGATGTTATCCTGTCCTTCATGTCATTAACATCGCTGGGCTCTGTTACGTAAACTCGATCTTTAACGTAGCCCCAAAGGAAAAAGTCGAGCGGAGAAAGGTCAGGTGATCTTGGTGGCCAAAACATCGCTCCTGCGCGCCCAATCCACTGTTGTGGAAAACGTCTGTCCAACCAGTTCTTCGCCCTGGTAGAAAAATGTGGTGGTGCTCCATCGTGCTGAAACCATACTTGGCGCAGGTCATTCAGGGAAAGACTGCAGACAAGATCATCAATGACAACACCTAATATTTCTTCTGTGTACATCTTTCCGTTCAAGTTGTCCTCAAAAAAGTGAGGTCCGATGATCCTGTCCCCGAGTATGCCGCACCACACATTCACACTCCAGCGAACTTGATGCTTGTGCTGCCTCAGCCAGTGTGGGTTTTCTTGTGCCCAATAATGGGCGTTGTGAAGATTAACACTTCCATTTCGGCAAAACCGAGCTTCATCAGTCCAAATTATTCTGTGCAAAAAGTCATTTTCTTGATCAGTTTTGATGAGGCCCCAATTGCAGAAGTCAACTCGCCTTTCAAAGTCCGCCTCATTTAGGTCCTGATGAAGGTAAACGTGATATGGATGGAACTTGTGCTTTCTTAAAACATTTGTGACTGTTCCGATGCTGCGACCGCACTGATCGGCAATCTGTCGGATGCTGAGCTCTGGCATCGAGGTTACGCACGCGACAACGTCGATTTCAAAGTCTTCATCGACGATTGCCTTCCTGGTCCGTCTCGGAAGGTGGACAGAGCCTGTTGTGCAGAAGCGTCGAAACAGGTTTGTGAAAGTGGGCCTTGTTGGAAGGGGACGGTGTGGGTGGCGAGACGCGTAAAGCTCCATTGCTAACGAAGCGTTGCCATTCATTTCAGCCATTGCAAGCACCACGTCTACTTTTACTTTGGTAGAATACCTCACGCCAGAAGCAGCCATATTAGCTCGAAAGGACTCCACGTGGATTTCCTTGGTAGACCTTCAATGCAGAGACGCTGTGCTCTAACCGGAGGCACCCTAGTGCAGGACGGTCCTGCTAACGCGTTCACAAGAAGATGTCTCAGTGTGATCTAAAGTCACGAAAAAACGTCGCGAAAAATGGTCTCCTGTTATCGCGTTCATCAGGATCATGCGTAAGGCTCATGGCGCACCGCGCTGTCACATTTTGATTTCGCCGGCCGAAGAGGGCAAGGGTAATTGCTATCACCTATGCCTACGCTTCCACCCTCTTCACACACTAAACACCACACGCAACAGATGCGTCACTTTAGGGAGGAGCTTTGCGCGGACCCTCACCCTCTTGCATGCGTAATCGTGCGAAAGACAATTAAACTTTGGAGCCGGATATCTCGGAACACAGGCGTGCTAGAAAAAATCTTCCAACTGAAACTGTGTACAAACACCACTGCCTACATTTTTTCAATATAAACATGCCAACTTACCGCAGCCAGTAAAAAGTTAATTATTAAATTTTAGTTAATTGGGCTGCTGACAGCGATAATTATCATCTAACTTTCTGTCCCCCTGGCCGCTTAACTTATTTGCACAAGTGGTTCTCACGTGCCTTCGAGCGCCTAATTTTAAAAAAATCATAAAGCTTAATTTTGAACACCCGGTATATGCTGCCGACATCAAGTGCCGTTCAGAATTGGCCCGTACGTAAGATACATGCAACAATTTTTCAATGGCAATTTTGACTGAGATATTGTTCACCTCCCATCCTCTCCCGCTCCAATCTTTGTCCCTGTCCCACTGCCTTTGCGAGAGACAATTTCATGGCTTCGGCGTGCTAGTTGCGGCAAGCTTGATGCTCCTGCCATTGGGCAATAATGAACAGTATCGATGTTGTACATACTGTACATATACCTGCTGCATCTGAGCGACGGTGACAATTCGCCTTCGATTGGTCCTGGCGGATTCGGTGTCCTCTGTGGGCGGAACACCCTTCCTTTGAATCCCGGTGAAAAGGTTGGTCAGTGTGCCGACCTCCTGGTAGCTGGATGCCCTGCATGACACGAACGAAAGATGCCTGCACATAACCATCAAGCGTCCAACTTGAAGCAACGCAGTTATCCTCGCTCGCATAACTTTCACACTCTCCAGACGGAGTGTATACGAAGGTGATGGAAGTAATTAGAACACAGGCATACTGCAATCTGGTGTTATCCTGCTTGTTAGGTGTCCGAAAATCCCGGGAGTCTACGACTATAGGTCGTGCCTCGTAATCAGATCCTGGCATATTGACACGTACTGAATTAACCCCGCAGAATTTCGTTTAGTTCACAGCTGGCTGCGGGCTTAAAAACACAAATATGCCTCACGAAGCAATACAAGCAGTTTGCTGCTAAGACCCACCGACCCAGCTCAAAGATATGCTGCTGTGGTCAAGAAGATGAGAATGTTGGGAATATTTTCTTTGAATGCGTAAAGTTCGCAAATGGAAGAGAAAAAAAAAGAGAAAAACTATCCAATTTGGACAGACGCCTCCTCACGTTGTATATAAATTACTTGGATCATTCATGGCCTGAATGCGTCTTCAGAAGAAAGCGAACATCTTGCTGAAAGACTTCTTCGCGCACTGAGCTCGATAAGCGCTTGTGATGAACAGCTATGTGTTGGTATATCTGTACACGGAATTGTGTTAGTACAATAGTGTGGGCAAGACTAGAAATGGACGTGTGTGGACGCTTTATTGCAACGTGAACTCCTGTGGCGAGTGAACTGTACAGCATATACCATGTCACTTTTAAATTGTGTCAGTGTGCTATATGTCTTTTTTAGTGCATTTTTATTGCGTGAAACCGTCTTTTTTTGCTGCAAAACTTGTAGCAATGGAGTAGCCAACGTGGTATGAAGCTCAACCTCTACATGTACAGAGCTGGAGCTGCAGGGGACCGAGTGATAAGCGGTGACTACCACGAGGACGTGAGTTTGTCGTCCTATGAGCTCACCTTTTGAAGTCGGCCATGGATCTTTCTAAGCCGCATGCTTGCCGTATCGAGGCGTACATGTCGGCCGAATAGGCACCTGCCAGGAATTCCTTCATAGCCACTTCGAGGCCGCAGTCCCTGTCTTGCCATGCGTTGCCCGCTTTAGAAAGTGCCTCCCGGACACGTCTCTCGTGCGATAACAGTTGGTACTTTTGCGAAGGTAAAGCAGAGCATCTTTTTCGGTGATTCCAAGTTTGCCAGGGCGTAAGCGGTCTTCGCGTCCAGAGCATCGCGCAGTGCTTCCTTTTTACACTCAAAGGGAGCTCAACGCTTGCTGTTGGCCTTATTCCTGAATGATAGCCGCTGTTTCCATTCAACTCTGACGAAACGCAGACTCATTTGTCAAATACGCAAGCCCTTACGTAAGCGTGCGACGGTAGAGCGAGATGCACGGACACTGACTTCACTGCCCTAAAGCCCCTGCAGGATTGTTACCCACACTCGTCAGCTTCGGAAGGCGAGAGAATTTTCTCTGCTTAACCTTTCGTCAGACAAGTTGTGTTGGGTGCCACGGAGCTGCTTCGACGTTTTCAGCAAATGCTGCATACATTTTATGCGCGAGCACTGAAAAAAATATATATGCGTATGAGCTGTACAGTCATAGAGTTAGCCGACAGGCGCTGCAGTGCTCGAATTCCCTGCAGCTGCAGTGACCGGTGTTTGGGACAGTGACACTGCTCTTATCACAGTGTCTAGCTGTCACGCGTTGGTAAAAATGATTCATACACGTTATATCCACAAAAGCGCTACAGAATAAAAACATGGAATGAAAGGAGTTATTATAATTATATGTGGGATAATGACTCCCCTTTGCAGCGGCAGTCGCTCAGTTTGCTAACTGGAGCCTGTGCAACACAACGTCTCGTTCGAGCTTCTTAGCATTTGAAAGCAAGTAACTTGACGAGTGGGGCGAAGCGTTCGTCCGTCCATCTGTTTCTCTGTCTGTCTGTCTGTCTGTCCGTCCGTCCGTCCGTCCGTCCGTCCGTCTGCCTGTCTGTCTGTATGTCTGTCTGTCTGTCTGTCTGTCTGTCTGTCAGTCAGTCAGCTATACGAAAACCATTAACGCCATCTAGTGATATTATTACCAAGGACATGTGCACACAATGTCATCTACTGAGCAATTCATGAATTACAGGTGGCTGGCTACATACTATTACTACTACTACTGCTACTACTACTACTAGTAGTAGTAATAGTAGTAGTAGTACAGAGGAGGGAACGACCCACACCCTAAGGAGCTTCACCCATAAAAGTGAGGTTACAACTATATAAAGACACGCGCAACATCACGTGCGCGCGTTATCATCATCGTCATCCTCAGCGTACTATTTGTTGACATCGCGGCCTGCATAGTGGGTATGAGCCACAGGAGAAGGTGATCAAGAACAAGAACTTGCGGCCACGGCCAATGGCAGGATCAAAGCCTATTCTCATGACCCCCCCCCCTCCCCCAATTCATTCTATCGCGCGCGAACTGATTCGTTTTTAACTCCTGTGAACTTCATGAACTTTCGTCATCTAATTATCTGTCATATTTCCGCTGCGTTTCTCAAATCTCCTGGTGTCCATTCCATCGTGACGCTATGTGTCATCTGTCACGTCGCCCGCTTAAGGCCTGTTTTTTTTTTTTGCGTTCAATTTCAAGTGATACTGATGTTCAAGTTTTACTGATGTGACCGATCAGACTCACCGAAACCCGCAAACCGCGTCGCAGACGAAGCTTGAGCTAAACGAGGGTTTGACGTTTCAGTCCGCCGTTAGGGAGCAGAAAATAAGAACAAAAATAAAGGACGGAGGAGAAAACGCACAGACGCTACAGCATATAAAGCAGGGTTTACGTAACGATACCGAAATATTTTGTTCTTTACACGCATTCACTTTGAACACAAAACAATTCGGGTCAGTGAAAAATTAATAAGTTATTCCACTTGTATACAATGACGTAAGAATGCGACAGCTGTCAGTTCTCTAAAAGCAGCATTACTTCCGTTGCGTATGCCTGTATCATATTTAGTGGATCAAAAATTAAAAAAAAAAACGAAGTTCGTCTGGCTCGTAGGACTCCTGATTCGATTCGACTATCGGGTGCGCTAATGAATTGGCTCCTATAAATCTTGACGGAACGCGAATTGACCGCCGTCGGGGATACCATTCGAACTCCTCCATGTTGCCAAATCAGCCACTTTGTCAACTCTGATTGGCCCAGAAGGGCTGGTACGCCCTCTATGACCGGCTTAAAATGCCGTCATTGCGGATGTGACAATGCAGAGTGTGTGTGTTAAGCGTGGCATTTCGGGAATGGATTCGCCGAAGACGAGCCAGATAGGTCTTGAGGAATTACGCAGAAAAATAGTAATATCCATATCCGACTGTTGAACATGCATGTATGCGCGTCCGACATTTGTACATGCCTGTAGCGTCGTTTCTTAACGTTCCGCTCAACAAAATTACGCCACCGTCAAATTCCCTCTGAATGCTTCGCGTGACGTCGATTCCTGTGGCGCACGGGATCTGCTGTTTTTTTGTTTTGTTTGCATGCCAAGACAACGACACGGCCCACACCAACACGCGCGCGAACCGCCTCACACTCCACTTCCTGAAGTAACCTCCTTTGCTATATTACAGTGTTTTAGTACACTGTAGCCTTTCCATCGGTGCAAGGTGACTTACCTGACTGCTCTTTTCAGCACATCTTGCGTTCTGGTCAAGGTGACAGCCTGTTGGAAGAAGTCGACGTGGGTTGAGTGAAGCACTTCGCGCAGCTCCTTGAGCAAGGCGTCCTCGTCTCGAAGAAGCAGCCGATTTAACCGGTTTAGCAGCCCACCGATCTGCCCGTTGCCGTTGAGATTGTCGACTGGTCCTGGACTGACACTCTCCACGAGTTCCATGATGCCCACTCTTCCGGAAGCAGCCGTTATGGCCGGCTGGAATCAACTTGCATCGCCACATATTATTAACGAGTTCGATGGGACACACGCACACACACACGCACACGCACGTGTGACTTGGCACTGGTTCGAGCATTGTGTATGGATGAGGTGGTCACAGGCGTCGCCTTGGGAGAAATCATTAATTATGTGAAGGGGAAACTTGAAAAAAGAGAAAGTGCGTAGCCGTGGAAAGAATTCCTCACAAACAGTTGCACAACTTACTGCAGTATGCAAAGGACATCGAGAAATGTGCTGCGCATATCATACGTTTATAACCGTTTAAAAGCACAGTGCGTTGGCATACGTACCCGCATACTAATACCGTAAATTAAATCGTGGCTCTTACTTAAGCCACCAGTCGTTTTTCTTTCTTTTTTATCTTAAGCTTCATGGCAGGATGTTTTTAAAGCGACAGAACTTATGTCGACGATAAGACTTATGTCGACGATAAGAGGAAAAGAGAAGCTCAGTTTCTGTTGACCGCAATTCCAATGCGACTCAGTGAAAATATGTCTATTTGAAAGCAGCAGACATTGCTCCAGGTAACAGTGAAGGAAACAGCAGGGTAAACTACTTCTTTTATGCCAATGCTATAGTAGAAGTGAGTAAGTAAACGAAATTTTACAAGCGGACAATAAACGAAAAAAATTCAAAGAAAGCTTGCCGCACGTGAGATTCGAACCCACGTCTTCGTATCACCCGTACAAAGCTGCTACGGTGCCAGAGGCGTATGCATAGAATTTTTTAAATTTTATTTGGGAGGTACAGGAGACGTTCTTGGTGTTGAACGTGTGTGTTTATACGGGTGTGTGTAACATACACATGCAAAATTGAATAATTTCATCGGGGTTAAGGTTCTGATCCCGCACCACCCGCCTACACATATCAGTAAATTTCCTTGGCTTACTCACTCGCTTACAATACATATCTAGTGGTACTGCACAAGAATTAACCACAGAACTATGCCAGCCAGCACGAGAGCTAAAATTATCTATAAGAAAAAAAAAGTGATGATTGATCCTACTTTGTAGAAATCGGCCATAGCATGCTTCGTAGAAGTAGCTTGTAGATTTGTTGGGCGTTAAAAAAAAAATCGCTACAAGGGCACGAACTTGAATTGTGCAATATATACATTTTTCGCTATTTATTTTTTGAGTACCATACCTCAATGGTGAAAACTTCCTTGCGCTAAACACGCATCTAAAGAGTCCTGCACGGTGTTTTTTTTTTATTCTGCAGAGCTTTCTTTTTTTTTTAAATAATTGTATATAAGGAGAAGTTGGTGCCAATTCGTGGCGCCAGCTATTCCTCTTCTCTTGCACAAAAGTCGGCATCGCATATTTTGTAGCAAACACAAGGCTGCGCTGGATTCCGTGCCGACCAGTTGTGCGCTCGCGATCTCCGACGACAGCGCAGCTCTGGCCGACTGGATTAGCCCTGCGCCATCTCCTGTCGCCGACAAGAGCTCTCGCAAGTGGTGCCCCGTCCTCGGGCTCCTGTGACCGTGTTTCCACCTTTCCTATCTCTCCTATCCCTCATATGTCGTCGCTCGCTGTCCTAGCGCATCTCTCTTTCTCTCTACACCTTTAATCCTATCCTTTTAATCCGTCCTCACCTCCATCCCTTATGAGCTACCGTTGAGGTGTCGCACGCTGATGCAGACAGTTACGGGGCTCACTTTTTTCTTCTTCTCCCTCTTATAACCACCATCTTACATATGTATACAGCCGCCAGCACCTTTAACACGGACACTTCGATGCGCGGCCAGGACTAGTTTGATTGATGCCAGCCGCGAAGTGTTGGACGCTTTTGCTGAGATAATACCTCGGTAGGCTTGTATAGCATGTCGGCATGTGTAATTAGCATCTTGGCAACAGAAACCAATCGTACGTGGTGTCAGCGTCAATCAAACTGCGGCAGGACACGCGGCGGAGCGTTCATGTTAAATTTGCTGATGGCTGTACATAGCACAACACTTACGCAATAAGTCCGCGTTTTGCAATGCTGAAATGTGTCCACCCCACACATAGTTTGTGAAAACACAAGTATTCACGCCAATTTAAGTGTCCACACAAAACACACAAAGTTCAATACAATGTCAAATGTGATCTTACGTACTAAACAGTTTTCAGAAAAGTTTTCACAAAGATAACGTAGTGAAACACAAAAATATTGTTATAAACACAAAAATATTGTCATATATATTGTTGTTATACCGGTTAACAATAAAGATAATACAATATTTTTTCTTTTTTTCATTTAATATTTTGAGATATTTCTGATTCCTCCAGAAAGTGAACGACTGCACGCGCTGCAGTGACTTGTGGCTTTTTTTTGGCCATGGACCCAAGATTCTTGCAATTGAAGGAGCCCGCTTATTCAAAGAATTTAGTTTTTGTAAAAGTTTATATCGAGGTCCGTCATAATTTTTACAATGTATAAAAAATGCGCTCAACATCTTTTCGAGCTTCTCCACATGAGCAGGTAGGACTGCCAGCTTTCTTTATTCTATACAGGAAGACATTCGTGTAGGCCGTAGCAAGTCGAAGCCTGTATATGGATGACTGTTTCTACCGATCGGTTAACCTCTAACAAGATATTAATTATTTACCGGGATCAACGCTTTATAACTGGGAGTTTTGCGCACCATTTTCGAACCAGGTTTCCGTGGACAATTCACAGCTCAGCTTATTTATTAGACATCGTACATCGCTCATCGGTAGATGTAGCAGTGGTATATTATTTTCCTGATGCTCTGCATGTGCCATGTGATCAGCTGTGCCGTTTCATATGATTTCACAGGCTTGGTATCCATTGGAACGTTAAGGTGTGGTTCAAAACTTTTGCTATAGCGTAAGTCCTCTGTATTTCATATGCCGGCACACTAGCTTTGTTGCCCAAGCTGATTATTTTTAAACAGACTAATGAGGACTGTGAGTCACTGATAACTACCCATCGAAGTGGATCTGGCTGTAAACATATGAAGCGAAAAGCACACGGTATTACATAAAGCTCTGCCGTTGTCGATCTTGTGAAATGTCTGAGCTTAAAAGATTTTTTTCGCTTGGTGTGCAGGTACAAAGAATGCCGACGTGTACAGCTTTGATTCAGACATGATCTGTCGGTGTACACATGAATACAGGCTTCGTATTTGCTGTAAAGATATGTGTTAAAGTTAATTGCTTTAAAGCAATTATAAACACATCAGTATTACAAGTTAATCCCGGAATCGAAGTTGTAATATCTGAAATAGATAGTCGCATTGTAGGTGAGATGCACATGGAGGCCAGTATCCGAAATATACAATGTTATCGTAAATTTATTAACTTTTTATCTGAAACATTACAGATATCGGATAAAAATGTGTATGCGGCGGTCGAAGCTCCCTTGAATAAATAACCTCTCACCTCACTTGCATAAGTGCCCATATATGTATAGTAAGTACTATAACGTACTGGAATGTGGGAAATTCAGTACACCATATACCTAGTACACCATTTGGTGCTAATATTCTGGTACATTACACTAACACATATGACCAGCGATTATAGCCCCATACATATCAGGCATAGCCAGGAACAGCAGAGGGCGTGGTGCAAGCCCTCCTCCCTTTAACTTTTTTTTTTAGTTCAGATATCTATATATCACGCACTAATAAAAATGCTCGCACGAACCTACACTAATTCAAAGCCCCCCCCCCCCCCCCCCCTCCCGGAGAAAAATTTTCTCTACTATTCACCCCTGCGTCTTAATGGTTTGCAAGATATGAACCACGAGCGTAGCCCAGCATTGTCATGACAAAACGTTACGACTTAAGTCATAACACTGTTTTGATATATATTGTTAGGAATTTGTTGTGTCGCGATGGTAGCGGTGGCGAAGAGCGGCGAGCAGTCGAGCGGACTTCGCTGAAGCCTTAGCCCGAAGGCGAAGCAGGGAGGCAATCCGTTTTGAAAACAGGAACAAAAAGGAGCGTTTACTGTAGCAGGTTGTCGTTTGTACAGAGCCGGCCAGCACGACAACGTCGGCTGGGGCGAAATCCTCCTAAACATGGGGCCGGAACCGCCTTAAATAACGTTTTGGTCTTTTCTGCGAGACCAGTTCCCTGGAAAGGCACAGTGGCTCGGCTGAGGAGACGCAGCCATACCCGGAACTGCAAGGTGGTTCGGCGGAGGAAGCGACGTTATCCCCGGAACTGCACGGTTCTCCTGCACGGAAGGCGGTGCTGGGAGGGGGGAGACAGTTCGTCGGAACAGCGCTCGATCTCGTGAGACGTGCTCCCGAACGAAGAAAATGTTTGTGGCATAACAATATATTCTTTAAAACTACCGAACTAAAGGAGCAGCACGCGCGCATGCCGCTTCTCTGGCAATTTTCACGTGACGTCACAGACAGGTTCCCCGCTCTGGGTACTTGAAGACTTGGTCGTTCCCTGTGCACGTCTTTCTGTGCTCTCCCCGCATGCTGCCAAAGTAACACAGAGGGCCCCGGCCACGGAGGAAGAACGCGCGTTCGAGCAAGGCAAAATCCCAACCAGCTGGTACCCGATTGATTGATTGATATGTGGGGTTTAACGTCCCAAAACCACCATATGATTATGAGAGATGCCGTAGAGGAGAGCTCCGGAAATTTCGACCACTTGGGGTTCTTTAACGTGCGCCCAAATCTGAGCACACGGGCCTATACAACATTTCCGCCTCCATCGGAAATGCAGCCGCCACAGCAGCCGGGATTCGATCACGCGATCTGCGGGTCAGCAGCCGAGTACCTTAGCCACTAGACCACCGCGGCGGGGCATAACGAAGGGAGCGCTGGTACCCGAAGGTGACGATAGTGACTTCAATGCAAGCTATGTACACGCAGTCAAGGCGTGCGTAGCAGGTTTTCTGAGAGGTTTCTGGCAATGTCTGGTCACGTGGCGCTTGTGCACGTGCCAGATTTCCTAAAAACGATTTGAATTCCTTTAGCTTCAAGCAGCTTCTCGTTCTTATGCTCACTACTAGTTATGGGCTCTCTGTGGTGCGATCTTGTACGCATTGTAGATTCAGACGGAGACGTTCAGTTCCATCGAATCACACGCGATTGGCCCAGTTGAGCCACAACATAGAGTTTCCTACAAACATACCTATTATTGTATGAAACTCTATGAGCCGCAACGAATATTGTGACGTTCTATGTGACGTGAGCCAAGGCGCACGCATCTGTTTTCATGCTTTTTTTCTAACTGAGGAACAAAAACGTGAAAGAAAAAAAAAAGGTTATATGGATTGAAATGGCTGCCAGGCGGCATGAATTGGATTGAAATGTAAATGCTTCGCGCCTTTTCAGTCTCCGGGCGCTTTGGGTACATGGCGTTTTCGGCGCTTCTTTTCTCTGCCGCGGTTTTTCGTGTCGCTTGTGCGGCTGCAGCAGTTTAGCAGAAACGACGAGGCGATGTAAATGATGCTTTGAAGAGTTAACTGAAGAGGAATCCTAGCAATGTTTTCGTATGCCTAAACGAACAGCGCCTTTTTTTGTGCGTCTGCGAGCAGTGCGATGGCTAGCTGCGGCATCTCGCTCCTTTTCGTAGTATTTTCGTTTTCAATCAAGCAAATAATTGATTTCTACTACTGCTGCGTGTCATTACCATGTGTCCTGGATAAGCTAGCGGGCATTGGTTCTGTCCTTTGCGTAAATCTCTTAAGTACAAAAAGAAATAGCAATAAAAATATGTTTCAGAAGCTTTCCTCCAGCTACCACGGGATTCCCTAAGGATAGTTTTGTTCCTTTTTTTTTAGACTCAGTGGCATAATCATCCCTAACCCCCACCTTCCTCTAACATGAATGCTGGAAAGGCTGACAATAACATAGAGTTAATATATTGACTTCTAATAAAAAAAAAAATAGGGGTTAAAATAATCTTAGCGGTTCCCGAGTTTTTCGGGTTGGCAACCAGGTTCGTGCGGTCTCGCGTTCGACAGCAGAGACATCGGCGCGCCCGAGCTTAACTAAAGATGTTGGTCGAGTTAGGTTATATTATCTGTTTAAAATTTATCTAGGCACTCGACGTGCTATTACACTCGCTCAGTGACTCTACGAGAGAGCAGAGTCCACAGCCTTCAGGTACTGTTGACTCGGAAATGTCATTACGCCGCGCGACGTTTCATCACCTACCGTATCGGCGTGCAAACGTTGCTGTGGTTGACGCTTTCTTGTGCCCGAGATACGTTATCTGCCATCGGCTTTGTTTAATACAGTGACACACCGTTCACTGTTTTCAAAAATGAGTTCATCAGGCTAATACGTGTCGAAAATGTTGGCGCATGAAACGTCCTTTCGTCACGTGCGGTGTTTTCGTATTTGCAGTGCTTGCGATACCTACACCGGTTCTGCTCGCCGGCTGTGGGAATGGATTTTGAAAGCCCCGACGTGGAGAAAGACTTTCCAGGCCTTTATGCGTCCGAGACGGTTGGGAAAGGACAGGAGCGCGATGTCACCTGTGAGTAAATGCGCGTGGCATTCCGGTCGTGTGGTATGCGCCCGTTAAGAAACCGTGGATTGTTTCTTAACCGCGGTTACGTGGGTGAATGCTAATGCTGCAGCGATAGTGATTGACCCTGAAAACTATCCAGAAAAATGAAGTGGCTCCAATAATTTTGGCTGTCTGCCCGTGTTGACAAGCGTGTCAAGCATTTATTTGTATCGAGGCTAATGACAATGTCACGGCTTGCTGAAAGAGTGATGTAAGTGCTTGGACATTCTGGAACACATGTATTGTTCACGGAGCGTTGACCCTACTTACGTGTTATATCGTCACGTCGCGAGGACATGGTGTGTGCGTGTGTGCATGTGCGTGTGTGCGCGCCTGTGTGTGATTTTCTTAAGCTCGCATGATGACAACCTGAAAATGGCCCGGGATGTAATTGCAATTAAAATGTTTCTGTATATGGACAGTTATCTCGTGTTAGTATTGCAATAGATGTGTGGATTTGTGCGCGGATGTGCCGAAAATTTTATAGACCTGGTGGCGGGTCTGCACTTCACCTTTGAGCTTTTTAATGACAACTAGATTCAAATTCCGGACTTTAAGTTGTGTTTCAGTGGGTGTCGTAGCTGCTGGATGTATGCTCCAAGAAGCTCGAAGCCTGTTCTTGACTTTTGTCCTGGGTGCTCTAAGGTTCTAAAAACAATGTTGTCGCAGCGTCACGTTTGAAGGCTGCACCGAAAAAACCTTGTCCGCAAAAGACGTAGCAGAGCTTCAAGTGGCAAGTGGACAGGCTCAGATTGTCCAGTTTTACTGAAAATCATTTGACGAGGCTGATGAAATGGGTGTGCATAAGTTCAAAGCTCAGGCAAGAGGCTCTTGAGCGTAGTAGGGGTTCAAAGGAACTGCCTGTTGCCAGCATTTCATACCTACGTGGTGTCTTGCATAATTTAAAAAATGTTATATTTTTCACTGGCAACTGTTCAGGCAGTATTTGCCCTACTGTAAGAAGGAAGGTTGAAGGTGAGGACCTAGGTAAAGGTGTTTGTAGAATCAAGCACAGGGACAAGAGGTTGAATGTGCCATTTGTGTGGTGTACGATATTCCTCTTTCGTGTGCGAAACACAGTGGGCATTGCCAGTAGCAAGTCATTGGTCACAAAGCTACGCTAAAGGGACAGCAGTGTTCGAACCTTTATTTGCACTGTAGAGAATATGACTGTGCACCCTTGTTCTCTGATACGACATGGCAATCTAAGTTCAAGGACAGGGCAGCACATGAAATAAGAAAGCATGCCTCGTCAACAAAGCAGGTGATTCATGTGTCATGAGACCCTTGGTCACAATTTGCTACAGAGTTGGACTTCTTGGCGGCATGTCATTGAGAGAATTTTAGTCTTCTCATGTTCATCTAACCTGAGTTGATAGTTTGTGCCTTGTTTTGTGTTCCTTTCTCCTGTGTTATCATTCTTTTGCATGCCACCATCCTGAGATACTATTCTAGCTCGTGCTACGATAGTTCATTCACGACAGTGACAGACCAAGTGACCTGCATTGCGACATTGTGTCCTACAATTCTGAAGCCCTCATTGTTTCCACAGATAGTGACGATGAAAAGGTGTCAAAGAAGGAGCTCCTGATTGGCAAGCTCAAGGATAAAAAAGACAAGAAGGATAAGGGATATGTTGCTTTTGAAGGAGAAAGCTCGGAAGGGGAAATGGATGAATCACGGTAAGTAGCACCTCAGTATGATGTGGTCATGCTTATTAATTCAACGCTTACCCTTGAGCAGCATAGGAACTTTTTGGATGGCGCATTGTGCAAGTTTCATTGGAAACCTCTTGAATGGAATCGCATTGCTTGAAAATTGTACACAAGCATAGGTTATTACAAATGGTTGTTATGTTTACAAGCTCTAGTAATTAAAGACAGTGTTAAAGTGCAGCATTTTTACTACTAGTTAAGTGAGTGGCAGTACACTCGCAGATAGTTTAGCAAAGCAGCATTGGGCTTTTTGAAGCTCAAATACACGTATATAAACTGATCAGGGATATTCTTGAAATGGCAGACAACTTCAATTGTTTCTACTTTTGTTTTGTGTATGAACATCTACAAAGTAACACAGGATGGACGTGTTTTACGCATTAATGGGCTACCATAACACCTGTAAAATACAGCATTTTTAAAGTTATGTCCAGCCTCATCTGGACCCTACAAAGACAGTAGTTTGGGCTGATTAGTTATTCATGGCCGTCAAAATAGCGCATAAACAATGGATGATCACAAAGAACAAAGGAGAAGAATGCAATAGGAGGAAGAGAATGTGTCGTACAAACGCCGACTATCGACTGGTGTATTTTTCTGCTGAAACCCACAGTATGTAGCACTGGCATCTCAAGAAACACAGAATTTCACCTTGTGCAGAAATTACTTTCCTTTTTAAAAAGGAAGATTGAAGAGATGCTTACATACTGATAACCAAGTTTGTTTACGAAGTAATCTTCCTGTAATATCTTCATAGCTTTTGAGGATGATGCTTACTTGATAAACACTGGAGTGCACTCGCAGCAAGGACAGTAATGAGTTAAACTCATTAATAATACCTTGCGTATATTTTCATCATTGTACTTATGTTCGTATAATGTAGAATCGAGGCGCCTGCCAATTTTACATATATACACTGGCGCAGTCCCTGTGTAGTATACAGGTACTGTGTGCAAGGAAAAGGACTGAAAGAAAAAGGTATTTCCAAGCATGCTGTAATTCTGCATTATTTACGGTGTCAGTGCTATATATTGTTTAGTTTCGGGAAAAATAAACGAGCTGAAAATTGGTGCTCATGTCACTTTGTGTTCTTCCATTGTTTATGCATTATTTGGATGATCGCCTACATTGCCATTCAGTCACAGTTTCACAAATGGATGAATCTGCATGATTTCTCCAACAAAAATTCTCTATATGGCAGCCAGAAACGGCTGCTATGCTATCTAGAATACAAATGGCTGTGCATGTTAAGGCATTAAGGCAAATGCTGTGAAGGGGGTGTGGTAGGGTAATCCCCCCAAAATATCGAATTTGCAATTTTGACACCAAAAAAATCCACTGTACTCTGAGGAACAAACCTGTGGAAGCCCGACGTCGGCCAGCCTCTCCAAGCGGTTTAAATGTCGCGCCGAAGTGCGCCACATGCCCTCTGGTGTAAGCAGTATGCGCACATAAAACTTTGTTTTTCTCAAATTGCATTTACTGTACATTTTTCGACTTCAGTGTACTTTTTCCCCAAAAGTATTGAATCGATTTCGATGAAACTGTGTATGCATGAGCTACAACACGTCAGAAACAGTCTCAACTAAAAAAAAGGGCTGATTTTATAAGAAGTCCAGCTGCAAAAAAAATTACACAACAATATACACCCTCTGTGGCATTGCATATGCAGTAATTTTATTTTTCTTACAAAAACTTCATGTGAAACGCAACATTTTTAGTTCATGTGTAACCTCTGAGTTTCTACAAGAACACCGCTGAACATGGTTCCATTCCTTTGAGTAGTCGCAGAGGACCCAGTCCCCCTTTAAAATGTGGGACTGGGTCACAGGAAGGATAAGCAACCTAGGCGTATAAAAAGAATGTCACTTGATACCCAGTGGCATTTTTTGTGAGCATGTAAAATTTGATGAAAATACTTGCAGCTGGTTTCTAAGATATTGCACTAAAACCGACATATACCATTTGTCCTACCATACCCCCTTAAGGCATTGATACGAACTGAAACCTTTGACGTGTAGACTTGAGGTGCATTACAACGGACAGACTGCTGTACTAGTCTTCTTTCATAGTTTTGGGGAATAACTGGCATGACAAGAGTTAATATGCAGACAGGCTTACCCTTCTCTCTGTGTCATTGTGCCAATTCCCTGTATCAGCTATGGTGTATAATGTTTGAATGTGCTCAAGAAAGTACTGAATTCAATATAACCTTCAATATATATATATTTATTCTAGCTACTCTCGTTTTGCAAGCGTCTCTGCTCTTCGCGAGAAGGCATATCTGAAAACACTCGCTCATCGTAGAATAGTCTCGATTAAAATTCATCTATCAATTGTACCATAGGTCACTTCAAAATTCCACCAAATCGCTACATAACCAACCCGTCCGTGCGCTTTGACCGTATTCATCATAATAAAACAGTTGGTCAACCATTCAGTCATCTGAACGTTCATCAGTACTCATTATTCCTTCATGCTCTTTCATTATGGAACAAGTTACCTCAGGAGGTCGTTAATACGGACACGACACAATCGTTCACCCATCTCGTCAATGACCTAACACTTGATTTTTAATATGCAATATATTATGTTCCTCATTAGTGCTGAGATTTTTTTGTATTTCGGTATGAATGCCATTATTGCTATGTATTATTTATATTCTTCCTGATGTTGAGAATTTCCTTATTTTTGTATTAAGTATTGTATTTTCTTATATTTTATATTCTGTTTTGTCACTGACATTTGTTACCCACTCCTGCTTGGGCCCGAACAGGGCCTGCAGTATTTATAAATAAATAAATAAATAAATAAATAAATAAATAAATAAATAAATAAATAAGCACTAACTGTTAACGTTGGGTCTTGAAGACTGTGCCCATTCTTCTGCAAACGGAAGTTGGTTGCTTCATGCCTGTGGTGCAGCTGCATGAATTATAATTAACATTCAGTGTGCTTCTCAGTTCACAGCTTTTGCGGCGGTGTTTTGTTGCACGGCATCTGTGTATTAGGTTGTCTAATGTAATGTGTCTACTGTCTCAGTGACGCAATGGATAAATATGTGGCTGAACTGACGTTCTCTCATTCACTGTGGTAGCCTGGTACTTACAAAACATGGCAGAACTCAAAAGACGGCTGCTTCACTTTCTTCCTATTTCAGAGGCAAGAACAAAAAGAGTAAGGCTCCATTCAAGTTTCCTGGAAAAGAGAAGAAGGAGAAAGCTCAGAAGAGCAAGGACAGTGTTAAGTCAAAGGACTCCAAGGATGCCAAGAAGGATGCCGAGAAGGACAACAAGGACTCAAAGAAGAAGAAGGAGAGCAAAGTGAAGCTTGTCAAGAAAAAGAAGAAGGCTGAAAAGGCCGGTATGTATGCTTAAAGGAAGCTCCTACTGGCTAGTCTTTCATTGGGTTCCTGGCTGCCACGATCCCATGTGCTCGCATACATATAATTCGGAGCTATGAATTACTTCCGAGGCAGTGTTCTCGAGTGTTCAGTTAAAATCATTCCCATAAAGTTTTGCACGACTAGTGCTAAATGCATTGGTGGCAGAAGGAGTGTGTGTGTGTGCTGCAGTGTTCGGAGTTCTGAGTGAAGACTTGCTTGGTGTTTTTAGCGATCTTATGTTTAATATATTGATTAATTCATGACTATTTCTGTTAATTATATTATTTTCTACTTTGTTCATTTATTGTAACCCAGTTTTGAGCATTGCTAGCCTTTTTTTTAGCTTTTCTTCAAGCCTGTACTGATCTTTTGATTGTAAGTGTGATCATGCCACGTGGATGGATGTACGACAAGCTGGTCCTCAGAAGTGCTACGCACTTCAAACAGCCAAGCAACCATCACGAACTTTTCAACTCTAGTACTGCTCAGGTATATAAGTAAGTATTAGTGCGTACTAGCGAGCACAATATTCATATTTGAGATAAGTGATGTTAGAGTGGTGCACTGGATATGTGGCTTTGGCATGAAGTCCAAAGAGGTTAACCTTGATTTAAAACAGTTTTGTCCAGTGAATGGGGCAGTAGTTTTGAAAGAGTACTTTAACTATTTTTGAAACTGGTCTAGTGTTGATCCTTCATTGCTCATCTTGTAGCTGATCAATGTGTTCATTTGTTGCATACAGTGTACCACTTGATTAAATCCTTGTGCATACTATCATGTTTTATTTCGTCATCATCTTCATCAGCCTGACTACATCCACTGCAGGACAAAGGCCTCTCCCATGTTCCCCCAGTTAACCCGGTCCTGTGCTTGCTGCTGCCAATTTATACCCGCAAACTTCTTAATCTCATGTGCCCATCTAACTTTCTGTCTCCCCCTAACCCGCTTGCCTTCTTTGGGAATCCAGTTAGTTACCCTTAACGACCAGTGGTTATCCTGTTTACGCGCTACATGCCCGGCCCATGTCCATTTCTTCGTCTTGATTTCAGCTATGATATCCTTAACCCCCGTTTGTTCCCTAATCCATTCTGCTCTCTTCCTGTCTTTTAAGGTTACACCTACCGTTTTTCTTTCCATTGCTCGCTGCGTCGTCCTCAATTTAAGCTGAACCCTCTTTGTAAGTCTCCAGGTTTCTGCTCCGTAGCGAAGTACCGGCAAGATACAGCTGTTACATACCTTTCTCTTGAGGGATAGTGGCGATCTACCTGTCATAATTTGAGAGTGCTTGGCAAATGTGCTCCACCCCATTCTTATTCTTCTAGTTACTTTAGTCTCGTGGTTCGGCTCCGCGGTTATTACCTGCCCTAAGTAAACATAGTCTTTTACAACTTGAAGTGCACTATTACCTATCTCGAAGCGCTGCTCTTTTCCGAGGTTGTTGTACATTACTTTCATTTTCTGCAGATTCATTTTAAGACCCACCTTTCTGCTTTCCTTGTCTAACTCCGTAATCATGAGTTGCAATTCATCCCCTGAGTTACTCAGCAATGCAATGTCATCGGTGAAGCGCAGGTTACTGAGGTACTCTCCATTAACTCTTATCCCTAACTGTTCCCATTCTAGGCTTCTGAAAACCTCCTGTAAGCACGCGGTAAATAGCATTGGGGAGATTGTGTCCCCCTGCCTTACACCTTTCTTGATTGGTATTCTGTTGCTTTCTTTATGAAGCACTATGGTAGCAGTTGATCCCCTGTAGATTTCTTCCAGGATGTTTATATATACTTCATCGACGCCCTGATTCCGCAGTGTCTGCATGACGGCTGATATTTCTACTGAGTCAAACACCTTCTCGTAATCTATGAAGGCTATAGTGGTTGGTTATATTCTGAGCATTTCTCTATTACCTGATTGATATTATGAATGTGGTCGATTGTTGAGTAGACTGTTCGAAATCCTGCTTGTTCCTTTGGTTGATTGAATTCCAATGTTTTCTTTACTCTATTAGCAATTACCTTTGTAAATAACTTGTATACTACAGAGAGCAAGCTAATCGGCCTGTAATTCTTCAAGTCCTTGTCATCTCCTTATGTATTAAGATAATGTTAGCGTTCTTCCAAGACTCTGGTACTCTTCCCGTCAGGAGACACCTCGTAAACAGGGTGGCTAGTTTTTCTAACACAATCTGTCCTCCATCTTTCAGCAGATCTGATGTTACCTGATCCTCACCAGCAGCTTTGCCTCTTTGCATGCTCTCCAAAGCTTTTCTGACTTCTTCTATCATTACTGGTGGGGTGTCATCTGGGTTACTGCTGGTTCTTATAGTATTAAAGTCGTGGTTGTCCCGGCTACTGTACAGATCTCTGTAAAAATCTGCTATTTTAACTATCCTATCCATATCGGTGGTTATTTTGCCTTCTTGTCCCTTAGTGCATACATCCGATTTTTGCCTATCCCATGTTTTCTCTTCACTGCTTTGATGCTTCCTCCGTTTTTCAGAGCGTGTCCAATTCTCTCCATGTTATACCTTCTTACATCGGATACCTTATGCCTATTAATCAACTTCGAAAGCTCTGCCAGTTCTATTTTGTCTGTTGTACTTGAGACTTTCATGATTTGTTGCTTCTTAATGAGATTCTTCGTTTCCTGGGAAAGCTTGCCAGTGTCCTGTCTAACTACCCTGCCCCCAACTTCCACTGCACACTCCGTAATGATACTCGTCAGATTATCATTCATTGTATCTATGCTAAGGTTGGTTTCCTCACTAAGAGCCAAATACCTGTTCTGAAGCGAGACTCTGAATTCCTGTACTTTCCCTCTCAATGCTAGCTCATTGATTGGCTTCTTGCGTATCAGTTTCTGCCGTTCCTTCCTCAAGTCTAGGCGAATTCGAGACCGTACTATTCTATGGTCACTGCATCGTACCTTGCCAACCACTTCCACATCCTGCACGATGCCTGGGTGTGCACTCATTATAAGGTCTATTATTTAGGTGGTGCTATTACAAAAGTGCTGATAAAAAAATATTAGGAATCACCAACCCATTCTTGTTTTTGTTTGTTTTGTTTTTGTTTCAGAGGATCCAATTTTTGGCGTTCCCTTGCTGACTGCACTTGAAAAGAACCCGTCTGACGATGGCATCGAGTTGCCTGCTATTGTGCGAGAGTGCCTTGACTACATTGAAGAACATGGTCAGTAACCAAAAACCATGAGTTTGAGATATAATTAGACATGTAAGATGTATTCAAACTCACAGTGTGTCTCTTTATGCACCTTGATTTTTTCACTTGGTCAAATTGTTGATGCTGATTTTGCGGTTATGTTGTGTGTCCCTTTAATTACTGATGTGAAGGTTGAGCCCAAATGCTGCAGTGAGGCCTTGTCCTCTCAATTCATGTGGTTTTGTAACAACTTAAGGAGTCATACATATCTGATGAATATAGTGAAATGCATATACACTTAGCTTCAGTAAATGTGAAATTTTTTAAATGCTGCTAGGAAGTTACAACTTATATTGAACTGTTGAGAGGGCCGTGGTTTTTTCTTGTCTTTGGTAATGTTTTTGGGACACTGTGGGACAGGAGTGGTGACAGTCCTAGATTTCTTTTAATATGGGATCTCAAGCAGGCAGATTTTTGAAGACTTGAAGAAATGGAATTAGCTTGTAAAATAAAATGGGAAGTCAATTTTTTTTAGTTTAGGGAAGTGCCAGCTAAACAGAGAACTATGCATTGCAACAAAGAGTGTGATCCAGATATAGTATGACAATGGTTTGAAGCTTGGCCTTCAGACAGCTTTTAGTCTTATTAATCTTAGTTCATTAATCTTAAGAGGTGCAGATTTCAATATAATGAAAATGCATCTTCGTGGACAACTGCTGGTGCCCCTGTATATCTAAATATACCTTCTCAAAGCAATACACCATGTACCTGTCTGAAGTTTAATTAGACGATACACTAACATGAAGCTTGTTTGAGTGGGTGTTTATGGTCCTTAACGACCACAGATCACAACACCAGACTCTGAGATTCACCTCGGAACAGTTTGAAAACCTTTACATTATTGTTTCTTATTGATGCAAAAGCCTGAAGTACCCCATCAAGCAATAAATATTGATCATCAGCTCCCCTGGATGTCGATCGGCACAGATTATGCAAAGAATTGTTCCTTGCAGGTCTGACCTGTGAGGGCATCTACCGAATGTCTGGTGTCAAGTCGACTGTGCAGCAGCTTCGGGCGGCCTACAACCGGCACGAGCAGGTGTGCCTTAGCGAGCATGGGCCTCAAGTGGTGGCCAGTCTGCTGAAGCAGTTCCTCCGTGAGCTGCCTGACCCTGTGCTCACCAGCGAGCTGGGCCCCAGGTTTGAGGAGGCTGCTGGTAAGCCGCTTCCTTCGTTTGTCTTCTCTGCTCAGGGTTTATCGCGGACATTGATTAACATTCTGTGGTTTTATGGGGCAATACCATGATACAACTAGGAGGTAGGCTAGTCGAAATGCAGACCCAACTTCTAAGGCATGAGTAAAGATCAGTAAGTTTAATCTTGGAGGTTTTCACGCGAGACCTCTTGGATTTGTGCAATTGGGCGTCACAAGTCAAGCAAATGAATGGCTAGAAAAATTTTCACCGTGCACCATGCCCCTCGCCTCTCGCTTTTGTGCTGTGCAGTACTTATTTTAATTACAGCCAGTACTGCTGTCTATGTGTGCTACCTCATATCATTGCCATCAATGAATTGGTCTCCGGCTCATGTCCTATCTCCCGTCTATT
Organism: Rhipicephalus microplus; assembly: GCF_013339725.1. NCBI lineage: Eukaryota > Metazoa > Arthropoda > Arachnida > Ixodida > Ixodidae > Rhipicephalus > Rhipicephalus microplus. The sequence continues at coordinate 52,220,563 of NC_051170.1, read as the reverse complement.
TCATTTCGTTCAGAGAACAAAGTAGATAAGACCGTGTCATGCAGCAAAAATGGTGCCCTTTGCATTATGCTTATGTGCTATCTGTGTTAATATAGTAGCTCTGTTCTTGGCTGTTGAATTCCACACATACCTACATGTGTATTCACTAAGCACTGTATTTACTTGCATGATTTGCGTACCCATAATATTGAGCCAGCTTTACTAAAAAAATATTTACTGGCATATTTTGTGCTTTCTGACCCGCTTGAGCCAGCTCGCTGGTGCACCACGAAGAGATTTTGGGCCAAACCTCATAAGCGCGAGAATGCACGCGACAGTGATGAGCGATGCTGTGAGCGACGAAACGGGGCGTTCGCGCGACGTGTCGCGTGCTCATTTTCGCGTGCTCGTTTTCGCGCAATCGCTCGGTTCTCCAGATTTGGAAACCGTCGCTCATTGTCCGGAAGTGCTGGGCTCAAGCAGCCAATAGCGAAAAACCGGAAAAGACAAAGACTACGTAGGTGCACGTGACCCTGCCCGAGGCACGTATGCACAACAAGAAATAACGCAATGTTTACGCATGCGGATATAAAAAAAGTGCTGCAAGGCATTCATAAACACTTTCCGTTTTATTATACAACAATATATTTTATTTTTAAATTGCATACTGTTCACTATGCGGTTTTCTTGGTGCGAGTAGACGGCCTCATGCCAGCAACAGAGGAATTCGCTCGCTGAAGCCGTCGCCGCAGAACACCTACTGCTGTCGCGTGAATGAGGTTTGTCTGCGCTAGCGACTGATCGCGCGAAGAAGATCTACGTCGCGTCGCTCGTCGCTGTCGCGTGCATTTTCGCGCTTATGAGGTTTGGCCCTTTAGACCTTTGGATGCTTTACACGGGTGCACACCTCGCTGAGCAGGCGAGCTCTGTCATAAATAAAATGGGCTGCCAGTGCGAAGTCTCTTCTTCAGAGAACATCCCCTGAACTACTACGATGCCTAAAATACTGTACCTGAACACCCAAACTTCTTGCCGGGTCGTTGGAACTACTCAAGCATTTGCTTCCCTCGATATCTCTATATCTTCCACTGGGAGAATGCCCACTCGCGTCAAGGCATGGACAATTTTATGCGTTGGAGGCATGCAAGGGCCTGTCGCGCCAACCGTTCACCTCATTCTCTGCATCCACACTGGAGCTCTAGTTCACTCTACTGCAATCCACAATTGGTTGATTTCGAAAGTTTAGGTTTTGCCGCTAGTCCGTTGTGTTTTTACCGTTTCCTTCCGATGGGCTACAATAATTGTATTGAAGCTGGCTCTTGTAACATTTGCCAAAAAAAATGGGAGCCGTGCCCCCGCCTAGCAATTCTGCTTCAAGTACTTCAAAGTTTGACATTCGGTACGGGAGAAAGCAGAAGAGTGCGCGCTTGCTAATATACAAGATTCCTGCTTTTGAAGAAGACCTTTTGAATTATGTGTGAAAGCTTGCATCCTGCGAGACCTGGTTTCTCCCAGCGCTGTCAAGAAGAGCTTCAAGAAAAAGGGACATTTGAATGTGCTTGATAAAACTAAGGCTAAGGCGCTTCGGGAGGGCGGTGACAGTGGCTGTGACGATTATTCTTAACTGGACCTCTCAACTAGTGATTCAGACTGGAGCACGTAAGACCGGGTCTGGCTGGTTAAAGTGTGTGGTAGTTCTGGTAAATAAACAAACTTTGTTTGTGCTGCAACTAATTCTTTTTCTTTTTTTAGTCTATATAGTGCAAATATTGCACAATATACTATTGCACATTATTTAGGATGCATTTGGGAAATCCCCGTGTAAATTTCTTCTTTTGGAGCTTCAAAATTGAACAAAAAAAAGTGCACGAATGATGCAAGTAAATGGAATATGTTGTACTTAGCGCATAAGCTAAGAACAATTTTGACTCTTTCAGCCATCAAAGATGAGACTAGACGAGTCGAAATGATTCAGAAGCTGATTGAGCAGCTGCCCAACCCGAACCGGCTCCTTCTGTCATGGGTGTTTGTGCACATGACTAATGTCCTCCGCATGGTGAGTCAATTTTTGCTTTGTCTTTCTTTTTCTTATTATATTATGAAAAGTCATACTGAACCCACAAGCTATAGTGCTTACTTACATGTTGACTGTGATGTAGCGACAACTGGTTCGTTCTAATAGTAAGGCAATAATGCATTTCATACGTCATAAATGTTTTTTATTCTTTCATGTTCTATTTCTTAATTAGTATGTTGCTTTGCTTCTGCTTGTCGAGGTGCTGTGCTGGCAAGGGCAGTGCCCTCATATGCATTGTCAACGCAGCACTCCGCACAAGACGCTGCACACTAGTGGTATCTCGAAAACCCTTCTTTATATCTGTCCTCTCCATTATATATATATATATATATCTGGGCTTTTGTTACTGCATAATTGGTAAAATTTGTTGTTGGGCTAGTAGGTGCATGCTTCAAGTAATTAGAACAACCAAACCACCATGAAGAAACAGGCCAAATAAGGTCATTACTTGCAACTAAATTTGTTCTTGAAAGACCATTGCAATAGATACATCAAGCCACACATGCGCAACAACCTACCACGGGTTACATCACAACGATCTGACATCCTCACGGCAAGTGCTACTTCAAAAAAACTGTAAAAATCAAACTCAACTGGTTGCAAAACAACAGACGTATCACTATTAAAAACATCTTTCTTCGTTTGTATTATGCTTCTAGTATGTATCATTCAAGCACTATCCTTGCTTTTACACAGAATGGCGACATTAGTAAATCTTGTCTCTCGCCTCTGTGCGAGAGACAAGATATTTAGTTTGTGCATGTCCGCTCTGCTGTATTTCAAGCCTATATTTTCTCTACTCTGGAGTTTTGTGGGTCTCACTGTTCTATTCCATATGCCATAGAAAAAAAGATTTCATGACTGCGACAGTAAGTGAAATAGCGAAATCCCCCCCCCCCCCCCTCTTACTAGAGTTAGTTACCACCTTCCTTATTACTACCTTTCTTGGGGTGTGAAAATATTGTCAAAATACGATGGCGAGTATTATTACCCATGATATTTTATGTTTATTTACAGCGGGAAAGATATGAAAGACTAGGCATGAGCATGAGCATTGTGTTCTGTCATTCTTGGTCTCTCATTTCTTTCGTGCTGTGGTAGATATGCATTTTTCAAGCGCGACAAGACGGTGAACATGCATAACAGTTATGCATAAGGTACCCTTGAGTATCTTTTTTTTTTCTTTTCACGCTGCTTTCTAGAGAGTACCCTTGAGTATCTTTTTTTTCTTTTCACGCTGCTTTCTAGAGAACACTGTGCGAGGTTCTTGGTGTATAGATAGAATGCTCTAGCCACATAAAACACCGCTGCAAAAGGAAAACGAAGTTATTTAAATCGTGTAGTTTCAGCACAGAGAGACGAGTGTCAGGGGAGGTTGGCTTTATGAGACTAGCTAAATGACGTCATGTTACGCCCAGCTATATAATCAGTTGCGAAGAAAAAGAACCTTTCTTTATTCTTGAATTCATCTTGGAGAAATGAAGTTAGGACTGTGCGAGTCTCTAGCGTTGTACGAGTCTTTAGCGTGTGAGTGTCTAGCGTTTGTCTACCAAATCTGCTGATAACCACATGGGTGTATTTAAAATGCTATTTCATGAAGTACTATTTTATTAAACCAGTATTTTGTTTATTTGCTATGAAAATAGTGTCTGAACAAGTTTTTTCAAAATGCTCAACAGCATGACGGCATTATTTTTGCATTATCATCATAAATAGGTAGTGCTCCTAAGATGTCTGGCATCGAATTATTTGTAGCTCTTCACAAGAGTCCCAGAATGATTATTCATGTCCTTGAATGCAAATTCAACTTGCTTCTTCATCGTGTTGTTAAGTGAGCTACTCTGGATTACTTCAAAATGGTAAATATTACTGCTCCAAAAATTGATCCAAATCAGCAGACCTCGGTAGCATCACTAATAACTTAAAATGATTAGCTAGTAAAAAACTGAGGTGAAAGAAAGAGACCTGGATAGGACAATACCTAACTTCAAGCCATGTTTATTTAGGAACATACATAAGTACGTCGCTTTACAATATGTACTAGGTAACTCTGGTCACGCATCTCGCGCATCGTGTCTTAATGATGTTTTTTTGGATCTGCTGTGTGCATGTAATGCATGAATTCATTGTGATTGTATGTTCTTCATATATATTCTTAAAGAAACATTGTTTCAGGTTAGTGCTTGTCCAGTCTCTGTCTCTTTTTTCTCCTTTTTTTTACTCGCTGCTGATTCTAAGATATGGGTTTGTACTAACTTGCCAAACTAGCCATGACGCTTTGTTTTTAATTTATGGCTTTCTTGGCGGGGCATGACTCCAGTTAGTATTTTCTTTTTTTTTTTTCAATGGATTGTTGATTAGTCATGTCATAATGCAGTGGTGGAAGTGCTGCTCCAAACTGTCCCATAAGAGAAATGCTGTTCTATACTGCTTTGAAGTGTAATTAATTTATTAGTACCTGCTCTGTAGCTGCTCTAAAATGGCACTGGGAAGCTGAAAACAGTGAACTTTACCTGTGTTACCAGCCAGCCGAAACGAAAACAATAACTACCTGTATACTAGCATATTGACAATGCTACATATGTATACTCGCATTGTGGATATGCATCTGATTTAGCTGTATACTTTTATTTGACAAGCAGACTGTTCTCGTGAAATGTGCGTGAGATTAGTTCAGCATCATACCGATTACTACCTAAGTGCTGCTGTGACAACTTTGATGTGTAACTCATTACATTTACCACTTTATCAGCTTTGACCTCATTTATGCTGCAAGTAGTGGAATTTTAAATTTATACAGTTGAACCCTTTTAAAGAGGCAGCAGATTTCTCTTTTATGTGAGATGTATATTAAAGTAGGGTACCTGGTATGCATTTTCTTATCAATCTGTATTTCAGTGTAGGCACACTGATGTCTCTTAAAACCATTTGTCTCTTATATCAATATCTCTTATTAAGGGGTTTGACTGTAGCTCCTTTAGATTATTTTACTTTTGAAATTTTCAATGCTGGCTGCTTCAGTGCAATATGCAAATAACATACTTAACTTGTATAAACAGCTGCTTTGCCAACAGTTACATTTTACGTGTGACTGTAGCTACTTTTGTAATTTGGTGCATGTCTTTATCGCCTTTATATGATTTCTGCCACAAGTGCTGGTACTTCAAATTAGGTCGCTCATCTTACTCAGTGATCAGTGGCCGTACATCTGCTTAATTATTTATTTTTTGCAATTTGTCACAGTTGTTAGTGAATTAAACTGAAGGCTTATTGGACAAAATTGCAATTTATAGGTTTTGTAATAGCAAGTTCTGGTCTGTCTCGCACATGATCTGGCTGCCATGCATGCTCTCGCTCGTCACTCCATGCTTCATATGCTTGTTTTCTCACATTCACTAGAGCACACACACCCTCACCGAGCCTTTGCTCATCTCTTTTTTGTTTTCACAAGCTTCTGGCAAGATAACATAGACATGCATAACTGCCTAGCATAACTTGGAATCGCAAGTAAAACGTGCCGTGCAAAGCAGTTGTAATATAGTTATTAACTGCGTTGCTGCTTCGCAGGAGAAGCACAACAAGATGAACCTGCAAAATGTCTACGTTGTGCTGAGCCCAAGCATGCAGATCAGCCACAGGGTTCTCCACGCTTTGTTCTCCCATGCACCGATATTCTTCAAAGATGTGAAAATAATCAAGTAAGTGAAGGCGTCGCCTAACAGAGCTTTGTAATTGGAATAGCAGTCTGAATTTTGTGTGATCGTCCACAAGTTTAATACAATTAGCCATTCATTACAGAACATAGTTCTAACTGTGGCTGCTTTAGTTCTTTTGTCACGTAGATTCTTGATGGTTTCGCTTTGCTGGGAAAGGTATTCACGAATGTTTGCATGGCTGTATTTAGACAAGTTTTTAAAAATTTGTCGAGAAACTTCCAGTGCATGTTCAAAAACTGAAATGCCTCTCATAGCTTACTATACCTCAACGAACCAGACATTGTTGGTTAATTGATGAAAAAGCATGTTACCTGGTGCACATTCGAATGCTCATTTAAGTTGTATAGTCGGGTGCGTTGGAGCTGTTGTGAAGGATACCTTTCTTTTACCACAGTGATCTGCCGAACTATGTAAAAGGTTAAAACAAAAATGTGCTGGTCTACACAGCTTCGGAGCCTGGCTTTTGAGTTGCGACTCCATGCAAACTTACTGCCAACCTGTGCTGGGTGGCGAGCATACTACAGCCCTTCAGTCGAGACTTGATTCATGGGTGTCATGTCACAAACCGGCTTGGAGACGCTGCCATGATCACACATTGTTGTCAGAGCATTATTGTTTGTTTGCATTACTGTACCTTGTCCAAAGTGGCAAGTGAAACTGTCTAGACCAGTGCTCATGTGCATTTTCGTTTCAATATCACTCTTAGATATCGCTCTTCTTTGTCTTTGGTTCTGCTCAATTATTCAGCCCTCTCAGTTCGTCTTTTGTTGTAGTTTGCAACAACACACATCATGTTTGGCACTGTTTGATCTTAGATTGCTTTGACCGTTATTGTTCCGAACACAAAATGTGGCTACCATATATCTATCATCTGCTCCTTTTTTTTTTAAGCAGGCGAGGTGTCGAGTGCTTGACGGGATTGATAGATGCTATTGTCTTGCTGTGGCACAAGCAGAGCATTGGCTTTGTTCCACTCACCTTATCAGGAGGCGAGAGAGATAAGGCACCGGCAGATAAGTTTGTTTTCTCGATTCATAAACGTAGATACGTGAAGAAGATCCCACCTGACTCGTCGCGTCAGTCTCTGGATCTTCCCGAGACGGCGGCAGCCATAGAAGAGGAGTTGAGCCAGCAGGAGCAGGTGCTGAGTGAAATCCACGCCGAGCTCAACGCGGGACTTCGCGATCCCCAGAAGGAAGAGCAGCTTTGGGAGGTGCAGCGCGTTGTGACACAGCTCAAGCGCAAGGTGAGTGGTGTTGGCGACACGATAGTGTCAATGGATTGTTGCGACAGCAAAAACCCATTTCGTGTTAAAACTGCTATTTGTGAATCTTACTCTTTATTGGGCATTCTTGTACCAAGAAAAGCTTGTAACGGTGTCACAAGAATAGCGACAAGCCCTTGTGTTGGTCATCAGAACCTGTAGTGCGGGTCCAGTGCAGTATTAATTCTTACACAATTCCTGCATTTCAACTTAATCACTGGTGCTTGTGTACACTTGGCAATATATGCTGCTATTCTATTTTCATTGTGCACACAATCTGATATGTAAGACTCGCTGTAAAAGAGATAATATTCTGGAAATAAATGTTGCCATGTCTTGTCATGAATGAAAACCTTATCAGTGTGACTGGACTGTAAGAAATGGTGTCAAGAGAGAGACACTGCTATATAAGTTGCACGTGTGTCAATGCAGCCAAGTGGCTCCTTTTGATGAGATATGTTACGTTACCAGGCAGAAAGTCTGGCATATGTTCCCACTTTGATTTTTGTCCTCTCGTGAAGGAACCCTGAACAATGATTTTCACCCACCCACTTAATGAACTGCTCAGTTGCGCGTCTTGCGACAAGTGAAGAAGGTTCCCGTGGAAGCGACGCGGGCAGACTCCATTGAGAAGATCGACACACGGCTTCGGTTAGCGGCGGCCGTGGAACCAACGCCACCGCAGCCACCACCTGAAGCCGCAGCGACGCCGGCCATCGCTCCACTGCCTCCTGCCGAGCCAGCCCCGACCAAAGATTCCTCAAGTGAACATCCAAAAGCCGCGACAATTACGTCTGTTCCTAATAGCCAAGTCCAATCCACTGAAGTTCCGGCTGTTTCTGAAATGGAGAAAGTTGTCCCATCAGTTTCCCAGCAGCCTGTCCCGAAGGTGGTACGAGTGATACCGACCACTTCTTTGCAAGAGCCTGTCAGAGTTCATCAGGTGGGCGCTTTCTGCAACCTCACATGGCCAGTGTGGCCTGGCCTGCCTGTTCTGTCTGGCTCACCCATTTGAAGACTACGCTCTGCTCAGCTGTGCTTGCATGCAGCTTGCTTGAATGAGCACCTCTGCAGATGAAGACTGCTTGCCTGAGGATGCCTTCTTGGTTGTGCATTGCTTTTGTGGCCTTTGTTGCAACCAGCACTGGTAGCGTCGGCAGCACCTTTGTCATGCAGGTGCACCTTTTCGGCAACCCTTATGCGACATTGGGATTGCACTTTGGCTATGGCTTGGCCCTCCTATTTTCTCGGGCACTTGACCTGAAGATTGCATTCCGTACTGCATGCGCTCGATTTGCTGCACATCTTTGATTGAGGACTGCCTGCATAAACAGTTTGCTCGAGGGTTTTTTCTTGATGTTGTCTATGCAATCTTACTTTGCTTGCGTTGCTGTTCATGTTTAGAATAAATGCAATGCTTACTGTGTTGCATTTGCACCCGCAGCAGTTTTGTGGCTGTGCGTATTGCTTAGTTTACTTTATAACAGTTATTTGTACATTTCAAAACAATTATTTGTAATATTACCTTCCTGATGTTTTGAAGGACTGGGATTCTCTATAAAGCAAATATTGGCAGTAGTGTTGCTTTTGTCTCGCCACTTTTATTTTTTTTTTGCTTCATTTTGCATGTACATTTCTGTGTTGTGAAGTTCGAGTGATACCTGAGTTGGACCATTATCCTCGGCTTTAAATATCAGTAACTTTAGTGCAGTAAGCACAAGGTTAACTAAATGTTCTTGGTTGGTTGCTATTAAACACTTTGGTCATGCTTCGTGACTCTTCATTTTCACAGACCTTTAACCTAGAACAAAATGTTGACAAAAATTAGTTATCTTTCCAAATATTGGATCACGCTGAGGCTTCCAAAGCTTGACCCTTTCTTTCTTCGAGTGGTATGTGTTCACATGGGGGCATTCTCGACACACATGGCAGCATGATGTGATGAGTGGTCTCTGTTTTCTTGCTGACATGATTCGTGATGTGGTAAGTGGGGATGTAAATGTTGGCAGATGGTTTTAGCAGCCTATACTCTGAACACTGAGCGTAGGGACAGAAATGTTCCCATGCACATGTCCATCTGTGGACATGGTGTGCAACAATTACAATATTATCCCACGAATTGCAAGTTTTCCCAGATTTAATTCGGTGATGTCAAGAATGACAAGTGGTGAACATTTCAGAGGCAGTTTGTAATGGAATATTACCCTGCTGGACATGCAATGCTGCCATTGAAGTGAGCTTAAATGAATTGTCACTGAGTAGCCTTGGACTAGCTAGCATCTGTGGAAATTGTGTTGTGCGTACCTCGAAGTCGCTCTTCAAAGGTGTTGTGCGACTGCTAATCTTGTGCCATAGAGCCAACTTGAACCGCAGATAGATCATCAGCACCAGGCACGCGTTACCGTCATGCATGGCGTGATGAATTCGTTGGGACACGTTAACGAGCGCTGCTTCATTTCCTGCACTGTAACCAGTGAAAAAAATGGTCTCTCATCTTCCAGCGATGTCTTTGCCAGTCTCCTTTGCCCTAGATAAGTGTCGCTGGATCATGTGAAGTGCTCTCGCCACTGTAGAGCAAGGGATCGCGACCCTCTGTGAATACGACCTTGGTCCCTGTGACACGTGCTAGCATGATGTGTGATGGCCTGCCATGTCATGCTCCACTTCTCTTTTTCTGGTCAATGAAACTCGGAGTCGATAATCTCCAAGATAGTTACTGTTTGCAGTGTTATTGTGCCACATGGATTTAGCGAACGGCCCGACCTGCCAAAGCAAAGAAAGATGCATCCTTGTTGGGATTTATGATATGCTTTTTCAGCAAGTCTGTTGTCCACCTTTCATTTAATGCTGTGTTGAGGTGCACCCTGTTATAAATAATTAAAGGTCAGCTAATTGTTGCTGAGGCCACAAGGGCAGCAGGCCAGCCTTTACATTGTTGCAGTAGGTCACGCTAGCTACTATGCTTCCATGGGAATCTAATGTCAGTGCATGCTTGAATGTCTAGGAGGATGTCATCGGCAGTGGAGAGATGCACGCTACTGGTGACATCAAGGAGGACGGATTTGAGAAGGCCGTGGCTGAAGGTAACTTTTGGTGCTTATTAAATAATTTGCAATGAGAGACTTGCAGTACCACCCTACATTATTTAAAGGGTATAACTTCCCCAATTACCAGTCTTTAAGACAAAGTCTGTGTAACTGAAGGATCCTTTTAGTGCTGTTCTCACTGCTTCTAAGCATAACTTTGTGTGAGTGTCAGTTTTTGAATTTAGGCTGTGTGTGATGTCACAATATTAATCTTTTGGTTCTAAGTGAACTCTTTTCTTATATTCTCATACAATGTAATTTGTATAAATACATTATTTACAAATGTTTTGGATTGTCAACTGCACCAAAATAAACACAAAATTGGTAGAAACGCAGTACTATAAATTTTTTTTTCAGAGGCACTGCATAGCTACCATTATGGAAGATTACTTAGAATGGTACATACTGTCAGCCTTTTGCGAACCAAACTTTGCTGCCTAATTTCACGTCTGTCTTTTTAATGGGAGAATTGGGCCTGCTAGGATGTGAACATTATATTGTAAATGTAAATATGCTTGTTAAATATTGAACTATTTGAGAAGCACTCTATCTTCCATTCGCTTCTTGCACTGTTTAGTATGTATAGATCTTAAAATTCACTATTTATGCACTCTAGCTCATATTCGGTGTCTCGATTGGTATCACTGCGACGATAGTTTGACAAGTGAGGTGTCAGGCTTCTAAGCTCGAAAAAGCGGGCATTCATTCAGTTAACAGCCATGGTGACTGACTGTATTTTGTTGGGTGTGAAATGCAAGAACCCCCATGTACTTGGATTTGGGCATTTTTTGAAGAATTCCGAGGGACCAGAATAAATGTGTAGTGGTTTCAACCTCATGAACCCTCAGAAATTTATTAAGTCTCCACTGATAGGACCCATGCAGTGAGAAATTGCGTGCGAGCATTGGTGTGCGCATTGCACAGAGTTCCGAACTGGGATAAAGGGGGGGGCCAAGTCGTGTTGCAGCACACCACACCCCTCTGATTTCATTAGCCCAGTCCGAAAGCCATCATGCTTCGCAATGTAAGAATGAAAATGCATATGAGGACTCAAGAATGCAAATTCTGTGTGCTCAAATGAGTATGGCACTTCGAAAAAAAGAAAGGCATCACTTAAGGCTAGGAAACTAGCGAAACCTATTGGGCCTCAGTAGAGTCCTTCCATCTACTCATACATTTGGCTAAATTTGTCTTTCATGCCCCATCTCACCCATCAAGAAGCTCCACTGGACGAAGCCACGGAGGAAATTCTGGCGGCCCTGCGCCCCAAGCCTCCCGAGGAAGAGACTGACCCCGAGATGCAGCAGCTGCGTCGCGAGGAGCTGGAGCTGGTGCTGCAGCAGGAGGAGCTGCTGTCGCTGGGCGATGAGCTGCGCCGCAAGATTGCTGCCGAGCGCACGGAGGCTGAGCGCCTGCGCAGCGAGATTGACGAGTATGAGAAACTGGCAAAGTGAGCATATTTTCGAATATGCATATTTTTGAATATTTTGAATGCGCATGCACTTTGAATATGCAGTGCAGTTTTTTGGCGTATGGCACCATTCGTAGAGAGAAGAGCAGGTGATTTGTAGCTGAGTTAGGGAATTGTAAATTCCAGTCCGAATGCTGTGCCATAATTTCTGGCTTGCGCGTTCTTGGGTGCCTCGACTACCGATCGAGAGTTTTCTGAACATTCTCAAGAAGTGTTTTAGGGCACCTGTAATGGTGCAGATGAAGCTTGTAGTGTTGACAAGTGAGTGCCATAAGTCAGATGTACTTTTATGTACCCTTTGCAAGATGTTCATTTCCTGTTTTTAGAGTGCACTTGTGCGCAATAGTCCTCAGCATTGTTGCTTCTTGCTTTGTGTTGCAGGTACAAGCAGTACTCTGTTGAGTCGGCCGATGGTAGCAGCTCTGGAACTGAGGGAAGCGAGAGTGTATCCTTGCGCTTTTGTGGTTGGAATTGTGTTAATGTGTTATGCTAGCTCTGTATTATGGGGAGCTCTGTGACAGTAATCATTGGCACTTTTACTGCAGTTTTTTGCAAAGTCATCATGACTGCCAAGTGTAAAGCAACAGGAGCTGTAAATGTCTGCGAAGACTTCTAGTTCATTAGAGGCAGATGTTCAACTACCGTTGTGTGAATAATACTGCACATAAATTGACGGTTGCTGCGTTCATGTGGTCAATTTTTGCAACCGGTCCTTCACTGCTGTTTTGTGGTTTGGTGAAGCCAGCCGGCTGCAAATATTTTGACTTTGTTACTTTGAAGCCTTTTTAGATACAAACTTAGCGAGTGAAGGAAAAAACACCCTGCACTTCCAGCAAGATTATAGGCTCTCTGCTTCATGTGATGGAGTAAAGATTTGCTCAGTGCTTCATTTTAGCATTACGCCATGGCCCACTGCGAGGATTCTAGGCAGTGCAGCTATACTGCATATAGGGTAGGGGAGGGGGAAGGTCAGCATAAAAGCCTTTGTGCGAAGAGTTTAGGTGCAGTCCTTGTGGTCAAAATTGTCCCTGAGAGCACTACTTTGGTGCTACTTTGGTTTAGGTAGTTGTGGAGAACGGGCCTGACAATGTGCTTCCACTCTGAGGTCACCATACAGTACTGTATTGAAGATAAATAACTGTGCCTATAAAGAGAAAAAAAAGGGCAAATGCTATTTTGTATGTCTGCTCATCTTTTGCTCGCAGTTGCAAATGTGTATCAGTAGTTTTCATTTCCAGCTTGGCTACAACATATTCTTGTCTACATGCTCAGTGGGTCATTTAGCAGTGTTGATAATTGGTCAAGTTAATTTACCTCACTTAAAAGGCATCTTCGTCTTGAAAAAAGTTTGAACTCGCTGCAAATGTCTTTGGCAAAGGGCATCTTAGTTTTGAAAAAAAGTATGATATCGCTGTAAGTGTTTTTGGCCTGTAGCCATACAGCTGAAATGTTAGCATCATCCCTTGACTGAGTGATTTCCAGGATGGTGAAGATGAACTTAAACAAGAACTTAGCCAGCTGATGGAAGAAAACAAGCATCTGTCGGTAAGTATGACCAGCTTTGATGTCTCACAGCTTGATATGAAGCCATCTGACAAAACCTAGTTATACAGTGATTACACCAACTCTACGAGATGTTATGAGGCATAGTTTGGAATTTTCAGACACAATCATGCTGCGTGAGATAAGCACACAGTTATGAAGGATTGGGCATTTATTCACATTAAAAAAAAATTGTGGTATATTTTGGTATCATATTTGAATCTAAATAACTGTAACAGGTCAGTTGAACAAGCCTATTAGGTAAAGATCAGAACACAGGTGCAAGTATCTGTGTACTCCGCACCTGGAGTCATTGTACAGACAGGGGGTACCCATCTTTTGTCATGTCTGCTTATTGAAGACAACCCTTCATACCCAAGCTTTTGTTCTAGGCCTAAAGAGACATCAAAGAGAAACAGTGATCTTGTTTAGATTGATAGACTGCACTCTGAGAGCTCTACAGCCATAATTTTCACTACCATAAGTTCATTATTAGTGAAAAAATCAAGGTTGAGGTTTCATATTTAAATTTCACACTAAAATCTCCACGTGTGACGTAACAAATTTCAAGATGTATTTTTTGTATTTTCACGACATTGGCTTGATTAAGTTTTCGAGAACTTCGTACCCTAGGTCTATGACATCCACAGATGACAGTGTACTTAATTCTTATCAAGTAGAAGCTATGTAGGACCCAGCAGACGCCTTCAAAATTTACGATGTCGTGGTGTTTGGTGCGGGAATTTCTCGGTCGCGTCGCCACCCGCGTTTTCTTTTTGAGCGTTTTCTCACTTGACAAACGTGATGTCTCGGTTAGAGTAGTGTTTTGGGGATTGTGAAATTGTGCTTTACTAAGACGTGAAAGATCGTTGTTTTGTTCTTTAGTGTCCTTTAAGGCTTAAAGCATTCGGCTGAAACTGTTCTTGCAGAATGAAACCTAGTGGTAGCCCAAATCGTATAGGGGGCTTACGTAGGTTCCTCAGAAAGCTTCCCTCGTTCTGGGCCTCGAACTTGGAACTGACATCTTAGGTACAGTTGCTCTGCCATCTGGACCAAAGAGGAGCCGCTTCTGTGGCTTTTCCTTGTTGATTTGCATTAGTTTTGGGCAGGGGAAGCTCCTTATCTTCACAAATGTGCCTCTGCTTTACAGATTTCCATAGCGGTGATTTTCCATTAAATAATGCATCTCAGTAAAGTGAAGTTGCATTCAGGACAGAAATGCTTTCGTGCTGTTTAATATGTGTGGTAAGTGCACATTCATTACGCACCAATGTAATTGCTTAGCATTTTAGACTCGGGCACCTTTATCCACGTTTGTTGTTAATGAAGCTTCTATTGTTTTTGCACCACAATACGATATGCAAAGAAGAGAGCAGTGAATTCACACACTCTACACATCAGCCATTCGTTGTTCTCCCTTTACCGTAGGAGCAAGCAATGGACCTGAGCCAGAAGATCCTGAAGGAACGGGAGGCCTGCGTCGAGATCAAGGTCAAGATGCGCTTGCTCCAAAATGATGCCAAGATGCTGAAAATCTGACCGGGTCGGTCATCCTCTCACCATTGGGTGAAACACTGAACAAGGGATGGCTGTGTTGATCCCTGCCATCAGAGGCATTCGTACTACTGCCAAACGTCTCGCAAAAATTCATTCCACTAATTTCTCATGCCTTGACCTCTTTTCTCTTGATATTGTGTTTGTGTTGCAGCCTGTCTTGCTGCCCTCTCTGCATGCTGCGAGTCAATCATTTTTTATTTATCCCTGGCGCAAAGGCAGAAAGTAGAGATAAAGCTTTAGCTCATGCATGTACATATTGGCATTACTGTATTAACACAATATCGTGACAGAAGCTCGAGGCAAACAGCACAGCTAACATCTCGCTATTGCACGGTGTTTAACTGCACTGCGTGCTCTCACCTGCTGTCATACAGTTTCAGCCACGACTGAAACTGAAAACCTCCCAATGCTTAAAGAAGCAGTGACACCAGACTTGAAACTCTAGATGTGGTGTTCATTCGACTGCTTGATATGCATGATTTTTTTTTAGCAAAGCATGAATCGCGTCCGCTACGTAAAAGTTGCTCTACGTAGAATTTCTAAGTGCAACATGCGTTAAGTTGATGCCACTGCTCCTTTAATCTATTTCTGCTGGAATAAGCATGATGGACAAGCTGTTGTGCGGCTTGAATACTGGGATTTTCATGCTCGTGGTATTTTGGCACAATGCCATGGTAATGCTAAAATGCATGGGGTAGCAGCTAACCCTCTTCAATGAATTTCCTAAGAAGCTGAAATCAGTAACTGTGTGCTGGAAGAAATCCATTTGCATCAGTGATGCTGAAGGTGTATGCATGAAGATGTATTAATATATTGTTGTAGCTGCATGCCTTGGCATTCTTGTTTGCGTACCAAGAAGTACTCGCCATTCTGGCTTCACATTGAAAGCATGCTCATGATTTAAAAGCTAGTAAACTTAGCCTAAGGACTTAACACATTTTGAACATGCACTTTCTTCAATACCAGTGCAGGTAATGAAAAGTATCGGTGGTGGGATACCTATAATGTTCATGCAATCTTTTCATTGTTTGGTGGCTCAAAAGTGTGTGTCTGGACTTGGGCATCGTTAGCTGAAGTGATCACACTTCGTTGTCCTGCTTCTTGTGATAACATAATTTGTGGTGAAAAATTCTATTTCGAACAAATGGATCTCAGCAATGACTGAGTGATCTCTCCCCTAAATAAGCGAAGAAAAAAAATGCACGATAAACCGTGCTTTTTTTATCTCTAAATAGCATTGCATTGTCTTCATACTCTAGCGGTATTCTAAAATAAATTCTATATAAAACTAAGCAGCGAGTTCGGTGGAGCGATACCGTGTTCACCAACCAGCAGGTATTGCTGTGGAGCTGCTGAGAATATTCAGTGTAGGTCTCATATTTGTTTTAACAGATCACGTCTCTTTTTTGTTTCGAAGTGTTTGCAAAAAGCAGGGCTTCCAAGACTTTCGGCGGTATTGTGTGTTGCCTCGTTTCTGTGCATCTCTCCGACGTGATGCTTGGTATTTTCCTCCCACATTTCTGCATTTAGTTTCTCACCATTGCATTGGAATTGAACCATACACAAGGAGTAATCTTGCATGGTAGATGCCAGAGTTGCCGTGCTTGTCGATGGGTCACGGCATCATGTATTGTGGGTGAATAGAATTGCTTAGCCAAATAGTTTATCTAATTCCAGTTGCAGCATAGTACTTCTACTGCTTGAGCTTGATGCGAGCAGAGGCTTCTTGGCAGGGTACGCTGTGGGTAAAAGTCAATATCGCACACATTTCAGCGGTCACTTGCCATTTCCTCTGATTTAAAATAATAAGGTGTGAAAGAAAACGATACAGGCAACATACTGATTTTAAGCAATTGTTATAACTACTTGAGTATTAGGATGCTGAATTATGCCTACTTGTTAAGAACTGCAAGGCCGATTACTGACTTTTCTTGGTGTGCCTTAATTTAAGGATTACGTTACCGAATTCATGTCTTACGGATTCATGTGCCACATTGCTTAAAGATTTTTTTCTCCAAAAAAAATTGTCCGTTGCATGCTATTGCTGATGTGGTGGCAGAAAAACTTGGAACAGTGTTTGCCTTAAGTTCCACAGTTTCATCATATGTGCTACAGTTATTTATAATGTTTACTAGCCAAGATTACATACAGAACCAACAGGCGATTTTTGTTACCTTTGTGATCTCTAGTAGTGCTATGAATCTCGGCAGCGAAGTCGACTTTTTATGTCAAATGGCTGTCAGCAGGGCTTACCCCCATAGCCTCAAAATGAATTTTTATCTCAACTAAGTTGAGCACAGTGCCACTGCTCTACTGAAAATGACTCGGTGCTTCTCCGGAGTTGCTGTAGAATATCGCACTTATTGCCTTGTGCCTAGATATAGCGCTCCCATCGATTTCTTCAAGTGAAGGTGGAGTGTTGAGTGGAGGGGCATTCTAGAATATGGGAGTGAGTCTGCCTTTCAAGTGGAGGTTCCCACTAAGCAATGTCGCTGCCCCCCCCCCCCCCCCACCTCCCAAAGCCATATGGGCTGCTTGTTTGCTTGTATATATATGTATGTGTGTATGTATGTGTTTTTTTAGAATGCGGGGGTCATATGTGTGTATTGTTAATGACGAGGTCGGGAGGTGAGGGTCTAGAGTGGTAGTGGGTCTCCATTACCCGTCCCTATTCTTGTCTTTGCTTTTAAGTCCTGCATACCACTTTTAAAATACTGGTAAACTGTTCGCACTGAAATGTGTGGTTGCTTCGTAGTGCTAGCGTCTGCTCTAGCAGGTTTGTGGGGCTGATCCTTGTGGCTCCTGTATGCTAGATCTCTGCACCTTTCAAAGTGAAGGTGCATTGCATTCGTAAAAACAATTTGTTTTTTGGCAGCCTAATTGGACCATAAGGAATCGAGAATTGTGTGCATTGTTGTTCAGACTGCTGCAGCAGCGAGTGTCTCTTGATCATAACCTTCATGCTTTGTGTGGTGTTGATCGTTACAGGTAGCATGAAATGCATGCATATAAGTGCATGTCAATTCCAGGTTGTGTGCACCAGGTTGTTCTGTTTTACTCATCTCCGGCCATTTATACAAGGCTCCGAGAATTGTGGAAAGCCTATTGTGACTGCATTTATTTATTTATTACAACTTTGAAGGAGTTTATAGGGTGGAGAGAACAGAGCCTTACTCATCTTCTGTTCCTGGCTTCAACAAAGGCTTTCAACTTAGCTTGTTTAATGATGTTTTTAGGCCATTGTGTACAATTTGGTAGCAAGACACGTTCTTCCAAGCATGGTTTGTTGAGTGTGGATATAGTTTATGATGGACTGTACGTTAATAAAACCGCATTTGTAAATACACTCCGGTAATGCCTCTTTCTCAACGACATTTCGTCTGCTTTTATTGCAATGCAATTACTACGGTATATGTAATTTCTAGGCACATTTGTGCATTTGTGGTTGCAGTCATGTTTTATATAATTTTCGTAGTGATAACACCACACCACATGTTTTATGTTCTGTTTGATAGCGAAAGCTTGTGAAGGCTGCCGACAGGCCCTAGCTGAGATGAAATGCGCCCACCAGCTCCGTTCGAAGGAGCGCGAATCGGTGAGGGCTGTGTTGCTTGGGTAGATTCAGCAGACTTTGGTCAAACGAATGCGGTCATGCACACTCTACTAACACAGATTAGCAAACCTGTTACACCAACAGACAATCACCATTACACAGACTAGACCAGTTTTATAGACCTCATCACAGCACAAGAACAGCATCATCAAGCAGAGTTTGCCATCTACCTATAGCAGAATGAATGCAAAACCTTAATAAGTACCCTGTAAAGCCAATCTACATTGGTTTCCGAACAATGGTTTGTTTCTGCTCGCAAGTCTCTTTGAATGACTAATTAATCACCCTTGTGGCACCTGCTAGCTGTCTAGCTAAATCGGTTTAGCAGATCCACAGAATCAAAGGAGTATGGACACCAATTTTCCAGGCTGATGTCACTACACCGCACAAATCTGTATATATATTCGTATAGGTGGCTCTGAGCATGTGTGAAGTTAAGGAAATGCTGTTAAGTCAGTATTCTGGCCAATTCCTACCAGCAAAAAAAAAATTGGAAAAATGAAAAGTTTGTATAAATGAAGATGTTTCACCACCAGTACAGTTTACCAGGAAGCAGCTTTGCGATTTCGCTCAGGCGAGTTGTCAATTCAATGAAAGATCCAAGATATGTTTCGATGAGCTAAAGATAGGCAGGAAAATATACTTGTACCAGCATCTTGTGGACAAAGTAGTGGAGTGCACCCAACGTTTTTGCAGTCGCAATGCACAAAAAGGCATTAGGGCACCTGTTTACTTTAACTTCTGCCAATTTTACACCATTATTTGGAGACAGAATCACCTTGCTTCATTCATTTACGCCTGCAGTGTGTATATAATCTTAGTGAAAGCATGGTCAATCCCTGAAATTGACAAGTGCGAGTTGCGAATTTCAATATTTCCCAATATTTTTCGTCAAGACCATGGGAATAAAAAAAAAAGTAAGGATACCTTTAAACTTTGCCTTGAAGAGTTGAATGGGATAGCGATATTCTGTCCCTGGTGCATACCTGAGCCGTTTAGTGCGTACTTTTTAATGACGCTGAAAACAGGCGTCAGAGAAGAAGCATCAGCTAATAGGATGCTTTCAGAATGTCTTGTAGACCTCGGAGCAATCGCTTTCGTTTTGTGCTTTTTGACCAGCGATGATGCGAGCAAGAAACTGTATATATTGGTATACTGGTGAATCGAACCCCGCTCATGACATTACTCAAAAAGTTACACTGTGGATTTCTACAATGTAACCGATAAAGTTGAAAGTGGCTTGTGTCAGTGAAGCTTTTGCCTATGGCTGCATTCTGTGTAATAAGTACTTGCTATGTGCCCACTACGTGGTCCTAAGAGAACACATGCAGCATTGAGTTTCATTCAAGTATCAAACTCGGTATGACATGCAGCAACATGTGTACCTTTTGTGATGGATGGCCAGCTCTAAACCACGAAGTCGTTATGATGATCACATGTTCCGATACCCATTGGCAATGTACCACACAATATTGTTGCAATATTTCATGTCGTATTGAGAAGCCTGTATACAGGACGTATGTGTTTGTAATGCATGAGTGTTTTTTCACCGTATTTACATGCAGAGGAAGTTATAACTATTTTCAAGCAGACGCTTGGTTGTGTAGTAGAACACCTATTTTCCATGCAAACAGCCTAAGTTCAATCCTCAATTGGGCCTAGAAGTTTGTATTGTTTATTTTGTTTGTATCTTTCTCTAGTTTTCGGTCAGGCTCAAAATGAAGACTTTTAACTCGCAACGAACGAAGCCGAAGTTGAAATTTCTGTGAAACGAGCTCTTTACTGGAATTGAACCCAGGTAATCTGAACCCAGGAACCCAGGTTGAACCCAGGAACCCAGGTTGTGGCTGGAATTGAACCCAGGTAATCTGGTGGGGTGGACCTAGCCATATATCTTTGGAAGAGGGGGTCACAGACTCTCTTGTTTTCTGTAGTCACTATTATCACAAGAACACAGCATAAATGTGTTAGTTTGTGCTCAGAGTGGCCTTTTGAATCGTTATCCTTAATATAATCGTAACCAATAGGCTACCACATTTTAGACAGGCATGTTTTGTTGTGCTAAGCCTTTGTTAGGAATCGGGTTGAATGTCCAGTGTGAACATTGGTGGGTTGGAAGCCCTGAAGAGAGGGGGATGGGTGACACAGCTTATAGAGAGGGTCAATTTCCCCAGCAAAGAAGAATAAAAGACCTCATAAAGGACATTGAGAGGATGCAATCAGTGCAGGCATTGCCTTACAGATGCCTAGTGGTTACTTTGAAATATTTCAGCAAAATGGTGACTATAATGGCATAATGGATGAATCGTAACTGTGCTGATTGTACTTCCTAACAGGCACCCTAGGACAGTTTAAAATGGAATTTGATAATTGCACTGCTGTGCTGCGTTTTCTGACGGAACTGTTCAGGTATTTACAGAAAAGTGGCTTAAGCAGAACACGATCTAAATGGGGCCCAAAACAATATTGCGTTTTACTTCTAAATGCAGAGCTTAGGCGACTTTTCATTTTTCACGATTTTAGTCATTATCTGACCTTACCAATTCAATGCCAAACATCAAAAGATGGCAGTCCTTGCACCTGCCTAGAATGTTAGGATATTGGCAATATGAAACATAAACAAAAGAACACTTAGTGTCAGTACCAGCCAATATAAAATGACATGCCTTCAGAATCTTATCTCTGGCAGTTTCCTCCCCAATTTCTTACAGAGGACCTAATCGGTGCATACTGTATTAAAGTGTGCACACACACACACACACACACACACGTGCACAAAATATCCCAACTGCCATGATCACACACTGATGGAGGCTATTCAAATGCAATTTAATAAGAGAACCCAGGCAGTTAAAAAACCCGCTCTCATCCTTGCTACAGTATGCCTTATAATGGTATCAAGGTCTCAGTACACGAAAATCTCAATTTGGTATAGGTATCCACAATAGGGCTAGGACAGGAGCCTTTGTTTCTCTTTTCGAGGTACATGTATGTTTTCATTTAAAAAACCTTTGGCCATAAATGCGAGGAGTGTCAATTATAAGTTGACCACATGCACCGCAGTGAGCATCAACAATGACGGCACACGCATCTGTCTCGCACGTTCATTTCCTCTCGATAATTGTGCCAAGATGCTTTTGTAATTATCATTTGCCTGTTTTACAAGAACTCTGGTCTTGCATCACAAAAAGTGGCTGGGAGAAGTTAATTCCGTTCATGTGATGTCATCCATGTTTAAATACGCAGTGATCCCTACATGCATTTAACATCAGACTTCAGTAATCTTCGATAATTCAAACAGCAAATTCTTATACTTGGGAGCTTGAACGGGTGGAATGTGTACCTGCACAGTACCACCTTCTGTGGCAAATGCAATGCCTTGGATTTGCATGCATACTATCGGCAGGTTGCTTCTGTTCCGGACTTTTTCGGCTATTTGATGATCTAGTGCGTGTTTGTGTGTACTAATATGCAATCAAAAAATATGTCTAGTAGACAGCTTTATGAAAAAAAAAAAGCTAAGCAAATAAACAGAGTACACAGTGTTTATTATAACATATCACACACAAAAAATTACACAAAGATAAGCACTACCAATACAAAACACTTGGTCCAGACCAACTGCTATCTACCAGCCAATCTGCCTGCATGCTTGCCTTTACTCTTATAGCTTTGACCCAGTGCAAGCAAGGCTTTCATCTTTTGTTTTTCTTCAATACCATCACATTTCTACAAATGCACACAGCTGACGAAACACAGTGACAACAAAAAACCAACATTCACAAACTGATTTGATAAGTGAATTTGCAGTACATACAGAACTGCTCAATAGGAACAAACCCAAATCTCTGACACCATTTCTGGATTTCAATAAAATTCGAGCAATTTACATGTGGTTTGTTACAACTATAGCATGTTTTTGATTGGGTGATTGCGAAGTGGTTTATGTCGCGCTTAGAAGACTAGCAAGAAAAAATAAACAACCTTGGTACAGACCTTGTGTGGCCTTCTATGGCTTGCCATTTGCGTAGAATGCTGAAACTACGTACCTACATACAATGAGTGTGTTGACTTTGGCAAGCTATTCTTTTTTTGTTTTAAATTTAATTTATAAGTGTGTATACGTATTCACAGAAGTAGAGGTTTCAATGACACGTGGATTGCACACTCTAGTGTTCACACAATCGGGATTAAGTGACTGTTCCAAGACAATAGCAGTCCACTACCACAACAAAGCTGCATTTTATTTGTGACCACATGTATTTTACACATTACACTAGTTTTCAAACTAGCAAGAAACGGTTTAGTAACCTTCCTTTTATAATATCTCCTGTATGGCCCCTTGACAACATTAAGAATGGCAAGCAGGTCAAAAAGATGAGAATAGCGTCCCTTACTTTCTCAGTTAAATCAGAGAGATTTAATACACAGAGCAGCGTCCCACAATTTACCAGATTGAGTTCAAAACATTACAAACTGAAGGTACGAAAAAGTGATATCCAATGCCCTCTGACATACTACAATCCAAAAGTTGATGCTAGCGCTAACCAAGTGCCAAAATATTAGTCGCAACAGCAGAATGTAGCAGACAAAGGGTAATGCTCCATTGCTGGCCTAATTCAGTTTGAGAAAATATATACAGTAATCACAGTAATAGGTTACGAACAACTACAAAACAACGACTTCGTGCAGGGCCAGGACAAACTATTACTCTGCTTTAGCATTGACTAGTATCCTTAGGGAACATGGCAGACATAATACGTAACATTTGTTCTGCTGTACTTACTGTACGGAAATGCTTGAAGCAGGTGAACAGAGAGCATTTGTGGCCATTTACATCGAGGTGCCTAGGGCATAGATGTTTTTACTTAATAATATAATAATAGCTCTGTGGCTGTCATTCAGAAGGTTTTTTTTGCCGAGAGGTCTGCTGACCTGGGCACCAAAACAGGACGACAATGTTTGCAAGAAACCATTGCCTTGCTTACACGGTCCAACTTGGAAAACCCCAGCCTGTCTTCTTTTGATGGTGTGTTTCGTTGCTGTTGCACAGCAAAGATGATGTTCATAGCATGCAGTCGTCCTCTCTGAAATCGCAGATTTGTGAATGGTCTAGTTGCGCATCCTGGCGCTTTGGCATCCGACAGAGAGGAAAACTGCTTTCGCAATGCCACTCTGTGAAAGGCTAAGGAAGCCACTCCTGTTGAATAATTGCTCACATCAAATAATGGCAAAGTCGGTTTTCTACTAAAGTAATGTAGTTCTGCAAGGACATGGAAGTTGCCGCTAAACCCCCCCAAGGCTTAGCGCTTTCTGAGCAATCTCAACAGGAACAAGAAAATTTGCACGATGTCCATGTACAGCTGCAATGCAGCAAAGATGTGCTCCTCAGGGCTCAGTTCCATTTTGCGGCCGCCCATGAGCATCTGGGTGTCAAAAGCCAGGAACTGCAAAAAAGACATCGGGAAAAATAGTCATATTTATCGGTGCTTTTAAAGGAACTGACAACACATTTTTATCGATGCAGTTATTTACGGCTCCCCCTCGGAGATTATGAAACAGGCGGTGGTTGATTCGAAAAGTACGTGCATATTTCATGTAAGCAGAATTTTTTTATGTCGGCACTAAAAAAGCTAAAAAATCCCTTCTCCAACAACTCTGAAAAACAATAGGGATGATTCTCCTCAGAGTGTTCTTTATGCTCAGTGTACTGCTTTCCCAAAGAGTCGGTTGCAACTGTGGTTCATTGCTATTTTATATTTTTTAACGATTTTTTAAATGATTAAAGGACATCAGCATCAATATCTTTGCGCTGGTAAATCTATCTTAATCATCAACCGACTCACCCAAGCAGCAGTTTTAGCATTTTTGAAGGTTTTTCATACGTTGGCCATAAGTCCCTTGGCCCCATCACGAGCCAGACACTCCTACAACTTGTCGGCAGGTGCCGGTAGGCCCTCAGCTAACGGGGTTAATTTCAGCCAATACAATAGTCGATCTTTCCATTAATGGGGCTACCTCAATTGTGGTTCCGAACTGTCTGTCCCTTCAGGTTTTGTAGGAAAGGCAGCAGCTAAATGTAAAATGATGCAACATATGTCTCAAACCTTCCCCAATCGCATGCAGCCAAAATTTTAACACTGAATGAGTACAAGATTGCGTATCAAGGCTGCATTACGTAAAGAGTGTGACTAAGCTATGAAAATTTCTATTTATTGAAAGCAAAAAGTAATACAATCGGCGAAGTCGTAGTGTAGTAATCTGTTCGAAAGAAACGAAACTGAAAAAAAACAGTGTCCTCACATGGGTACAGCAAAGAGCCAATAGAAAAGGCACAAGGAGGTCGGGTATACTCAAAGCTCGATATAATGTGGATATAACGAATATTGGTTATAACAAAATAAATGAAGAATAGTCTTCTCAAAGATGAAGTG
This sequence comes from Rhipicephalus microplus, assembly GCF_013339725.1. NCBI lineage: Eukaryota > Metazoa > Arthropoda > Arachnida > Ixodida > Ixodidae > Rhipicephalus > Rhipicephalus microplus. The sequence goes on along the minus strand of NC_051170.1, from coordinate 52,195,824 downwards.
TTAATAGTATAGATTTTTATTGAATTTTCGGGTATAACAAAGTTATTTTCATGTCAGATGTCCCTGCGTTAAGTTATAGTGTATACAGACTGCACTTCCACTGAGAAGCTGTGTGAGACATGTCTACGTTCACATGATTGTATTCTTCTTCATGGGATTTCCAAATACATGCTAGCACAGTCTGATAGTGTCACAGGCCAGTGCCATCTAAAAAGAAGCCAGTCAGGGTTGAGAGGATAATGACATAACAAATACAATGCTGTATATCTTGGTTTAATAAACCAAACATAAAGTGCATTGGTATTGCATGAGGCATATGCAATCGCCGGCACTGCTACGCATGTACTTGCTCATAAACCAAAGGCAAGGAAGGCATGTGGTCGGTGACAGCCTCGGATTGCTAAATTCAATGCAGAAGTGGTCTTCGAATACTCTTCGGTTTGTCCACTTGGGTAGTGCTCACGAGTGAAAGATATTGATGAAAGAACATGACTTTGTTAGGCCATCTGAAATTTGGTTTCGCTCCGACTTGTAACGCAAGAACACTTGCTCCTAGAGATAATGACAGCATATTTACCATCTTTACCAGAAAGCTTAGCCAATCATTCAGGCACGTTTAGAACAAATTTGCTTTAGTGCCTTAAAACATTGTGTTCGGAATACTCACTGCCATGAAGAGGATAGCCCCAAGAGCAGCATACACCGTGTTTATGATCTAGAACAGAACGAAAGGATTTTGTAATCCATGGTAATGTTCAACTATACCACTCCTACATAAGCTAGTCCCATCAAAATTCTCGACAAAACTACACGCACTTGAAGCCTATTTCGTGTGCCTTGAACGTTCCATTCAGTCCTTCGAAAGTGCATTTTGTTTGATGCATCTCTGAATCTATAGTCCTTCTAGAGGGATTAATGACTAATGTGTGCTTAAACAAACATGCCCAGTTTTTAAATGTATAAATGTAGCAAGCCTGTTTGCGCCCGTTTTGTGCCGCTGCTGCATACATGCAACACCTATTAGGCTGCATCACACTTCTTACACACACAGTTTTATCAATGGTATGACCACCCACAAAATTTTTCCAAAGAGAATTTTCTGATGTAGCTTTTGTGAACACTCTAGCTGGATATTACCAGCCTTTTGACAACTTAAACTTTATTTGCACTACTCTTGCACATGCTAGAATCCTCCATCTGAGATGTTTTTTGCAGGCCCTTTTTATGAATCATACAGAAGCATACGGCAATAGAATTCACCAATGCCTACTCAATTCATAGATGTTCTGTTGAAGTGACAGTGTAAACAAAAACGAGTGGCTAACTGTGCAGCTTGCGAAAATGTATGAATAGCATTCACTTTCGTGGTGGTGAGATATCACATACAGACCAGTAATGAAATATTTCATACTCCTAGTCGGATAAATAAGACTGAATGATGTAGCCCCATGCAGAGCAGCACCTTGTCAAAATTTGGAAAAAAAAAAGCCAACTATACACAAGTTTGCACAATGCAATGACAGCGTTTCCTACTTTACTGTTTCCCATAGCTGGGATACATGCCAACAATGTTTCTTTCACACAAACATGACAGGCATGAGGTGAGATGTATGTGCATTGTCATTTACCCTGTTGTAGGTGAAGATTGTGAGAATGCCAAACAAAAACAGGGCCCAAACAGCAATGAACAGGAAGCCAGCACAGCTGGTGAAGTCAAACTGAAAGTATAAAGAGCAAAATGAGGCAATAAAAGGCTCGGGTATGACAAAAGAAGAGAAACATTGCCACTTTTACGGTAATGGAAACTGTGATTTAAAACAAAGCCAACGAGACAATGCACAGACAAAATACAGTACCAATTTTTTTTCCTTAAGCCATCACTTTGCAATGACTTGATTCTGCATTACTATGCACAAAAAAAAAAAAAAACCTAACCAAAGAGCTAACTATTGACAGCTTACTTCAGTTTGTAGCAAAGACTCGGCTACCAGCTTATTTTTTTAACTGTTACTTGAAAATCTGATAACCGTTCAACTTCTAAGCCTCTGTGATAATTTTCATCAGTAATTTCGAAACAATCCAAGTAGTTTATAACATCAAGTCGGAATTAGTACATTTATACATGGTTCCAAACAAGTCTTGTTCACTGGTTCCAATTGAGACTTGTCCTACGGAGTTGGCACCATTGCAACTAGCGTACCGTTTCCAGTTGCAAAGTAGAACCAGCTAGGGTTAACTTGCAAGCTTTTTTTCAGTACATGGCTTAAGTATGGCACTATACAGTAGACTCTCAGTAAACGAAAATTTGTTAAATGGTACTACAGCTTAAATGGAACTACTGCCTCTGCAATGCTTGGTTTCGGGCTCGCATTCTGCACCCATGTTCAACTCTCAGTAAACCGAACTCCTGTTAAATAGAACATATTTTCCTGGTGGTCTCTTCAGGTTCCGTTTACTGAGAGTTTACTGTAATTCCAGGAGAACAGAACATTCTGCTCGCATCCTCACTTTTCCCTCTCTATATCGTACCTACTAAGACAAATCAACTGGACCAACCTCACACCCTGCACAACACCACTGCCGTTTACACAGGCAGGTTATCAGTCATTTATGGTCTGGTTACGGTGGCCTTAATTATGCTTTTTAGGTCACACTTGGAATTACGTTCTTTGTTCAGGTAAAACTATTATGACAGACATGTCTTAATTACAGCAGTTTGGCATGCACACACAATATGGAGGTCTTCAGTTGTAAAGACACTGCGAAAGCTAAAAAAAAATTTCTACCTGCCTTTGTATGGCAGGAGAAAATAGAGACAGCCAGGCAGCAAGCTGCACAGATTCCGGCAGCCATGAGCACGGTGTCGGTATCATGGAAACTGGAAAGAAATCAGCCCTAGAGTGAACACAAGGCTGAATTTCTTGCATACGGGGTGTTATCTGCATTACATGCAAGGGCCGCCCACTGCAAAAAAGTGATGACGACAGCCATTATGTAAATTAGGTTTTATTTCATGAAGCTCAAAGGTGTCGATGTGAAAAGAGCAGTGAAAGCCAAAACAAAGTAAGACGCAAGGCGTGATGACAACAGACAAAGGCAGAGTACAAACACACAGAGCACTTAGAGAGTGTTTATGCACTCTCCCTCTGTCCGCTGTCGTCAGAGCGCCTTACACTTCAAATATGCTAAACCAACACGCAGAGTACGCCATTCTTACCAAAACTGAGGGGGCACTGTACTATTACGCAATTGCAACACTAATAAGATATATATCGCTTATATCCTACGCTGCACCTGTTTGCACCCATTCTTACAGAGTAAAGTTACAGTGTTTAAAATTTTTTCAAAGTTCATACCTCGATATTGCACCAACCATGTAGGACATCACAAGCGTCTGAAACAAAAGCATCGTCAACAGCGACGTTCAAACTGGCTGAACTACATTTCCATAACTACACGAACAGTGACAAAATACGGGAATGTTTCTACAGCAATAAATAAGAAAATGTGCACTGTAGATGAACAGGCTGAACATTTCTTTGTGAGCACAAATAACAGTTGTCCTAATATTTTTCTTCAGTGCTTTGCATTGGCAATTACAAGGAGTAATATTATTGAATGTTCAGCATCATGCATAAAGCAACCAATCAGCTATTTCTGGTGCCATGTCAAAGAAATAGTTCAGTATTGCTTATGTCACACGTGATAATTTCTTCTGCAAGTAACTTCAATACTATGATACACCCTGAAGGTAACAGAAAAATGCTCAACGGTCATTTGCAACTTTTGTACCTACAGCCCCACTCCTTAGAAATAGTATTTATGTCGAACATTAAAAAAAAAAAAGCAAATCACCCAGAGAAACACCTGTAAATGAGTAGACCAGTGCAGGTGTACACATGCATAGCCAGAAATGAGGCTGCGGTAAATTGCTAATAGCACTCACAAAGAGAAACAGCAGGATTATATTTGTAGGGTACGACCTCCTGAAAAATGAAAGGCACAGTTTTTACTATATTGCCCGTAGTAAACATGATAGATTTTAGTACCAGTAAAAAGGCTTACCTCAGGCTCTCACAGCAGACTAGCATTATGTAAAGAACAATGAATGCCACACTGAAACGATACAAAGCGAAACATGAAGACAAGCCCAAAAGCACATTGTTATCAGCTAGTTCCCAGTACATACGCAATCCATGCTTTCAAGCACTGTAAGGTAGCAGCAAAGAAACCTTCACAAAACAAAATAGCCTAGAACTTACTAGGCACCAATGTATGCTCCCATATTTCGTTGCACAAATAATTTGACATGAGGTCTGCAACAAAAAAAGAAGACAAACTAAATAATTACACTGGCTGCATGTTACATTATAAGACAAGATGTCGAGAGAGTAAACAGGACAGACACTGGTACTTACTCATATATGAACAAAGCCACAGCACCAAATGTGATGGCCAGTTGGATCATGAGGATAGCATACACCTGGCAACAACAAGCATGGAGATTCTTTTTAGATGTACACATTGTGCGGATTCCACATGCTGTAGAATTAACTACCACCGCAACTAACTACCCATAGTCGTCCTTTGTCAACCATGGCTGTGGATCTAGTAGAAACATGATGCTGTACCAGCAGTGACAATAATATATACGTAAACTTTCAGGCAACATAGAGAAAACATTAGCAATCCCGACATCCAAGCCACAAGCTGTTTTGCCTCCATAAAGTTGTAGAGCTAATGTTTAGTAAAGATGGCTGATAATAAATAATCTTGTGATTGTGTCCCCCCCTTTTTTTTCTCAGACATAAAAATGATGCCATCATAGATGGCTAGCAAAAAAAGTGCTCTACATTTTGTAAGTAAACTCTAGCCATGCTATGCGATTCGCACGCCAAGCATCGCAAAGAGCTACCTTGAATGGGAAAGGCTGGTTAGGATGTTATAGATATCATCCATTTTAAATACAAATACAGGCATCTGCTTCACGATATATCAAAATTATGCAGAAACTTGTGTAGTTTGTTCTCGCTGGTGCTCAAGTCTTGTGTCTGCAACTTATGCGGTTAGAAGGTAGGTTCGGGATAAGATTTGGTCATTTAAAATATGCCGCAGCCTTCATTAAACGTTCAGTCGATAACCAGTGCCTGTGTCATGCTTCTTCCATTTTTCACGGGCCCGTCATGAGTCTAAACTACCTACACTTGACAACAAAGTTAAAGGAAGTGCAATATCAAAACTCAAGATTGGATGATCTGAAACCTCCAACTAACCTTTCGAACAAAGACGCGCCTGATCTCTTTGTTGGAGAAGCCACTCCAGGGCTCAAGCGCCGGCTCAGTGTCTCTGCCCATAGTGCCAACAGGTGAACTCATCGCTGAAAAGAAAAAAGAAAACATGCCATGTAAAGAAACTGCACGACAGAGCACGAGGAACATGGGTCGACAATGTACACAAGGCAATGCCCAGCCAACATTTAAGCATAAAATACAGCAGATATGAGAGTTGAGGCATCACTTGCTGACGTGCGCTAAGTTGAGAAGCCCTCGTGTTCAAGAAAGTATGCATGTGGCGTGTTTTCATTTCACTAGAAGAAAAAATGACAATCAAAAGCCTTCAATGCAAGTTATGTGTTACCCTTTACATCGATACAAGCTTTACATAGTGTAACAAACTATTTCACATGCTTAACAACCTACTTCTGCCCTTCTTCATCTGAAAGTCACGAGATCAATCGCAGCCGCCACGGCCAAATTTTAATAGAGGCAAAATACTTCGATTCAGGTGCGCGTAAAAGAACCCCTGGTGGTCGAAATTCCCACAACCCTCCACTACGTTCCTCATAATCACATAATGGTTTTAGGACGTCAAATCCCCTAGAATTCTATTTTTCTCTTTATTTTCTTTGAATGGGGCTTGCATTACGGTAGAGGGTATTGCACATTCTATTTCAAGCTATGAAAAACTGGGTTTGCATTACACCTGCGAATAAATGCAGTAAGGAAACATGTGGCTGGTTCCTAGACTGCTACTATTCGATTATCAGTGATGCAGAGCTCTTAAGTTCGCAGTTACAAAAGGCTCGTGCAAGTGAAACAATCTGTTGCTACGAGAGTACTCAAAAGTGTCACACGAGCAGAATGATATCTTATCTCAGCTACATTCCCCGCTTGCAGTTGAACATGGCGACAAGTGTTCCGATCTAGGGTGCAGTACTAAAGTGAACATGCATAGAGCTAAGATTCGACCAAGTGATTTAGAAGTGCATTGAAAATAGCCCTTTTATATACTTTTACTTTAGCTCAATTCAGCAAATTCACATCGGCCGATGGGAAAATAAAACAATCTGGCTAATCCCACATGCTGTAGGATTCAATGCTCTGTGAAGCAGCCTCTAAGAAGTCATCTTTGCTTCACTGTTTGGCAATGAGTGAAGTGTTACGAGGTGGATCAACTTTCGTGAATTGAAGTTGTACAGTTGATGCAGGCCTATGGGGCACGATGAGGCATCTGAAGACTGGTTCTGAAATAACATCAGCACTCTCATGCAAGTGCAATTGCATTAATTACATTGGAGAGAGACTAATGCACTGTGCCATGCTGACGATGCTCGTCCTAAGTTGCATTCATCTGTTCGTACCGGTGGCTTCCGGAACACTAGACTATAAAAGCGATACAATAAACAGTGCTGCCAGTGGTGGTGCAAGCATTTCAGTGACGTTTGCATGACACGACGACAATGGCAAACTGTCAAAGTTGTGAAAATGGGCCAAGTGTTCTTGCTAACTTGCATGAAAAAAACCTTTTAAGGAACCATCAGCATTGAAAAAATCATGCCAAGTGACTCAATGTACTTGCTCGCACATTGGACATCCTCAACAGTGTTCCATATACCTGATGAGGCATATACCGAGGCATATAAATGCGCCGAATGAAATGGACGCTTAGAGACGACGCACTGAAAGAACTAATCACGGATACCATGGTCATGATGCATTACTGCACTTGACGAATAATGCTGAGAGGACTGTGGTAGATATAAAAGGTGTATTTTCTTAAGGGTTCAAAATATGTGACCATGGCGCAGTGGATACTGTGCCCAGCATCTGTTTCCATGGGCCCAGAGGTCACGGGTTCAACTCCCGAAAATGGAACCTATTTTCTGTCTCTTGATCATGCATATTTTTTCAATGCCACTTCCGTGACAGAAAGACATCACTGAAGTCTTGGTGAGCCCCGGCATAAAACACTTTCGCGTTAAAAAGTAGTGAGACCTCGGCCCTTGAAACTGGTTTAGTTTGAACCTTTTTAACCGAGATTTTACAGAACACAACCCCTTTTCCTTGGATTTCATTCAGAAATACATAGAGTAATTACTACACAGTGAATATGCTACTACAGGAAACTTGGTCATTACATTGTAGCTACTTTGGTGCTTTCGGTGCTTACAGTTGAGTGCCTTGGCACGCAGCATTAGAGATGCATTAGAGTCAATGCCTCATTTAAGTATATGGTGCACAGAACCTGAAGACATACCAGATGGTGGCTTGCCTAAGTCTGCTTGTCCTGGTCCTGGATATGGAGGCGGTGGTGCTGGAAACTGGCCTTGTGGTACAAATCCTATGTAGGGCTGCTGTGGCTGTGGGCCAGGAAGCTGTGATGGCAGCGGCATGGTCCCAGGATTTTGAATTCCGGGTAGTGGCAAAGGTGCTGGCATAAACCCAGGATTCAGTGGGTAAGACGGGGCCGAAGGTGCGCTTGAATTTGCCGGGCTCGCTGGGGGTTCATAGGGAAGCGGTATAGCAGCAGGTTGAAGAAAGTGGGGTGGCTGCTGAGGGTACGGGCTACCCGACATGGTGACTGTAACAAAGTGGAGTCAGATGTAAAACAATGTGCAAATGAAATCGCATTCGCAAAGACACGGTTAATAATGGCCCCAACGAGGAAAACGATTTCAAATGGAAGTTAGCAAAGCACATCCGAGGCACATGCTGCGCAATGATTGAAACTACTGTCACTGCATCATTTTATATTTGAAGCTCCGTGATTGCAAATTATATGTCACTGAGTCAGGCCAAGGCAAAAGGTGCGAAGACATGTTAAAGGCTAGGCAAAGCACTATCTACATTCTAGCACTGAATCTCAAATGTCCAATCACTTGTCATTTCTAATCTAAAACTTTGCAAGGCCACCGAGAAAGGATACTCAGCTACCCAGCTCGAAACTGCGAGTACATTCCATTCTGTGCAGTGACGCCGATCGATGTCTTAAGACGTGTAACATAAATAACTACGCTATTTGTTCAAAGCCTGTCAATCACTTTGATGGACATGTTATGGGTTGCCCCTTGCGACAAGGAAAGTTCGGAGGCCTACTCACCCCAATATACGCAGGTGTTCGCCGGTGCAAGGATATCATGAAACGACGAAGAAATAATGTTTCACACGCTCGTGAGGTTCGCACGATAACAGAAGCGGCAGTTCGCGCCTCTCGTCGGTATTTCGCAAACTAGCGCAACGCACAGGAAATATGAACGGGCGACTGTTCCTTTCTCGCAAGCATTCGCGTCAGCGACTGCAGCGTCGCGAGCGGCGAGACGCACAAGAGGCGTGTCCATTGGCTCCGCGCGTTGTCGATCAGTACAGGAGCATGGGCAGAGTCGTCGCTAATAAGAGACCTCGTGAGTAGTAGTTGTCAAACTTCATGCAGATACTTATGGGCACCAAACACGGTTTCTTTGGGACCACACGGTTTGCTTTTTTTATCGGTTCTCGATGCACAATAACGCAAGAACAACGCTGTGAAGAAGTGGAGCGAAACCGAAACTGGATCGTATTCTTTGACTACGGAACGGCGTCAGAGTTCGAGAGTGGGGTGAGAAAAAGAAACCAGGGGCTATAACGACCTCAAAGCGCCCGTTTACCTACTGGCGTCGGACTAATAGACTAATTAGACCAATGACATATTAACCCGTTTCTTAGGCTCATATCCGTTCCGTTTCACGCCATCAACCTGTAGAGCTGTTGGGCAGTCGTGCGCCACCACTTTTTCCCGCGCATTTCTTTTCAAGCTTTTCTTTGCGCGGGGTAGTGCGAACAGGAATCATAATCATCATGAACCGTGATGCGGGCTTGTCTGAAGTCCCTCAATTTTATTTCTCATTCGCCTCCCCAGGTGCGTAGCCAGAATTTTTTTCGGCAGGGGCGGGGGGGGGGGGGGGGCGAGGGCATCTCCATGATTTCGGGGAGGGCACCCCCTTAAATGATCATTTTTGCGCTCCCTATGCCACGGCGAAAAAATATTTCAGAGGGGGGGGGGAGGGCACGGGCTTTGTGTGTGTGCTACCCCCTGGCTACGCCCCTGCAAGGTCCTCCCCAACTTCTGCTTCCACAACACGCGTGTACCGATTTGTTCCGCGCATAATACAATATATATTTATTCGTAACGGCATACACGTAACAAATTGTCACGGGACTTAACGTTCTGTGACAACACTCGCGTGCGTGAATAGAGACCACGTAACATTGCGGATCGAACTACGTGACTAGAATCCTGTAACATCGCATAACTATACTCGCGTGACCAAGAATAAGATCACACAACAGCTAGTCACGTGACTAAAATCTTAGGCACCAAATCCACCATTCTGAAAAATGAGTGTGTGAGTGAAATAACTTCATCCCACAACAGCTATCCATGTGACTAAAATCTTAAGCACCAAATCCACCATTCTGAAAAATGAGTGTGTGAATGAAATAACTTCATTTAAAATCCGGTGAATGGAAGGGCCGGGCCAGGGGCCGCCACATCTTGAAGCTGTTGCTCCCGCGCTGTTTCGAGGGCTTGCTGGACGGCCCAAAGTTGGTAGTTGCGAGCTTTGCAGAGCGGCCGGCCACCGCGCCCGCAGATCTCCCAAAAGAACCGCCATAGGACCTTGGTATATTAGACATCCCCACAACATATGTGTTGAAGAGGGGCTCTAGAAATCCGCCATTAAAAAAAAAAAAACAGCTCTGATTGGCGCGTGGAGCTGCTGCGTCTCTCATTGACTCAGAACACCACCTCGGCGATATCTAGCATACACAGTGCAATGCCTCGAAAACTGCATAAAAAAAGAAAGAAAAAAGATTGTTAGTTGTACTTGGTGGGCAGTTTTATGCCTGAGGGAAATTCTGGTAATTAAATAAAGATCTCTTGAAGATAGCCCGAAAGATAAAGGTGGATGGAGAAAGAGAGAGAATAAACGACTTTATTTGAGAATATAGCTTAGCAGAGGCATCCTTCGTCCTGGATGCCTTCAGTCCGCACCGCATCGTAAGCCCTCACTATATCAGCAGCTGAACCTCAAAGCTGCAGTTAGCCAAGGCTTCTTCCCAAAGCACGTTCGTGTGGTAAAGACTACTGTTGTTCAGTGGGAATCTACTGCTGCCTCCTGCTATGTTGAAGAGCTGTGCAGGGGCGGTGAGGTGATTTTTGGTTAGGTGCGGTAATGTGCTGATCTGTCCATCTCTGGGTATAGTGACTTGTGTGCAGGGGAGTGGGGTGCGCTCTGTGGGTTAGCTTTTCATGCGGCGTGATGCCGAACGTACGAGACAATAGAATGCATGTGCTCAGATTCAAGCAAACCTCCTACCTGTTCATTCGTCTTTCTTCTCTCGCTCCCCCCCCCCCCCCCTTCCTATCAGGTCTGCAATCGCCGTACATGTATAACATGAGAAGTCCAGTCCTTAAGCGGACAAAAGACAACGTCACTGGTTGGCCCGCCAGATGGACGATGTTTTATTCCTTTGTCTGTCTCGTTCCTGGAGTGTTCTGCCAATGTCGTCGCCGTAAGTGCGTTCAAACGTCGTCGCTGTAGAACGGAAAGAAGCCTCCCGGAACAGCGGCAGCGGGTGTTGTCGTGGTCGTGGTCGAAGGCGTCGAACAGTTGAGAAGGTCCTCGCTCAGTTCGTTGATCCGGCGGCCCTTGAGCAACTCGGGCGTGGCGCACACCGGGAACCGCCAGTTGTCCGAGTAGCTCAGCAGGAACTTGATGCGGCAGTCGCAGTGAAGCGGGTTCCCTGAAGTACACAAATGATATGATGCACGCTTAAGTACGGTTGGAAAATTCTCTAGAAACCGCGACCATTTTTCGAACGCAGTGAATAAGAAAGGTGTAAAAGTAAACAAAAATGTGCATAAAATCGCATTGCATCTATTTGAGTTTTAGCTAGTTCCGGCTCTTACTTCTCGTCCAATGGATCTAATATTGATACAAAGCCTAATCTGGGCTAACTAGTAGCTAACGAATAAACAAAGATCGACTTAAACATTTTGGGCCAGTACATATGCCGTATAACAAACACTTGATATGAAACACTTAACCGCATTAAAAAGTATGCTCGAAGCCTATCATACTTGATAGTACAGTAGTTCTGTGTGCACCTTATCAGCTTTCCTTCAGCCTTTCAACCATTTCATTATTTCAGCGCTTTATAACAATCGGCAAAGTAAACGATGAACTAATAGTTTCAAATATAGCGCTGAAACAGCGGTGCTCATTGTGGCGTCATCATAAATTTTATGATTCCCCTACCCTTCCTGCTTTTATCTCCTTTGCTCTAAAGGTTCTGCAAATGCTGACACCATTATGTTATGTTTCTTCGTATTCGAAGCGGGTCATGACTTTTTATTTTATTTTTGTGTCCCGATTTCCTTACTTGTTTCCTGATTTTGTTTCCTGAAACTGATTACAGGCTGTAGCGAGAGCTGCGAAAAGTTGTGACGTCAAGAAGTGAGTGCGATCACCAAAATGGCCACAGCCACTCGTGCTTCGTATTTGCGCCCTGCTTGCTAGACCATGCAACTGTTGACGGTAAGACTGACCTCTCTAATATATACTAAACTATTTTAATCTACAGCTCCACTACAGATTCGTCACGTATTTGAACGAAAGTACTCATGCCCACCACATGTTTTTGCATATTCTTTGTGGAAGCATCGAAAGGAGAGGCTCGACTGAGTAAAGTCGATTTCCAGGAAGTTGCGTGGTGGGGTGGAAGGGGAGATGTGAAGTGGAAAGATATAATGCGCCGGCTCGCAAAGATAACTTATCACTGTGCGGTACGCAGCACAATGCGAATCGAACGTAAGGAGCGCAGACTGAACGACCGTTTTCAGTTCCTACGTCCGTACACTGCACGTAAACCATTTCGCACCCTTAAAGTGGTTTCAGGCAAGCAAAACACCCCTTTGTTTAACCAAAATTTCAAAAGAATTAGGGGGTAAGGGCGTTTTTCTTCCTCAAACAGCATTTGACGGGAGATGTTTTAACTGAAACACCCATTAGGAACTCGGGTGTTACCGAGTTTTCGAAACACCCGTGGCCCATACGACAGCATGCCAGATGATAAGTGGGACTCACTGATTAAAAAGCTGTTGGATGTAAGGCGAGCTTAGATTATAAGATCCGTATCTTTTAAGACCATCTACACGCACACCATAAATTAACGCCTATTCTATTAATGCTAATATTCATTTCTACGGAAGAGGATCATTCTCATCGGAACTGCTCGGTGGCTTCAGATGCTACGGATGTATACGCACATACCAGATGGGCAGTGTCAGGTGATTCAGCGTGAATGCTCCGTTCATGGGGTATTGTGCCATATCTTAAATGCTGTGTGTACGGTCCAGTGCGTACACGCATCTTCCATGCTGATACCATCTGTAATTGCATGTTCCCTGACTGATGGTAGACTTCATTTTTCACTTTTTTTGTGTGTGTGACAAGGATGTTTAGGCAGCTGGCAACAGCCCACGCTTTGATCCGTGAAAATGCCCTTTTTCTAAAAGGGCAAAGGGGTGTGTTATAGGCACGGGAAAACCCGCTCAAAGGTGTAAATTTGTCTACTATCGTCAAAAGTAGGAGATAAAGAGGGATTATAAGCATTAGCTGAATTGCCGAACTATGCCAGTACTGCTTACGTAGTACGTATGCAACGCATGAGGTACGGGTGCACTGAACCACCTGTATTGACGCTACTCTCGGATAGAAATATAGGGTGAATCGCACATGTATGTGCACTGTTATTATACAAAAGGTCACGGGTTCGATCCCTGTCGCATTTCAATGCAGGCGAAATGCCAGAGGCCCGTGCACTGTGTGATGTCAGTGCACGTTTAAGAACACGTCCTGCTAAAATTTTCCAGAGCCCTCCACTACGGCATCTCACGTCCTGGTTTCGGGACGTGAAATTCCAGATACCGTACTGCTATTTCTTTAACGTAATGTCAAACACACCAATTCATGAATCTACTAACAAACAAGAGACGAGAGTACATACATGACCTTTCTGTGATCGCTATAACTTCGAACGTACTGTTTTTTTTTTTCACGCGATGGATAGTCCATCGATGGTCACGCGATGGATAGTCCATCGCGTGACCGGCTGGCCTTTGTGACTAACTGGAAATGTAATACACAGTCGCATGTGTTTCGCACTGATAATACCTCTTCTTTGCTGTCCCCTCTAATCATCTCTCTATGCTGCTTTACGCTAAGTAAAGTATTACTAACCGGTCGCACGTCCGGTTAACTTCAGTACCTTTGCTTTCTTCGCCTTGTTCTCTTCTTTTTTCCAGGCTGGTTGCCGACTGCCTCTACACAACAAAGGCGCTTAGCCGTGCTTCCTCATGGGCTGCAGAAATTAGCGCCTTTTTTTTTAATGTGAAGCAGCTCTTTGACGAGCCCTTGTAACGCTGTCTGTCCGTGTATCCGTGCCAACGCGCCATTCCGCGTTTCCCCCGCCACACTTGTTGGAACGATGCTAAGTAGGTCAAGTCGCAGATGTGCGTTGACGTCACACTCCCCCTCACCCGCAGCAGTAACACACCTAGGTGGTGTTGCCCCTCCGCTCGCTCGCAACACACTTCTTTCTCGCTTCACCCTCTCCACGGCCGGCACGCTCGACCCCTCGTCGAGTGGAAACACTCTTTCGGTTCGTTTATCTGCGATGAGACTTACACGAAAGCCAACCCACACATGTCCTTGCGTTTCAAATAAACGTTTACTCGAGTAAATGCTACATCGAGATTCGCTTCAAACCGTTCTTCCAACACCCGCGTCCACGCCCGTTTCAGCCAGGTCAACGGCGTGCGCAGCACTGCTGCTTCGCATCTTATCATGTTTCCCTTCGCGGAAATGGTTCATAAACATTTTTTTCTTCCTCTGAACCACTACTACTGCACAACGCTACAAATCGAATTTATAAGCCGAAACAGAGTTTTCTTTAGTGTACGCTAGTGATTACGTGAAGCCGGTTATAAACGCGGCTAGAAGTTGGTAGCGAGGCTGTAGCCACACAACGCTTGTGCATCAGAATAGTTTTGCGTACCATAGAGTCCGACGTATGTGCGGTCCCTTCTGAGAGGCTCGAGGCTCAGCTCGTCGAAAGTGGTGATGAGGTTCTCTTCGATGCTCAGGTGCCGCATGGCTGGCAGGTCCTCGCTGAAGTCTCTTGGCAGTGACGTGAGTCCGCAACCTCTGCAAATGAAGTTCACGAAATATGCGGTGCGGACTTGTCGGTAGCTCATCTTCAGTAAGTTTTCTTGTAGCGCACGTAAAAGGTAGCGCTCTGTCCGTCCATAAGTGCCTTCATTTCTTCCTGTTTTTTTGCGTGCGCTGCAAGAAAACTTACTCTGCAAACGATTACGCTAAGCTTTACGCATTTGTTTCTATAACATGCTCGTTTTCTCAACTCTATTAGGGAGTCGACAGCTGTACGAGCGTAATTATTGACACTCAAACCTTAAGTACAAATTTCGATCACTCGAAAATTATCTCGCCCCTACACACTGTCTATAGACATGAAAACTTGTGTTACCTGTTTATTGAAGTACGAAAAATATATAACAACATTCAACCTACAGCCGACCGGTATCCACGCCAAAGCTCAATCGACAACACCTCATCATTGCGCTTTCTTAAGTTCGCATTGTTCTATTTGTCATCTTTTACAATAAGCACATCGATTAAATATATAGAAAGGTACAACGAAGCAATTGGCCGCTTATTTGGTTGATTAATTGAGCGATCGTACGAGTGCGAGAACAAGTATTGATGAAACAAATTGTGGTGACGTTTCCCGAAGGAGGACAATGCTTAAATATGGCACCGGACCGCACTTGTGGTCGACATAAATTACACAGAACTTGATTGGAGTGCGCTTATACTGTCCAGGTCAGTGTGTGGTTTACTGCCTACGAGTCTGGCAATGCTTTTGTGTAGCTGCTCGCGTGCTCAACGCAGAGATGGACGCAGCTGTACAATGATGACATATACCGATACCGATAATGATGTATACCGATAGACATTGCGCAATCTCTAAATACATCAATGTACAATGCAGAGTCAGTATACTACCAAGGTTCGCTTCCGTTATACATCGCTTCCTATGATGGAGGGAAGCGGTGTATAATGTGTTGTACAGCAGAATATCAGCATAAAATAATAAGAGCAATCACCCTCGTTTGGCCACTAATCCTGTTTAAGCAGCTCCTATACGTGAGCTATATGCATCTTCGTGCAAATTCAGCTTGAGTGCGCTGCTAAAAACCTCCATATGATTCCAGTCAGCAGACACATGCGCGTACGACTGTCCATAGTATTTGCTTTTTCGAATAATAATAATAATAATAATAATAATAATAATAATAATAATAATAATAATAATAATAATAATAATAATAATAATAATAATAATAATAATAATAATAATAATAATAATAATATTGTTATTATTATTATTATCTATAGGGGTTTTACGTCCTAAACCCACGATGGGATCACCAGGCACGCTGTAGTAGAGGGCTTCGAAAATTTCGACCATATGGTGTTCTTTTGGTGCACTGACATCGTACAGTACACGACCCTCCAGCATTTCGCAGGGCATTCTTACGTGTCGGTGGACGTAAGCATGACCTGCAAATTTAACAACCATAAGGCGCAACCACGCAAGAGCGTTCCATGGTTCATTTGCCGATATCTAGAGGAATGACCATTACCAGGAGTATATGCCTGGTAGTGGCAACCTGCGTAGATATCGGCGAACGATCCGTGGAACGCACTTGCACCGTATGGTTGTTAAAACGGCAGCGAAATGCCTTTTCGGTTTGACCGATGTACTGCAACTCGCAGGTGAAGCACTCGAGGTCTCAACCTTGCCCGCATGCTCCGCAGCGTCTGCGTTGCAAAACAGGGGCGCACAAATGTGGCCACAGACCTTCCAGGAGGCTTCGCTTATACTTTCAGTCACTATACCACTCATCTTTGTAATCCTCGATGAACGAAAAGAAGCAGCTGTGTAATCGATTTATGCTTATACCGCCTCAGAGGGCTGTTCACATCCGTGGAAAAGAAACACAATTTAATGTGTGCTGTCAAATGTAAAAAAGAAGTTACTACGGGATGGCGTAATATCTGATTGCAACTCCTGAAACAGTTAGGTACGGCGCCCTCCCACTTCCGAAATGCGTTACCATAACGACATATGTTCCAGATACGTCTCAAACGTAAACATATCAAGTTGTGCTCTGTGTAATGATGATAATGATATCTTACTTACTGATTATGATCACAGCTTAATTTTACCTTTTGACAATGATGAAGTGTCTGTATTGGCCGCTGTGGTAGCTCAGTGGTGTCTGTATTGCTGCGTGGATGAAACTTTCTCTTATCAACGGGATATTGCGACGAATTGCAGCTACTTACCGACTTGAACAATTTTGCGCTCAACCTGAGGTCGAGGGAGTTGTTTCATGATACACCGGGTTCTACTGCAGTGATATATATTCGACAATACATTCATACAAACGCTCGGCACCACTCTCGCAACGTGACAGATATCTTGACTTATTTTGATGCTATTAAGTGCGATATTATTCAAGCATACAAACACAAAACTTCGTTCCTTCGGAATTCGCACAAAGAACTAGAAGCTGTCGAAACATGAAAGCACCCATAAACCACCTCTGAAAATACGAAGAACGAGCAAATTATTTTCCCCCGGCGGCTCCCGTCCTTGCGGCACTATTCTTCACGTCAGCAATTCACGTGACGTCAGGATGAAATAAGCCCCGTAGCAGTCGATACACGAGAAATGTCTGTCGTGATTTGCCACCTAACCTGCATTTCCACGAAGTCACTTGCCCGGTCTGCCTTGTCTCGTTTGACTATTGTGCACAATAAACAGATTTCACTTCGTTTTTGTTTTTGTTTTTTGCGTTTGCGACTCCCCATGCCGAGATAACAGCGTGTCGTCGAAAAGCGTCAAATTCTGTCTGGCTCAATGCTTAGGGCTGACATACTACGTATTTTGTGATATATAAATAAGTGTCGAGGAGGCGGTAGCGCTTGTGGGAAGAGCAGTGAAGGCGAGAAAAAAACTTCCATGTTGCCTTTGAACTTGGTGTTGTTTTAGAGACCCCTAAGGAAGCTTGCCGAAATCACATCAAGCCAGCTGTTACGGGTGGTGCCATTGTGGCTACGAACGCAGCAGAATATTGGCCTCGAGGACATGTTGTGGCGCCATCTACGTGATGTCACTCATAGGATGCCGGGTTGTGTTGTCTGCTAAAACACCGCTTTTGTTTGTGCTTTTGCCGTGGACACCGTGCGGGCTTCCTTCTGTTTTGAAGCTCAGTGCTTAAAGAAGTTATAAGACCTAATAATATGGGGAAGCAAACTACGAATTGGCGCCCCCGGTGGCACTCTCGTGTCTAACTTGCGTCGTAACATCGAGACTAAGAACCGATGCAGCCATAGGGGACGATGCAAATGGTGCCGCGAAAGCAAAGCTGCCGTATTCCACTACTATCCCATCTGTGACGTCAAAACGATCGCAGCGCTGGCCTCTCTAGTGGAGGCCCTCGTGGCCAATATTGATGAAGGTGTTAAGCTGCTTAATGACCATGCATTCTATAGGCGACGTGATGCAGATACAGCGTATTTTAAAATAAATTTGAAGCAAAAGATAAATCTACAATTGAGAGAGAAGCCACAACAAAGTTTTCTTTAAGGCCATCTGTAAACCGATTTTATATGCTACCAAAAACTCGTAGGACGAACAACTACGGCCACCCCATTGCTTCAGCTAACTGAACGGTGTCAGAAAACTTGACTTGTTATGTGGATTCATTAATTGGTTACATTTAGGTGACATAAAACGACTTTACGTGGTCGTAATTTCCAGAGACTCCCACTACGGCGTCCCTTATACTATTGCGGTTTTGCGACACGTGAAACCCCCAAACTATTAGCACACAGTGTCCTCGGGAAGCAGCGTGGCGCATTTCGTGAGCGCAATGAGTGGAACTTTGATCCCGAGGGGGCGCCTAAAGGGATACTTACTGCAAGTGCAGGCGCCACAGTTTTGGTGCGGGCCGGGGCAGCATGGATCGCTGGAAGTGCTTGAGGTCGCTCTCCTGGATCCACACCTCCTCGAGGTTGGTCAGTCCCGACAGCCAGTGGTCGTCGATGCGCGCAATGCTCGATCGGAAGATGAGCACTCGCCTCAGGCTCTGCGGCAGATTGTTGAAGTCTCGCGTCAGGTCCAGGCCGGCCATCATGTAAAACGCAATCTCCTTGAGCCGGTTCATGTTCTTGAGAAGCTGCCATGACTCCGGCAGCGAGCTGTTGTGCATGAAGCCGATGCGGGACACGGTCTCTTCGAGGCCGTCGAATGGATTGACTCCCGGCTTTGAGAATGTCTTGGCCTTGCAGTTGTCCAGGTCTAGGGACAGCGCCGGCACCGAGGCGAAAGCCGAGCCCGGAATGTAGTCGACGAGGCACTCCTTGAGGACGAACCGGAGCCGCGGATAAGAAAGGTCTCGGGGGATGTGCTCTTGGAAGTGGGATGCGCTCGTGAATCCGGTGCATGTGTACTCCCGTTCGTCGTAGTAGTGGTTGCTCGTGTCTAGACACGAAGGCGTCGCCACGGCGGCCGCGGCAAGGGCCGCCAGTAGCACGGCGACGCCCAGGCAGTGCTCTTCTCTCGTCGGTCTCATTTCGGCTCAGTCGTGTGCCTGCAGCTAGCCCGCCCCGCTTGCACTGTGATTCTGTTTCGGCGTGCGGAGAGACCTCCTCCGCAAGAACTGAGCCTCTCGAGAGCTGCGCAGGCTTTCTTATAAGATTGTCATGAGCTTGGAGATAGCCGTCGCGTCGCGTCTTCCTGGGTGCTTGACCGCGGGGGGATTTGGATAACGTTGGGTGCGATGTTACGTTGGATTCTGCGATGTAAGAACGGGCAAGCGCGCGTGATGGTCTTCAGCTGACAGGGCCCTGCTTTGTGTCTCGGGATGCGAGTAAACTAGACAAGAGAGAAAGAGACTGCTGGCGTGGGAGTGAAGGTGATTAGTGACCCTAGAATAGTTAGTTATATCTGAAGGAAAATTTCGCACTACCCAAGAAGCTTTTAGACAGTTCTGTATATCGTCGCGTATCTAATGTAAACACGTGACACCTGATCTGAACTCATCAAGTTACACATTTTGTTTTGTATGCAGAGTGAAATCACCCTGGTCGTACACACGCTGGTCATTACCTCTGCCTTAAAGTATGGAGCTGTATCTCTCGGTCATTGCACTTGCACGTTTAGAAAAAGAAAAATTGGGTGTCGTGTATGTATTCCACCATTTCCGGTGATCACCGTACAATTGGTGTTTGATTTCATGTCAAAACGTTGTTATCACGTTTGCTTATGAGCGGAAGGAGACAAGCACTAAAGGAATGAAAGGGACACCACTGCACTCGCAACTAGTTTATTTCGCAGAAAAAACACGGGTAATATACAACATGATAGTGCACCCCGTGTTACAATGACGATCAAGTTACAGCATATTTTCCATAAGGCACAATTTGTAATCGCTGCTTGGCTAATACAGTTACCTTTTTTATCACAAGTGTGTTTTAAGGCGGGGTCTACCACGGCTCAGCTGACGTATTTCTGTCATGAATATGACGTTGTGAAATGTATACTAACTGAATGCAAAATAAAAAGAATACATGGAAAATATCCGCAGCGGGGCGTCGAACCAGTGCACTGCACGCGATTCAGCGCGATGCTAGCCATTACGCCAGAGAGCAAAACTCCCCTCCACCTTTTGAACGGCGAGCCATTTACATACACCATGTACCACTGGCGATCCTCAGAGCTCGGCAACATTAGCACGTTTTCGTCATCCGTAACAAGATGGCATGGCGGTCACGCGTTAGGCGCTCACGCCCTCAGGGTTGTCGTGCCGCGCAACCACACGCGTCGCTATCACCACGCCATGTGGAGGCGCATGCACAAAGTGCGTATAGATGTTCTCTAACGTGGTGGCTCGTTTGCACGTACGCTTATTGCGGGATTCGGGTGCTTTGTACCTATTCTGCTTCCACCACAAGTTTCCTTTGAAGTTAGAGTAGTTAAAGAGAGCACGAAAGTCACCTCGCTCGATGCCGCGGCCGCGTTTACTAAAGGAACACGCTGCTCACGCACGAAAAAGTAAGAATTATGACAGTTGTTCGCGCTCGTCTTTCGTATACCTGTGCGTTCATTTCGTGCGTCTTTTTTTCTGTTTCAGCAGCGTGGTCTAAGTGTCGAGCTGTGACAGTTTTTTGTCCGTGCTCGTGCTATGTATGCTGATTTTATGCATGCTTTCTGCTTGAGGTGTGCACGCCGCAAGTTTCGAATTGTTTGCCGTTCTACGCGTGACATTGCAATTTGTTGCTCTAGCATTCATTCCTTCGCCCTTGTGGGGAAACAATGCACAATGAACGCTCAACCATTTCTGCAAGGACAAGTTTCACTTTCGTGTTATACCGATCCTTAAAAAGAGGGATCAGCCATGGTTTTTTTTTTTGCGATGTGGAATGCCTCGATAACTTCCCTGGTAACCTGATCCTTGTGACTGGAAAGCGCAACCGCAATCTAAAGGCCTGACTACACGCACCCATTGCAGCGCACCAGCGCGGGGCTTTCTGACGCAGCGCCATGCACTCTTTCTACAGAGAGGGAGGGCGAGTGGCTACGCCAAGCTGCGCGCCCACTCTCTCCACAGGGAGAGGGCATGGTTAGCATGGTGCCGTGCCGAAATTTCACGCGCTGCCGCGCAGCAATGGGTGCATGTGGTCTGACCTTAAGCAATGTCGTCTAATGTGAGAGTAAGCATTCTCTTGCTAATGCTCTCTTGTGCTGTGAAAGCCCTGTATTCTTTCTTTTTTATTTGCAACAAGGACTTGCCTTTAAGGATTACTATTTTTGCGAGTATATATGTTTGTTAAATGTGCGCCGTTAGGCCAGTGTTCTGTATGAAGTGAAGTATTGTCTTATGGAATGTGTTGTCATGTATCCAGCGGCTGTAACTGGATGTGTCGCTGTAGCGAAGGCCGGCTTGAAAGAAGTGACGGGAGCGTTCTGGCTGCAACCCTTTACATGTCCATATAAGGTGAAATGCATCTGCTTGCATCGCTGAAGTGGGACAATACAGACACGTATCACCAACTCGCAAATGTGACCAGTTCTATGATGATATAACGCACCGGCAGTTTGGCCGATGTAGTACATCTTTCCACATGACATGGGTACGCAGTATACCATTTTGTTGCTTTTGTGCTTGTCTTCATGCGCTGCTTCATAAGGTATCGGGAGCTATCACCAACTCGTCCAAATTTCAACGTTACTGAATTTCATTGTCCTCACGATGCGGTTGGTCTGGCGGATGTAATCGATTTAGCACGGAAAAAAAACTTTACGACATCGCGACGGGGAATTTATGAGAATGACGTGCGATATTCGCGGGTACAAAGAGAATGTTGCAAGGTACACGCAGCTAGACGTACGAATTTAGCCGTGTATGAGCTGGCAATTGGGGAGCCGTTTAGACGTGAGTGAATTACAACGATGCTAAAAAAGAGCAATTGGTGAGACATAGTGTCACCTCTTTTTACACATATGGGCTAGAATAGGACAGTTTGAAGACGCATGAGACGGAATCTTCTTCTGCATGCCTTTATTCCGGTGCTGCATTCTGCGCTAAGAAGCACGTAGACCTATTATGTGATTCGTCAAACACTAAAAAAAGTATTCTCGGTTGTATTGATTTTAACACGAAATGATGTAAAGACACCATCGTGTTAATATTTGTGACGTCATTATGTCATCATGTTAGCGTCACAAAATGACTGCATCATATGTAATTGTCGCTCGGTCAAACGCGGGTCGGTCATGGAGGCGGTGCTTCGAAACAACATGAGTATCAGAAAGCTGCGTTGCCTCCGATCCTGGACGCAGGAGGAGGAGAAGGATTGAAAGAGGAAAGACAGGGATGTTAGCCAGTTCTCAGACCGGCTGGCTACCCTGGACGCAGGGCACGCGAAACTAGGTTAGGGGCAGGAATCTTTCAGGGAGATTGAGCGAAATGATCAAAACAGTCGTCTTAGAAGAAGAAGAAGAAGCAGGAGGAGGAGGAGGAGGCTTAAGCCTAACACTCGGCCAACCCCCTGCATTGGGTAAGAGCCATGAGAAGAGGAGGAGGAGGAGAAGCCTTCGAGTTTTGTAACAAGGACGAAACAATCAAGCATAATGTTTTGTCGATCAATTGCTTCAATTTACAGAGGAGAAACAATCTCAAAGCGGTGTTCAATCGAATTAGATTGGATTTTGTTATTTCAAGTATTGTCTCTTTGGGAGTCTCATTGTTATTGTCGCAGGCCATTTCCACTGGGATCTTCGTCCCGTGGTGAAGTTATTTCAAATTAGAACGGGCGTTCGTGATCTCAAATCTCTAAACTAGCATAATCACGTTAGTCCAACTATTCTAGAGTTAATTTGTAAGACAATGTTTATGTGATCATTTCTGTCTATAAGCTCGTTTCTATAGATCCATGGCCTCAGAGTGGGTGTGAGCCGTTTTAAAGAATAATGGCAATCTGGGAAATTGGCCAAGAATCAGTAGTAGAAAACTTGAAAGACCATTAGAAAATGTTAAGAGATTTAACAAAAAAAGGGTAAAAAAGATAATGGTAATGGTACGTATTATAATGAATTAGAACTACAATTGATTTTCAGCTCTTATATCAGACTGCCACAAAAACCTAATTAGGACAATTTAGAAGAGATGAGTTATGTTTTACCGCATTTTATTAATAAGAATTTCCGAAGGCAACCCTAACATGGTATAGACCTTCATCTTGTTGTTGTGTTCATTCCAGGCAAATGCGTGAGCCCATGTGGCTTTTCTGCAAGCGCAACGATAAATTGGGAGATGTGAATTTTGATTAATTTCTTTTCTGCATCACTCTCTGTTACGAGTATCCTGTTTTTGCTGGAGTTTTTGAGCTCACAGTGGACGAATGAGTCGGCGCCCTCTCTATCAGCGGTCAAGGTCAAGGCCGACCACTGTACGCAGTAGTCATTGGACTCCTATGAAACCTAAGCGTGAGCTTGATTTCTGCTGCGCGCCGTCATCCGCTGCAGTTACCACAGTGCTCGTGTGCGGGCACGATGTGATCGCCGTGAAATCAGAGAGGCCAGTCACTGTGCTGTGCACAGTGGGCCTAGGATTTAATTTCAGTGCATGACGTGATCTTGCTTCGCTATGTGCAACGCGAGGGCTTAAAAATCATCGTGCTCCGACAACAGTGTGCATGTGGGGTCATGGCAAGGCATGGCTAACAAGAAAAATCACATGATATCTATGAAGTGAATGGTAATGTGAATGCATAATGAAGCTGGCTCGAAGAAGGTAGGCGAAACCCGTGAATACTCCGTACAAATTCACACACACACACACACACACACACACACACACACACATATATATATATATATATATATATATATATATATATATATATATATATATATATATATATATATATATATATATATATATATATATCTGTGTGTGTGTGTATGTGTGTGTGATTTGAGGGTTTGGTGTATAGAAACGAGCTTATGGACAGAATAACGACTGACACTCCCACGTTTCAATTCACAATAATGTGGGTGAGGCGATAGCCGCCATGGTAGCTCAGTGGTATAGCACTGAACGCGTTATTCGAGTGTCGCAAGTTTGGTTCCTGCCCACGGCAAGTTATCTTTTCACCCACTTTTCTTTTTTCATACTATTTACATTACAATTCGAACTAATAACTTCCCCTATACATTCCGTAGCATTATTGTCTGTTAGATCTCATTAATATTGTGTCAAACATGGAAAAACGAGCCCTTAATATACACTTATTTCCTTCCATCATCATCATCATCATAATAATAATCATCATGATCATCATCATCATTATCATCATCATCATCATCATCGGCCTGACTACGTCCACTCCAGGAGAAAGGCCTCTCCCATGTTCCGCCAGTTAACTCGGTCCTGTGCTTGCTACTGCCAATTTATACCCGCAAACTTTTTAATCTCGTCTGCCCACCTAACCTTCTGTCTCCCCCTAACCCGCTTGCCTTCTCTGGGAATCCAGTTAGTTACCCTTAATGACCAGCGGTTATCCTGTCTACGCGCTACATGCCTGGCCCATGTCCATTTCCTCTTCTTGATCACCGCTATGATATCCTTAACCCCCCTTTTGTTCCCTAATCCACTCTGCTCTCTTCTTGTTTCTTAAGGTTACACCTACCATTTTTCTTTCCATTGCTCGCTGCGTCGTCCTCAATTTAAGCTGAACCCTCTTTGTAAGTCTCCAGGTTTCTGCTCCGTAGCTAAGTACTGGCAAGATACAGCTGTTGTATACCTTCCTCTTGAGGGATAGTGGCAATCTGCCTGTCATAATTTGAGAGTGCTTGCCAAATGTGCTCCACCCGCATTCTTACTCTTCTAGTCATTTGAATCTCGTGGTTCGGCTCCATGGTTATTACCTGCCCTAAGTAGACATAGTCTTCTACAACTTGAAGTGGACTATTACATATCTCAAAGCGCTGCTCTCTTCCGAGGTTGTTGTACATTACTTTCGTTTTCTGCAGATCAATTCTAAGACCCACCTTTCTGCTCTCCTTGTCTAACTCCGTAATCATTAGTTGCAATTCGTCTCCTGAGTTACTCAGCAATGCAGTGTCATCGGCAAAGTGCAGGTTACTAAGGTACTCTCCATTAACTCTTATCTCTAACTGTTGCCATTCTAGGCCTCTGAAAACCTCCTGCAAGCACGCGGTAAATAGCATTGGGGAGATTGTATCCCCCTGCCTTACACCCTTCTTGATTGGTATTCTGTTGCTTTCTTTATGAAACATTATGGTAGCAGTTGATTTCCTGTAGATTCCTTCCAGGATGTTTATATATGCTTCATCGACGCCCTGATTCCGCAGTGTCTGCATGACTGCTGATATTTCTACTGAATCAAACGCCTTCTCGTAATCTATGAAGGCTATGTATAGTGGTTGGTTATATTCTGATCATTTCTCTGTTACCTGATTGATAGTATGAATGCGGTCGATTGTTGAGTAGCCTGTTCGAAAACCTGCTTGTTCCTTTGGTTGATTGAATTCTAATGTTTTCTTAACTCTGTTAGCAATTACCTTTGTAAATAGTTTGTATACTACAGAGAGCAAGCTGATCGGCCTGTAATTCTTTCAGTCCTTGTCATCTACACGTGAACCTATGCATATGCTAACATCGTTGACGCTTTCGCTGATGATTATGGTTAATCATGTTCAAGTGCTTTGTAACGGTTGGCCTTTAAGCCACCCACTCGTTGTGCGATTCATACATTTTCACGTCTGGTGCGGTTAAATGCTTCTGCCACGCAACGTTACATACGTTACGGAGGCTCCTGGATGGCCTATATTCCCAGCATTACAGTGTGCTAAAAAATTGAAGGACACTTTGTCAATCTCAAAGTGTGTTCTGCGAAAGCCTCTGGCAATTCACCTGAGTATGCCATGCATTTTTTACACTCTCTCAACAATCACGTGATTGCTGAGAGAGTGTAAGAGAGGCCACAGCTGACACCGTTCCAGGACACGGACGAACAGACAGATGCTAGTATAAGTCATTAGAGGCCCTTGCCTTAACACAGTGTCATGCTGGGAATAGTGACCAGATCGAGGAGAGAATTGTGTTGGAGGTGGGGACTACGAGGATAGAGTGATGTTGGAAGTGGTTGGTTTGAGGGCACTTGGCACGTGTGCTGATCAGTTTTTGTTTTAGGGGCGAAGCTCCTTAAGGTCGAGGCTTGTCCGTTGTCACGTCGTAGCCAGCCGCTAGTGCTCGAGCGCCCGCTTGATGGGTCTGCGACGCTCGCTCCACTCCCAGGCGCCGCGATGGGAAAGCTCGTTCGCATTCGCTCGTAACCAAGGCGCATAAG
Organism: Rhipicephalus microplus; assembly: GCF_013339725.1. Taxonomy (NCBI): domain Eukaryota; kingdom Metazoa; phylum Arthropoda; class Arachnida; order Ixodida; family Ixodidae; genus Rhipicephalus; species Rhipicephalus microplus. Next base: position 52,169,477 of record NC_051170.1, on the reverse strand, counting down.
CGTTGCTGCTGCGCAGTAGTCCGCCTCCTGCGAAAGACGCTCCGCGAGAAGAGCATTCATGGACCGGGGTATAAATAGCACGTGGCGTGTGCGCTAAGTGCACTCTGTCTCTCTGGCCTTCGCTAGCCTTGTCGTGTCTCATGTAAGGCTGCGTTTGTTGACTTTTGTAAATATGTAAATAATACGTGACTTAACATGAAAGTGTTTCATGCCCGGGTTCACCAAGATATCAGTGACACATTTCGGTCACAGAAGTGGCTTCGAAAAAATACGCACAATCAAAAGACGAAAAAAAAGAAGTCCCGTCAACGGGAGTCGATCCCATGACCTCTGGGTCAGCGACAGCACAAGCCGGGCGCGCTATTCACTGCGCCATGATCACATATTTTGCTGGCGTTAAAATACGCCTTTTGTGTCTACCGAAACCCAAGTGGTCAAAATTTACTCAATGTAATAAATTTAGCGGCGTACTTCATAATCAGATCAGGGGTGTGACACTTCAAACCCGAAATTTTATTTCTTGGAATTATTTTTCTGAAGTTTAATGGGTGAATTCTGCACATATACCTTACTTGGTTTCGGTATCAGTCTTCATTTCGACGATGTCTATTAAAGGTGAACACATGCCACACAGATTCTGACCACATTTAGGCTAGTAACGTCACTTTTTCATTATAGCAATAAGTAGGGTAGGGCGACACGATCCCGTGATTATCCGTTGCACAGTTTAGCAGGTGCCGTCGTGGCGACCGATGAACCTGGGGCAGTGGAAGCCACGCGCGCATATAATCGCGAGAGCGTCTTCGAGTGTCTGCCACTGCGCTCCTTCTTCTTCTTGTCTGAGGATGTGGAAGAAGATTGCGCGTCTGACCCTCGCGACGGCACATTCACCTCTCTTGTCGCTCCTAAACTTTAAGAGGGACCAAAAAAAAAAAAAAAGCGAGGTCTTGTCTCGGGTCTCCCGGCTGACCGTATTCGGGCTGTTTTCAGTATATATATCTTTTTCAGTATATCGTCGGACACTTTCTGTGGAGTTTTACTGGCCACGACGTTTTTGCTCCAGAATACGATAATGCACCGTCCGAGGTAGAGGCGGATCGTGTCTGGGAGCACGTGGAAGGCGTCCACGCTGTCGAAAATTTACCGAGGGACTAATGTGCGGCGTCTCTCGTTACCGAAAGTTGCGGTTCTTTCTGGACTGTGAGCGAGAGAATGAAAAAAAAAACACACAGAAACTTGTTTTGCACGCCGGTGTACATCAATGACAGGCAGAGCCATATTTAGAAGAGCGCGGCTTTAGGCCAGTTGGTGATTCTTGATTATGAGAGGTAACCGCAGAACCACACGGGGCACAGGGAGGCAATACGAAGCAGGTCGTGTTGTCTCTTTCTGCGTGTGTCTTGTGATTTTGCGGTTTTATTTTTCTAATGCGCCTGATGAAATCGTGCGGGTGGATTGGGTGGCGGTTTCGGTTTCACTGACCACTTACAAAATGAGTGCAGTTGCTTCCACGCATTCGATGTTCCGATATAGCCAAAGGCGAGTAACTAGACAATTTAAAAGAACGCGACGGACAGCAATTGATTAATACATGATTACATGTCGCAGGCACGTTTAGCCAAGTAGTTTTATCGTAATCCGACACTGTATGGACAATCTTGCACCACCATATTTTGTTCACTCTGCGTCAGGGAAAGGATATCAAGTGTATAACAACACCCTTTGTAATTAATTACTGCAAGCGCTTCACGGAGCATTGTCCTTGTATTCTTGTGGGTAACACTTTCTACAACAGAAGCATATACTCTAATGAACATTTAACTACATTTATGAAGTACGCTAAACTTCATCATACGGCACTTATTCGACGATTACATGATTACGCTCATTAGGTGGCCATCATATAACTCCACAGTTCGTGCTGCTTAGGATTACATTCTCAGTATGTAGTTCGTCTTTAATATAGGCGCAAACACAGCAAAGAAATTGGGCAGGGCGAATGATGCAGTCAGCATAATGAATAGCCAGTTACCTGTTGTGACTGCAGTCTTAGTTGATGCCAAAATCAAGGAAATTACTATCGAGACCCACTGTTCAGATTTCATTTTAGATATGAGGACGTTCGGGGATGGTAAATATACGAAGTGCTGGAGCCGGTCATACTGAAATTGTGCAAAAGATTCAGAACTATAACAAACAATCTAGAGAAAAAAAAGCACTGTTAATTCACATCTGCGGTCTACAGCGCACAGAGGATGTCTCTGTAAGCAAAGTCTGAAACATATAGAGCGATCATCCATAGCAGCACTGATAAAGTACTTTGAATGCAGCTATGAGCAACACGACCTCAAGATCGACAACAACACATGTTGGAGTCGCACGTGCATAATCATTTACACTCAGTCATACACCTTGATTTGACCAATTAACCCAAAAATTATAAATGTTATTTAAATAAATAATTATTTCGTCCGCTTTTCAAAACACGCTAGCAAAGGTATGCCGCACGAAACCGTCTTTAATATTGTCATCTGTGAAGTGGGTGTTCGGTTCAGTTGAATCTCTTAGGAAAGCTTTTCTTCTGTGCACCCTAGTTTCTCTGGCGTTAAATCCTTGAGGGGAACACCGTTGAGTGGCTCTGGTGAGCCACACTCCGGATACGCCCACGAATCGGGGTAGCCGAGCAGAAACGACACCTTGCAGTCGCAGTGCACCGGATTCCCTGCACAAGAGATGCGATTTGGTTTCATTTATTGACTTTCATTTGCACATACACATACGCACGCACACAGGTACGACAGAGTAGTGAAAGTAGATGGATGAGGGAGAAGAGCGGCACCAACGCGGCGTGGTCGAACATCGCCAACTTTAGTACTGTATGGTTACATAAAGTAAAGTATGTCATACGTACACTTCGTACAATGCGCTCTTGCAGGGCCACAGAGCATGAGAGTTATATACAGTATAGAGAAAATTGAAAACATATTCGCACAAATGATTACACTACTCTGATAAAGCGCACTCGTACCGACTACAGCGGCCGTGTTATAAGGAGTGGAGGCTCGCACATGTGAAAAAACTTGGTAGTGGTGAGTGCGAAATCCGTCACACACTGCATTTTAGATAGTCTAATGCGCGCCATCTTTGTGCGAACGGCAATAGTTTGTGGAACATGCTCGGCTTCTATAAACTATTTGCAATGTGTTTCCCATGACTGATCACACTTATATGGAATCTAAATTCTTTTTTATTATTACTTTTTATTTACTCTGTTTTATGCACAAATACTGGTGTTTTTATATACATTGCATCAATTGGTCACATTACAA
>NC_051170.1:52153648-52161148 GCF_013339725.1 Rhipicephalus microplus | reverse complement strand
GCATTGATGCCTGGTGTTCTCCCAAGAATCCTGCGGGAGGATTAAGTGTACCTGCTTGATCGTTTGTACGAACACGTTTGATATCTGCTCCAGTGGGGGGCGTAGCCAGTATTTTACTGGGGCGGGGGGATTAAGTCTGGCCTATATATCTTAAGTCCCTGGCTATGCTTGTAGTCGAAATATATTCTTTGTGTTGCCCTTTTTCTTTTTAAATACCTACTGTATAACTTACAGTTCTGTTGTTACCTTTACGTGACACCCCGAAAGGGATCTTTCAAGAATAAGTATGATTTTCTTATCTTGTTTTTTTTTGGAAGTCATACGCTATCTATAAGAAGTACGCATGATTGCGACATGACAGTTACAAACAACTTATACTTACTGGGGTGCATGAGTAAACGTTCCGGTGCGGTTTAAATGAAAAGTAGTTGCGTTAAGTTTCAAAGGCAGGCAAAGTGCATACACAGGAATTCGTCAGGGACATGGTGCTTCACTGCCGAGAACGTGATCTTCAGGTTCGATTAGCGCCGCAGCAGTCGCCCCGGTAGAAAGCTAATACAGAACAAAATTAACTGTGGATCTTACCTATTCATTTTTTGTAGGACACAAGTGCATGTTAAAGAACCCCAGGTGGTGAAAATTTCCGGAGCCGTCCACTACGGCGTCTCTCATTATCATATGGTGGTTTTGGTACGTCAAACCCCACAAATCAATCATTTTGTTGGACACAAGGTGGTCCATGCTAACGAATGAGCTTTCTTTCTAAAGCACATGTGATAGTCCGAGCGTTTATTAGTGTTGTTAATTGTAGTTATACTTCGCAACTTATTTCACCGAAGTCACAGCGTCTGACTAAACGGAAATGCACCGTGGGGCTAGTTTTGTACTTGTATTCTGAAATAAAAAAAATAACAATAGCTATAGGTTAGGTTATGTTAGGTCACACGCAGCTGGCTGCATTCTCAGTATATGCTCAGAAATTTTCCGAAAGAGGGAGTTATGTTTTACAAATATGTAATGTCCGCTTAAAATCTCCCCCTCTCTCTCTTTGTTTTTCCCCCTCAAAAAAGCATGTCGTTCTAGAAACGGGCGTCATCCATGTATTGTGCTGTTTTTTTTTTATGTTCACGACCTAGGTTGGCAAAAAAGGCGGAGCTCTCTCAGACACACTCAAAAAATATATTTCGTGCTCGCATAGGGCCCACTCGGGTTGAGATCCATCAAGCTTTTTTTTTCTAACGCGACAGACTCCGAGTCACTAAAAATTTTTTCAGCCAGGCTCACACAGACTCAGATTCACTAAAATTTCGCGCGACCGTATTAATTCGGACTTAAGCTCACCAATACATTACTCACCTGTACTCACTCAGACTGTGACTCACGGCCGGATATGCACTGAGTGAGTCTATTCACAAGGGAGTTTGCCGACCTATGTTCGCGACTAACCAGATGGTCATCTAGTGGTGTTAGCCGGTAGTTCAAATTCACATGTGCGCTTTGTTTTCCCCCGACGTCCACTGATTCATCTAGTATGACATGCGTATGTCTTTCATGTACATGACGCATGTGGATGGGTGGAGGATGTCTTCTTCATCACAGCCCATATTTTTTCCTACATGATTTGTCATATCTAGGTCTAATTATAGCAATAGAACGTCCATTCATAAGAGCTAGTGAGCTGCCGCCTTACTCGAGCATCATTACCATAATTTTCCCCAATGCTGTGGTTGTCCCATGTACAAAGAGTCGCGCCGTGAACGGCCATTGTTTTCAAAGAGCATCCAAAGGAAAGCATTTTGGGGTCTCCGATCGCCTGCTAGACGCTTTCGACCTGTAGGATGTACTAGCAAGTGAGAAGTATCTTGGAAGGTGTTCTTGCATGGGTGTCCTTCGAGTCACTTCTCTCTGTTTTTTCGTTGTTAAGCAGTGAGGCGTAATCTTAAATTTGGCCCATTTGGGCTAGAAAAGCGAAAGAGAAACAACGGAACACGCGATATTCGTACCTGCGGGAATGTAATCCAACTTGCTGTCCTTGAGTACGAACCATAGATCGTTGCTGGACCCTGTGGATTTGTTGAAGTGCTTCGCGAAGTCATCCGGGCTGGTGAAGCCGGAGCACGTGTACTCGGCCACGATGGCGTGTCGGCGCGTCGTGTCTTCGCACTTGGGCTCGTCGCACAGGACTCCAAGCGAGGCGCCGGACGCTACAATGCAGCAGACGACGGCACTAACGATCCTCGTCTCCATGAGTGTTCCACCGATGCGTATTGGCGCTGGTGCTTCGGTCTATCGACGGTGTCTTCTCGGGCGTCTTCCAGGCGTAAGGTGCACAGTCGATCGGGTCCTCCCTGCGGACGTTCGCGTTTCGCCGCAGTCGTCCTCGGTCGGTCGTCTTTGGTGTCAGGTCGAGAGAGAGAGGCCGCCAGCCAGGTGTGAGCGTCTTCCCCGCGCCGCCGTGATCGACACCAGCATTCGGAGCCTATTAAGTGACGAGAAGAGGGTGGCCGGGGTTAAGCGAGAAGGCTTCTGGTCCTCTGTTGCAATAACCCGGCCGTGTGGGTGGCTTTGCCAGCCGCCCTTGGTGCCGGCACGGTTCGCGAACTTACGCAAATGAGGCTTCTTTTTCTCTTTGCTCGTTTCGTTTTCTTAATCGTGAAGCAGCGCTACTCGAGTCATACAGGATCCTTTTTTTTTCTTTCTTGCTGCGCTATGCGGATGGTCTGACAGGTAGAGACCTTCACGGCGATGCGCGCTAGAGCTGACGCGGTCGCTATAAATACGGGGGACGGCTGCTTCCGTGTCGTCGCGTGCCTTGTACCACGTGGCTCTGCCTTGCTCGTCTTGCGTCCGATCGCTAAGTGGTTTTCGCAAAGCTTCGGCCTCGGCTATGACGCTTTCGAGGAGGAGCTTCTAAAAGAAACTATTAATGTATACAACTGAGTAGGTGCGAGTGTCCCCTGAGTCAGTTTGAGTGGGGAACGAACACGATACGGATAAAGCAATGAAATTGATTGATAGACATTTTAGAGGCGCACACTTTCTGATATTCACGGGTGTTGTTAGAAGATATAATTGAAAAGTAGTTTTACGAACTCAGGGCGCTATTCACCCGTTCAGATGCTCCGCGTCCGTTTTACTTGTCGCACAGAGCCTTTCTAAGTAGCGCCGTATCTGTGCAGAGGAGCAGAGGTAATGTCCATGTTCTCTAATATAGCTGTACTCTCGTAAATTCAGCGAGGAAAATATGTAATGACTCAGTAAGTGACTGCTCGCACAGGCCCTGTTATCAGTGTCTGCGTGCAAGCCAGTTTTACATTACGAAAGCCACGTGAAGTTTGAAAGCGTCTTTGTCGCTTCTCACTCCGTCCGTCCTACTTTAATTAACAGTGCACGAAAAAAAAGGACGAAAATGGACAATGAAAAAGTCTGGTTATAAGGCCAAGACGCAAAGATTCTACTCCTGGTTCTAACACATTCAGGCCACTGGCATTAGAGAATGAAACAATCATTGATAAAGTTTTCGCCCTCTTATATGGACTACCTCCGCAACGCCGTCCACAGAGAAAAAGAAAAACAAGATTATCTCCTTAGAGTCATGAGCCGGATAAAAAAAAAAACAGCCTGAATGGCTACGTTTCTTCACATACATTTTTCTTGTTGCTTAATAAAACCATACATTAAAAAATAAGAAAAACGAAACGGAACTATACGGTTACACTGCAAGAAAAAAAAAAGCGTACTATAAACTCTCAGGAGGCCATTTTATCCTCGTCGGAGAGCCTTCAGGTTCAAAAAAAATTAACGTGTCTCTATAAAGGAGCTGATACGGGACAAATCAGGACTCACCAGACGAGTAACATACTCAATTTTTTTTTTGTAGAATACTAAATGTACCGCGTTTGTGATAGTTTACATGAGGCTCTCATACTTACATTAGTATGACCGGGACAGTGAAGAACGTAAGAACGAGCGGTGCGGGGGGGGGGGGAGGTGACTGCCGTGAAACATTGCCGTTTGAAAGACGGCACTCCCCTCTCCCCTTATATAATATACGGGGATATGTGTAGAGAATTTGTCGCCAAGATTCCAGCAACATGTCGATGCCGACCTACAGAATGACTTAAATCTGAAAGCCGATTCTGAATATAGAAGTTTTGTTTTTCGGTTGTGTTTAAATACATATATAGTGACTATATGGTGTGCCTCAAGAGGAAAAATGAAAAAATGCTGCATAAGCCGGTGGCCTTTGTGCTGTATTCCACATGCAGTATGGTGCCGGTACTCTATCTCGCTGCACTATACCCCAAACATAATTGTCACTTATCACCACTCACATGCGAGGTCGTTAGCATTCCTAAAAAAAATTCAAAAGAAGTCGCGATACCTGTTTCCCGAAGATCGAGTGATCACGTGAAAACGCAATATCAGTCATGCTGTCACATTGCGAGCCTAAACGTTGCAGTTTCTCAAGTAAACCTTGCCGTTCCTTCTTAAGCTCACGACACTTAAGTAATAGTGTGCTATATCACAATTTCCTTTGCATTCGGGCACAAGGGCGTCGCGGAGAGTCTGATCTTGTGAAGCCATGCTGGTGTACGCGCTGATCCCGTTCGGGTGCGATGAAGCAGGCATGCCTCTTCTCTTGATAGCACTTTTGTCACACATGGCTGGTGAGGCGTCAGCCATAACGAGTGAAAATGCTTATTGAGAGCTTCTCGTAAAATATGCTGATTGTCTTTGGGAGCCTTCTTCGTTGGTGTAAGCTCCAATTCGCAAAGAGGAAACCGGGCGGGACAATTGCCTGCAAACTATGCAAGGTTGGATCCGCCGGCTACCTATAACATCCTAATTTTAAGAACAAATGCTCGAGGCCAGTTATACATGTGTAGCTCACCAATATCATTAAGACGAAAAAAATCTAGGCTTGAAGACAGTCATGCGCGGGTGGTTGGCCGCTAGCGAAAGGTCTGCGGGCTGCGCGTTTGAGACACCCGGTTCATAGTGTCCAGTTGAAAACCATCTTCAACAAGCTTGATTTCAGTCAAATGTTTGCCTTCGAACGAATATAACAGTTGACGTGTACGTGAGACCTTCTGAATCTCTTTTCTTTTTTTTACTGCGTATGAAAAAATGTAGCATTCATTATGGTAGAACAAGTAATCGAATAGTTGCTGATGGAATCAGTGGGAGGCGTCACGCTGATGAAGGTTTCGAAGCAGCTTCGGTGTAGGAGGCAAAGGGGCGCAACTGAAGACTCGCTCGATTCCCCGAACGTCGTCACGCCTCGAAGCACAAAGGTGATCACGAGAAGGATGTTTTAGGATTCCGTGGGAGGTAATTGTGCAAAGTTCATCACGTCGCAGGTAACGCAACTACACGCGAGAACATCGAATCCGGCCTTCGGAGAAGTTGCCGGTGCTTGTGCAAGTTCAGCGACATGGACGCAACTTGCAACATCGGCAACCGCGAAGCCAGCCAGCATGACCAGTGTGCCGGACGTATACGGAACATCCGCACCACTGTGCTTTGTAGAGATGTCTCGGGTTGACGTCACGAAAACCTGGCCGTCGGAGTATTTGAACGGTACAACACGAAGCTAGTGATGTGACGTTAGCGTTATCTGTACAGCTCATGCAGCTGGGCTTGTTAGTTATTAGGGGCGAAGCTCCTTATCGCGGCACCCGTTCGTCCCTCGTAGTCGTAGTAGTAGTGTGTAACCAGTCTTACAGTTTGACCTCCAAGGTGGTGCCGGTGGGATATTTCTTCTGTGCATTGTTGAACAATAAAAAAATTCGCAGCGTGCGCGTTAACTAAAAGCCGAATTCTCCTGTCTCTAATTCCGCCTTAGCAGCCATTGGCATGTACATTGAGCACTATCTGACAAGAAAGGGTTGCTACCTTATACTCGCTGGGCGTAACCTCCTTGGTTTTAGAAAGGTTTAGCGAGCGTTGGGCCGCAGTGCCATGAATACAGTGAACTATAGTATATACCATGAACTCGAGGTGGTTAAATGTGGGAAGTAGACACGAAGCGCAAGTTGTAAGAAATTGTGCGTGTGCCTCCTCTCATTCAGTCCTTGGAATGTCCGCTGGATGGCGGTGCTTCTATATGAGGAATATATGATGAAAAGATGCGAGATGGTGGTACTTGGAGTGTTGAATAGGTGGACGAACGGACACACAGACAGTTGCATGGATGGACGCACGGATGGCTGCACGGAAGAATGGACGCACGGACGGACGCATGAGCGGATGCATGGACGAACGCAGGGACGGACGTACAGATGGACGTGCGGACGCACGAAAAGACGCACGCACGGACGGGCGGAGGGACGCACGGGCGGCCACACAGACGCACGCATGGACGGTCGGAAGCAAGAACGAATGGATGGACGGATGCTTCGCTCAACTTTCCATCATTCACTCCGTGGATATGCTGCCATTTTTTTTTGTATTAAGTGTGTTGTAGGAGAAGTTGGCGGCTATACATGGCTCCGGCTACTCATATTCCCTCACGTAAAAATTTGCGCCATGAACTTGTAAATAACGGTAGAGTATTGTAAAATTCACGCATAAAAATGTCCTTTTAAAAAAATTCTTCTCACGTCATAAACAATTTCCACGCGTCCGCAACAATGTTCAGGTAAAAAACACAAAAGAAACGTTGGTACATTGAAGAAAAGTTCATCTCACAGTCCCTTATATATATAATGCGATCATGCAGAGAGGCCTGAAGACGTTCCGGTGCTGTAGAGAATTGAGGGCGTTACAGTGAATTTAGTCTATACCACAATGTGGTTGAGCGCCTGCGTGGATGCTGAACGCCACCCGCAGTGGTGTTCAGTGCTGTTGAATTTCCCGCGGTTCAGCCTGAGAGAAGAAACGACAAGCTTTGCGCCAGTGAGCGCGTGAGCTCATTTGAAGAAGACGAGAAGCCATCTTTACGTTTGGAAATTTTCGTAATGTCTTCTATCTTGCGCATTATTTTTTTTTCAAGTTCAAGTTTCAAGTTTTATTGTTTTCAAAAACAAGGTACAAAATCTAGGATATACAGACGAGGGTCCCAGAGCCAGCAGACTTTACAGGGACCTCGGGTTGTCGAAACAAAATCGACGGTAAATTTATAACGAGCAACAGAAAATTCTACAATATACGACATCTACCAATAGCGACCACAGGTAAAAAAAAACCAGAAGACGCAAACAGGCGATCGAGTTTGTGGAATAAGGTCACAAGATTTAACCGGAACAAAAAATTTACTGGCAAGGTATTGTAAGAGCGTAGTAATGTGTAGGCGTTCGATTGCGAAGAACTAGAAGTGACAATGTGGATTGACTGATTTTGAATGTGCTGTATTGATGATAAATGACAAGCATAAGTGTTGCCCAATAAGACTACACCGTAAGTAATATGACTATGAATGAACGCAAAATACAGCGCCAGTAGAGCTTCACGGGAAAAGAAAGGGCGAGCTTTAATTAATGCAAGGATACCAAACGC
>NC_051170.1:52031148-52148648 GCF_013339725.1 Rhipicephalus microplus | reverse complement strand
CATGGGAAGGAGCAAAAATATAGTTGTGGTATGCATTCTCATATCAACAGGCTCGCTAACGACTCGGGAAGTTGATGCTACTTGCATGGCTACTTGCGCCGAGATGGGTCATGCGCATCCACTTTTTCCACGAAGTACCAGCGTGTTTCACTCTTCGTATAATTGGCGCGTACGTGCTATGTGAGTATATATCTCGCAACATGGTCTTTTAATGGCCTTTCACCTGTCCCACCCACGTATATCAATGCACGTATATCGATAGCTTAATTGGTGTGCACGCTAGTTAAGCTACCAATATACGTGCATTGATAAAATTTTTAAGTAACAGCACTTCGGATTCCCATTTTATCGACATGTGGTTCGAATTCACAATAAGTAGCAGCGCAGTGGAGGTATGGAAACCTTTAAGATCTGACGAATTTGTTTAAACTTTAACTGGTCCTGAGCAATTTAACACAACTGCAAATAGACGTTAAACCCCACATATCAATCAATCAACAACTGCAAATAACGATGCGAGAGTAATCGAGGAAAAATGTAAGCCAAGTATGCGACGAAACGTCCGTAGGCAGCCCACTTTTGAACGAATTTTCTTCGCACTGTATCCTGTCGTGTGACGTCAAACTTTGGAGCTTTAAAGCCGCTTGACGTGTAAAAAGCGAGGAGAGAGCGAACCTCGGAGTTTTCGGATGAACATCCATCAATGAAAATGCTTCTCCACGCACGCCCAAAGAAGACATCGTTTAGCGAGATTTCTTGTAGGTATACTGCGACCCAACTCAGTGGCAAGAGAAAAAGTGTGCCCGCCATGGTGGATCGGTGGTTACGGAGCTCGGCTGTTGAACCAAAGGTCGCGTGTTCGATCCCACCAGCGGTGGTCGAATTTCAGTGGAGTCGAAATGCTAGAGCATTTGGTACTGTGCAATGGCAGTGCGCGTTAACGTGCACCACGTGGTCGAAGTTTCAGTAGCACTCCACAACGGCGTGCCTCGCACTGATATCGCGGTTGCGGGATGTAAAACCCCACATATGATAAAATGTTAGTTAAGGAAGAAAGCTTTTTTAGGTGAAGGACAACACCAGTTTAAATAATTATGTTGCTCCTAACGTACTCTAAACCAACCCTAGAAATTCGCAACCATTCGTTTTCATAAAAAAATGTTTGATTTGTTGAAAGTGTACGTATAAAGATGTAATAATAATAATAATAATAATAATAATAATAATAATAATAATAATAATAATAATAATAATAATAATAATAATAATAATAATAATAATAATAATAATTGGGGTTTAACGCACCAAAACCACCTTATGGTTATGAAAGACAACGAATATAATGGAGGGCTCCGGAAATTTCGACCAACTATAAATCTAAGCCCACGGGCTTCAAGAATTTCCGCCTCAATTGAAAATGCGGTCGCCGCGGCCGGGATTCGATCCCGTGACCTGCGGGTCAGCAGCCGAGTGCCTTATAGACCACCACGGCCGGGTTGTACGTATGAAGAGGCACCTGAATGGAAATAATCGAAAATTTTTGTAAATGAGCCACATGCTGGTGAGTGGTTAAGGATGAAGGCTGGCAATACTGTGTGAACATCCGAGCCAGCACGTTACGTGCAACATGAATGAAGGAAAGAAGGAAGGCGACACAGAAGGCACAGACGTTAACGAGAAAAAGCATCTCGTTGATTACCCTACACAGGGGAAGGGAAGAGTGCCGTATCACTGTACTGCAGCGCCAAGCGTTAAATTTTACCGTTGTCGCTGTTCATGGGTGAACGTTCGCCACTTGCTCGTACTGATTTTACGCATCCATGCTGCACACAACTGGAATACGGAAATATCCGTCGCAGTGATATATTGGTCACGGCGCTTTACTGTGAGTCGTAAAACTCACAGGCTCGAATTTCTTTTTTCTTTTAAATAACAACAAGCTGTCAGTAAACCGTGATTTGTATCTGAAACCGCTTACGACAAGACAAACCCGGCATCGACAAACTCATTAATTAACACCGCATTTCGCCAGAACAAACATTTTCAAATACTCGTTCTTTCCTCGAACCATAAACGACTGTAACTGCCTACCTCAATCGTTAACCGGCTCTGATGAGGCATTTGAGCGTATTTAACCATTACCTATGTTTTTGTATCTTTTGTATATGATGTATCATTTTTGTTCTTGCTATCTTACACCTGTGTGCAATGTTATGATCTCTGCCCCTCCTTCTGGGGCCCTTAAATGGGCCTGCAGTATTTTGTAAATAAATAAATAAAATAAAACTGCCACCCCAAGGGTCACGGGATTGAATCCGGTCCGCGGCGGCCGCATTTCGATAAAGGATAAATGCTATGGGTCCGTGTACTTGGGTTTAGGTACACGCTAATTATCCGCAGGTGGTCGAAATTTCAACAACCCACTATCACGGCGTCCCTCGTAACCATATAGGGAGTTTGTGACTTAAAACACCAACAATTATAGTTAAAGGAATGTGGAAACGGCCGTGATACGCATTTGCGGATTAATTATGAATTCCACACGACAGTCAAAGAGTGAAACAAACATTAAACTTGAAGTGTTTGTTGTGAACGCCAAGACAGATATACGACTTCTTTACTAGGCAGAATAAATAACGCAATAAAATAAAGAAAATCCGCTACTCACGCTATTGTTAGATACTTGAGCTTAGTAGCTGGTCTCGGAAGCATTGATCTTTCGAACTTCCCCAAATTGACTTTTTCAATGCGGAGGCTCTCCAGGTTGCTCAAGGATGACAGCCAACGGGCGTCCACGCCAGAGATCGTGCTTTGCACTACGGCCACGTCCCTAACACTGGTCGGCAACTCGTCGAAGTCCTCACCCAATCTAAGTGAAGCCATCCTGAACAGTAGCAGCTCACTGAGCCGTCGGTTATCTTTAAGCAAGCTCCACGTGTCCGGCAGGCTGCTGTTCTTGTGGAAGACTAACTTCTCCAGGGTGTCTCGAAGTTCGGCAAACACGGAAGCGTCCGAATCAGGCGCCCTGTAGCTTCTGACTGTCACGTTGCTCAGCACCAGCGTCGACGGTTTGACTCTCTGGAAGACCGACCGTGGTATGTACTGGAGTCGACTGTCCTTGAGCAGGAGCTCAATCTTGTCGCCGTTCGGCCGTTCAGGTAAGCTGGCCTCTAGTTGTTCGGCGCTGGTGAAGTCCGAGCATGTAAGCTGCGCTTGATCGTAATGGAACGGCGTTGTCTCCTGGCACAAGGGGTCGCTTGCGACGCCGACGACGGAGCATACTGCGATAAACAAAGCCGCCCGTACGCGGATAATAGGCCACCCTTTGGTAGGCATCGTGGATACTTCGCTGACAGAAAGTCAACGACGTCGACCGTTTAGCACGTGGAACTGCGAGACTCTGACAAGGACAGAAAAGGTGGCGCTGCGTTTAAATAGCGTCGCTGAGCGCGCATTTGGCACGAGGTTTTAAGTGAAGCAAACAAAAACGTGAACGGTTTGCGGAGAGTTGGTCGGGAGTAATAAAAAAAGCGTTGTGTTTGGAGGAGGAAGGGGGGAAAGGACCTTGAAACGATAATGAAGCTGTAATGGGCGTTTCGTTTACCGTTACTTTCTTTTGGTTGCTTTTTACCGGTCCTGGAGAAGAGCGTTGTGGGTAGCTGCCGTCATCGGGAAGGAATGTCGTGAGGACTTGAATGCCAAACAGTCGGGAACGCTCCTTGGTAGCTTGTGCTGCAGACCACGAACCACGCCCACAACAGTATACAGCGCGCCACGCGGAACTATATGTGTTACGAGTGAGCGCTGTACGTAAATAACGGTGCACTGTAAACGTCTCCGTTCACGGGCGCACCTTGCTAATGGTAAGTGGAATTAGAAGTATCCATTCATCGCAGCTCACAGCCGTTGCTTTGGCGCTCGTAGAAACATTGCGCATGAGCAGTTGGCACGGCAGCAAGCGATGTTCGGAGGCTGGAAAGGGAGTGGCAAAAGGCGTTGCGCGTAAGCTTGAAACTTCTATTGATCTTGAGAAGATAATAATCCTAACTTGATCATTTATTCAATCAGTGTTTCCGAGGCCCCCCTCAAGCGCATTGTTATTCCTAAGGGCAATTACTAAACGTATACCTCGAATTGATGCACTGCGATGGGTGTGGTTCTGAAGCGAAGTAGAATACGCTCGGTCAATGCTGTAAGCGCTGCTGAAATCAGGATTAGCAAGACTCTCGTACTGTGACAGAACTGTTATGTATGGGTTATTTGTGTGCAAAACTTAAGGAGGGAAATATATCGGTGGCTTTGATCCTCGACACATGCTCTTCGTACCACCGGTGTGGCGAGGAGAGCAGGATTCAACTCTCCGCCACTCCCCCTCTCCATTCGAAATTATTTTGCATGCATGCACATGTCGCATGTACAAACCCACGCACGAGCAAACGTAAGGCGTAGCTACCCCTTCCCTCTCCCTGTCGGGAAAATATATCTGGCTACTCCACTGCATTGCACTCTCGGGAGTACCCGCGGCGTGAAGTTATGCTAACAAGGCTGCTAGCTGTCTGGCCACAAATAAAGTGCTCGCTCTTCGTCATTGAGCGTTCCCTCTTGGTGCAACAAAACACAAAATACTGCAAAAGCGTGCACTATAAGGCACTTTGCCGACTATGTCGGTTACGCCCCTGAGTGGCTGTCTAATTAAATCCGGCTCTACGTATTCCTGGCGTCGTACGTTCTCTTTACCTTTCAGGCGTGCCACAGAAAGGCGACGACACTGCACGAGTCATCGTCTAGTATTTCTGAGTCTTGCGCATCACGTTGATTTTTTTTTGTAAGTGTGGTCCTTCATTTATGAATGAATGTTGCCATACGCGTACGCGTCGTGCACTAATAATTATGAGGCCTCCTTCACTACTTCCTCTTGGGGCGTTCTGGGCAAACAACTTGGGATTCATAGAACTCCTCCTCGTTAAGATACTGAAACCTGTAGAGTGTTTAGAAAACGTTGTTAACAATTTAGCGTAGTTGGTGCACGACTCTGGGACAGCATAAAGCCGTCCTGTGGGCAACAAAAATTATGCCATGAATGAGTTCACGACTACTACACACCTATGTGACCCACACCTATGGGACCAGGAAGTGGAGGTCCTCTAAAGGTTAATGTGTCAACGGCTTTCGTTAAACTGAGACGCAGCCTTGTTGCGTGCAAGTGCTCTTGACAACTTTGGTCAAGCTATTATACTAACCTTTTGTTTGAATAAATCCCAGAGACAAGAAAGAGATCCTGCTTCGACTTTTCATGGTGTTTTTTAAATAAAAAATGATTTTGAAATGCAAGCAAAACATTTGTCCGGGTCAGTGCTCAGAAACAATTTTTGAAGATAGGCACAACGCATAACGTAACAACTTTGATTGCAAACATTCTTTTTGGAGTTATCGTTTTGGAGTTACTGTTTCGATATTTGTGCCATTGTGTAATTTTTGTCAAATTTTGTGTCGAATTTTCGCGTGTCCCTGAGTGCCCAACTTTAGTTGGGCTCGACTCTGCCATTCCACTGGGAAGGAGATTCCGTAAGGTTTCTATTTTACAGCGAAGATGCATAAGACTAATGAATTTGTTTGTTTGTCCGTTTGTGTGCAGAAACTGCATAGCGCATGTAGGCATGTGGCAGTGAAACTAAACGAAATCCTGCCGCTCTCAACGTGTTCACTAAAATATAAAGAAATCGTCACCGGGCAAAAAGTAAGAAAAATTGGACAAATCCGGTCCACTACTCACGACTAGTCCACTGGAAACGAAGATTACGTTCATATTACATATGTACAGCCACGGCCACATCTATGTGAAGCGCGCAAACAGCCGGTTTTTGCTCTGCCGGGCGGAACCTTGGGGCAGTACCAGGCTATGACTTGGTCAGCCTGACAACTAGGCCGCACATGCTCCTGATACACCACTTCATAGCCCGAAACTGCCCCAAGGTTTCGGCCCGCCGAGCAAAAACCGGCTGCTCGAGCGCTCTATACACATACGTGGGCACGGCTGTACGTCCTAGTTGTTATGTGCGCCAATGCACTATACTAATGAGAACTAATAGACAATATGCCGGAGAAAGTATAGAGAATGCCGTTAAAAGTAATTGTAATCGCATCATACGCGTTATTCAAAGATCGCGGGTTCCAATCCTGCTGTAAGTTATGTTTTCGTCGATTCAAATTTCTTCACATTTACTTCACAATTACTACAAATAACATCCCCTGTAGTTTTCCTCGCTTGCTTGTCTGTTCTCAATAATATTGTGTCTAACAGAAAAAAAGAGCCCATAAATTTGTACTTCCCTTGTTATATGCACTGTCACATGGGATGCATCATGGGTGTGTTCTGAGTTGTTGACTGTTTTGTTCACACGTGCAGATTCATCTCCTTAATGACCAGACAAGGTTTTCACTACTACGTTAGCCGATTCGATTCCATGATGACCAGAGACATGATCACATACACTGTTATTTGCCTTTCAGACAATTTAATTTACGTTGTGACAGTGTTGTTTGATATGTGTTTGTGTGAGTGTGTTTATTTCCATGTACTGCTCTTTGTTGTTGTTTTTTTCTGTCTCAAGATGCATGTTCAGTATTCACAGTGCCTTACTTGTGTACTTGTGCACCAACATCTCCTTATGCAGCTCATCAATAAAAAAGGGAAGCAACGGGTGGGGAACACCAATTAAGATGGAGCATGAAACGCGAGGTGAATGCGGCAGGTCATGCAAGACGGGCATGATAGATGCACGCAGTTGAAATGCAAAAAAAAAGAATAATAGAAGAGCATACGTTGATTGCAAGAGAAGCTTTTTTTTTTTTTTTACAGGTAGTCGGATGTTAGTTGCTAGCTGTGTGATCCACTATGGTTCGAAATTCATCAGTTTCCATGGGCTGTGTAGCTTCTCTCGCCCACGTTCACAGGGTGGAATGGCTGCTCAAATTTCTTCGCTAAAGGGCCTTTGCTTCATATAAGGCTCTAGGCCTGGGGAAATTTAAGAGTGTTTCGGTACAAAAGGATTCTTGTCCATGAAGGCGTTTCGGTTATCTACCCGCTTGCAGCTCTGGCAAGGGCAGTCGCGAAGAGCCACGTGATCCAGCTTCAGTAGCGATTGCTCAACTTATAAGTGAAATTAGTAACTGCTCGTCGTTGTAAGACTCGACAGCCGGCATACCGCGCGTTTGGCGGTACATTAAAGTCACGCCGCTCCTGGCTTAAGCTTTCTTTTATTAAGACGCGTTCGTTTTATTAATACGCCAGCGTTAATACGCCAACTTATACTCTAGCCAGCGTTACGTGTATACGGGCTAAGAAGTCTCGTTCCCTTCTTCCGTAGAGATCGATTCAGCCGAAGGACCTCCGGCGATGGCTTCACAGCCGAGCTGACCAGTCGTCAGCTCCTTGATGTTCCTGTTCAAAAGGAAATCGGGAGCGGCGCACTTCGGGTAGTGCCAGTCTTCCGGCAGGTCGAGGAGAAATGCAGCCTGGCAGTCGCAAGTCAAGGGATTTCCTGAAGCAGGAGAAGAACGTGACAGATATGTTACCTGAATACACTACCTTTCGTCTGTGGAAAAATTGGTAAGAAAACAAAGAAAATAGAGAGGGGGAGAGAATAAGAAGGAAAGCGGGGAGGTTAACCAGAGCTCATTGCGGTAGGCTACCCTGCAGTGGGAAGGGGAAAGGGAGAAGAAAAGTGATACTGAATGAGAGAAAAGACACTGATTGAGCTTAGCGTGAGTGTTTCACTAGAAAAAAATTTAGGAAATTCAAATAAGATCATTTCTGAGGAAGATGGAAGCTTGGAGCGATGAAGTGTAATCGAACAAGGAATGGGGAGCGACAAGGGCATTGCCAGAAGAAAAAAAAAAAACGTTATTTCGCAGAGTGGTCCGACAGTTTAAAAATTGGTGGCACAATTTCTATCTTCTGTAGGGGTTTCAAAAACTCTTTATATAGGTTCCCGCATGTGCTTGTATGCGTACGTGTATATTCATCTGTATGTAAAATTGCAAATTCGGGGGAGGGGAGAGAGTTGAACGCGCTTCCCCACTAACTATGCCAGTTAGCAGAAAAACACTTTTCGAAAAGAAAACTCGTCTTTGTCAGGAACTCCGACGTAGACAAATTGCATAGTAGACACGTTGGTTGCGGCTACATTTCTTGTTCAACTGTCCTCGATCACATAATGGTTTTGAGTAGTTTATGATCCTTAATTGCACATACAAGCCGAAGAAGCTTGGAAATATGCGTTAACACGGTATTAGAATATGTAACGATGCTCATGTGAGCAATAAATAAACAGAACTAGTTTATTTACGGCAAATCCTTGAGTTTACTAAGTTTACGGCAAATCCTTTAGGACTGTGCAGTACGGTCCACTGTTAGAGGGAACATGGAAGCTCGTGGCCGCCGGGCAGCGCGGCGCTAAATGGCCGCGAGACTTGTGAACGCGGTGCCTGCGCAGAGAATTATTAGGTCGGCGCGTGCCGTTTCGTCTGCTACTTCTCCGTCTGGAGCATGGAAGCGTTGGAATGCGCTTCCGTATTTCAGATTCGAAGCAGCATATCGCAGAGCTCACTCCGGTGTGCGGCGTGACCACCCTTTCTGCACATGCTCCAACTCTCCCCCCTCCTCGCTCTCACGCGGGGAGAGGAGGAGAGTTGGCGCATGCGCAGTGAGGGCGCGGACGGTCGATGAGGGTCCGAGGGCCCTCTCCTCGCGTGAGCGTGAGGCGTTGCGAGGAAGCGGTGTAGAGGAGGTGCTAGAGTGCTGCCTCCGATTCATTTCTCCTCTCCCGTTTATCTCTCCGCCCCAGCTGTGCAGTTTGTATATCATTCTGCGCGCGCTCGCACCGTTGCACTCGCCTAGCAGCGCTGGGTGTTCACTTTGCGGCACACGCATGGTAATACACACATATGAGGAGGGGGGGGGGTAACATAAGCGGTAGACAACATGTACACAACTGCACACACAAATGAAGCATACACGGAAACATGCAAATGGAAACACAAGTAAAACAAATGAATATACCCCCGCCACGGTGGTCTAGTGGTTATATGGTACTCGGCTGCTGACTCGCAGGTCGAGGGATCGAATCCCGGCTGCGGCGGCTGCATTTCCGATGGAGGCGGAAATGTTGTAGGCCCGTGTGCTCAGATTTGGGTGCACGGTAAATAACCCCAGAGATGCAGAGACCACCCCAGGTGGTCGAAATTTCCGGAGCCCTCCACTATCGTCTCTCATAATCATATGATGGTTTTGGTACGTTAAATCCCACATATCACTCAATCAAATGAAAATACAAGTAGTGGGATATGCTGTGATTTTTTCGCGGTGCAAATTATCTAGTTTTGACTCTGCCTGCTGCTCCTTGATTTTACAGCAAGCACAAAAATATTTGGGACTTAATTCATTGCCGCAATTTTTCGCAAGCTCTCACCGTCAAGGCCGTCATATTTTTTAACATACTGCTCCCTGCAAGTGTCCATACTTGGTAACAGATGAGGCTATTAAAGTCTATCCCGTGAACATTTTAACTTCATTATTGTGACCATGAAATATCGACTTAAAAAGAAGCGAATGGCCAAGTTAGTATCAGTTGTTTTACAGTGCGAAAACAAAAAGGGTGAAGGGTCATGGCTCACTAGAGCACGCCGAGTGAATGGACGGGGAAGTAGCAGACGATGCTGGGCACACACGACCTTGATGAATCAATGCGCAGGTGCCGTAATTCGAAATCTTGCCTGCAGTTAACTCTCCACGCAACCCTGGTCACGCACTCACGTGCTCTCTCTACCAGTGGACCGTGCTGTACATATGCGAAGTAGCCTCCGTCTGTGTTTTTTTTTTTTGCTGTAGTTGGTGCACAAAAACGTGCAAGCTTATTTCTTGCATACACCATTGTGACTTACTTGGAGCGCGAGCCATCTTTTTTTTTTTTGTCGTATTAGAGGGAGTAATGTGTACTGACACGGACACAAAACAGACAGCACTTAGCCCGTGTCTGTCACACTTTACTCCCATCTACGATAGGTCCTTATACCAACCATCGTTCAATATGTTTTCTTGTGTTATTCTTTACGTTCTTATTCACTTTGTTCCGTCACGCACATAAGAAATAAGCATGCCAAAGCCACACAAATGAACTAACGTTCTCGACGCACCTACTAAGCTGACTCTTGTTCCGTTTCGAGCCAATGGCAAAAGCGTAGCGGCTCTGAAAGATGTAATGAAGTTGTGTCGCAGACCAACTTCGTTAAGTTTCGGGAGCTCTTCGGCAAAGTCCAGTGGTAACGAAGTCATGTTGGTGTGGCTGCACAACAAGAAAACCCACGTCAGACATGGTGAAGAATTGCATTGTTCAAATGGAACACCAAAAGAAAGGGCACATTCTCATTTGGTAGGGAACCTGAGCTGATTTTCAGATTCTCTACTCTGCACCCTTGCACGGGTATGGGGAATAGTGGAATGTAAAATGGACAAGCATAGAAAGAAACGGAGGTGGAAAATAATATCGCCAGTATAGAGCTGTGGTGTGTAATCACTACAAAATACTTCTGGCGATATTCCCAGAAGATAGGTTACGTGGACCTAAGCGAATGGTCAGACCAGAAATATGAACGATTTTATGCGAAACGAAAGTTGATATACTGCGGTTTACATTGTTACCGTAGTGAGTTAGGTCTAAAAGGATGCCGTGGTGCACCTATGAGTGGATTGAAATTCATTCATAAAAGTACCATGCAAACAAAAATAAGCTATTGTTTTTACGGTGTCTAAGTTCTTAATTTTAAAGAAGGACTTCATTAGAACCTCCTATGGTAAGGTTTCCACTTACTCGAGTACGAGTCTCCACAGCTTGGGAGCCGGACGCGGAAGCATCATGCGCGAGAACTTCATCAAATTGCACTTTATCACAGACACCTTCTCAAGGTTCGTCAGTGACGCCAGCCAATCGTCATCGACGCTCTCTATGGTCGACCTTATCACCGCCACGTGGCTCAGTGTACGCGGCAGCTGGGCGAACTTGCTCGACAGTCTCAAGCCGTTCATGTTGACCAGCCTGAGTTCTGTTAGCGAGCGCATGTCGCTCAGCAGGCTCCAGCTGCTCGGGAACGTGCTGTCGTCCGCCAGTTCGAAGACCTCCAGCGTGTCCTCGAGACCCTCGAAAGGATAGTACCGTTGCAGCCAGCCTCGCACGTATCTCCCGACGGTGACGTTGCTGAGCTTGAGGTACGTGGCGTTGGTTCTGGCGAACGTCTGAGGAAGGAAGTATTCTAGGACGCTGTCCCGCACTACAAGTCTCGTCTTGGGCAAGTCCAGGTCTCTCGGCACGGCGTTCCATAGTTGCTCCGGGCTGTCGAAGCCGGAACAGTAGAACTGATGCACCCGATGGGACTGTCTGAGCGACTCGTCGCACGCTGGCTCTGCCCCCGCGAAGGCCAATGCCACAAGGGCGACCAGCAGTTCACCGGACAGCATGACTCGACCGCCTGGCACACGCCGCTAATTCTGCCTGGTATACGAGCTCGCTGCAGGAGTACGTGGCTGTTAGTAAACATTTGGCTTCCGCCTAAAGGAAACCGTGATAAGAGCCGACCCCGTGGGTGTTCTTGGGTTGCGTGTTGACGAGTCGTTGAACTCCGGCCTATCTGCATGAGTAAAAACAAACGCACGAGCGGAAGGAAGTCCTTTTGCTAAAAACTGCGTGAAGGAGTGTCGACTATATTCAGAAGTAGATGCGTACAGCACACTGATACGAGTGTTGACGTTGTGACAACACCTTTGTTCTGTATCTCGAGTTAGTCGTGTATACGGTGCGAAAAGATTGCCAAGTTTGCTAGAAAAGGTAGTGCGTGTGTGGCTGTCTTCCATTCATAAAATTCACATGAGCCTCTCAGTCTCACCTTGTATTAAAACGCAAAAAGGGTTTTTTTTTAGAATTATCAAGCGAGCTCTATATAACAGCGTCGAATACTTTTATGTAGTGTACATGTTGAGTTCACAAATGCGATAAGTCGGTTCGGTTCCAGAGAAATCGCCAGTAGAAAAACAAGCACATTATTTTTATCTGTTCCAGCCTACACTATGTTATTCTGAGGCTACAAGCATGCACTTCTTTAAGTATAACATCAGAACACATTTACTAGGAATCTTAGTCGGAAACAGAGAATATATACCCTAATATGTGGAACAAGTGTGGGCCAGTGTAGATGTCGGATCTGCGTTTGGCTGTTTGGCCGCACAAAATGTTGTTGTAAACGTTAGCGTTCAGGAAAGATAAAAACAAAGATCAACGGACATAATCGCAGTGACTTGCAGTCTGCTGATGAGATTGCTCTTCAGTGATGATGAAAATAAATTGCAACAAATGATTATGAGTATCAACATGGAAATGGTTAAGATGAGGCTAAAAATTGCAAAATACAGAGGCAAACCTCGTCAGTCTGACAAGAGAGCTAGAACACGTAATTCGTAACCAGCCCCTAGAATCAGTGCAAGAGTTCGTATATTCAAGCCAATTACTTCGGATTAGGCTGTACAAAAACGAAATTCACCGAAGAATAACGATGGGCTGGAGCGCGTATGGTGTAGCCATTCCCAAATCTCGACTGGAAACTTAGCCCGGTTCCTAAAGCGGAAAAGCGCACACAGTCGTTGCGCTTTGCCGGTGCTTGCATATGGGGCGCAAGCTTGGTGAACAACAACGAAAATTCAGAAGGACGAGGCGATGTAACCAAGAATGATAGGCGTAACATCAAGAGATAGGAAGAGAGCAGAATGGATAAGCGAACGAACTGGGGTAACTGATATTCGTGTTGCCTCAAAGGAGAAAAGTGGACCTGGGTGCAGGCAGCATGACGCGTGGAAACGATAACCGATGGTCAGTTCGTTGAACGAAGTGGATACCAAGAGGAAGCGTTCGAGTGTAGGCGAGCTTAGTGTTTCCCATGATATTTATCGCATGCAGCACCTAAGTGGGCCAATGTATTAAAAGACTTTGCACCCCCTTTATCTAGGTGACAATGAAAGGGTGGTCGCCCCCTGCCTACACCTCTCCCCTCCATGCGTTCGCCATTGTGGCCGGGGGCGGCACAGGGTTAGGTACGGGGTGTTAAAATTAAGGAATTAGCAGACGTAATGTAGAATCAGCTCGCACAGTACAGGAAGAATGGATGTCGCTGACACAGACGTTCGTCCTGCTGGGGCCATAAAAATATGCTGATGAGAATGGGGATGTTTTTGCAACAAAACTACTCATCGATCAAGGTGTACGCCATAGGCAGTTGAGAGGCGTACCCTAATGGCACTCCACTTAACGCACGCATATTTGGATTGCCTAACGTGTAGAAGTAACATTTTCCCCCACATTCAGTAAACACTTATAGCGTGCTTCTATACCTCATTCAGTTATTGATAGCACGGTCATAGTTGTGTACTTAGCAGGAAGCGATCAATAACGTCCCGCATAAACACACGATAGCGTTGCGTTGTCATCGTTTCTCCATTTTGGTTCAGCTCAAAAAACAGGAGCCTGACTCTCAGGAACGACTTTATACATCGCTTTTGTTTACTGAAGTACCCAGGAATCGTATTCGTGACCTATAGTGTAGCTGTCACGGTGCGTGAGGAGTAAGCAAAGAAGGTCTGTGCCTCGAATACAAAGTACGGGAGGCACTATAGTTCTTAGAGAGAGAAGCAAACAAAGGAACAAAGAAATGTGTGCTACCGCTCTTAATGTATATAGTTACGATGGAGCAATCCTGTTATACTTTGCTTTGGCCAAGAGTGTAATTGTGATAAGCATCCTTACTTTCTGTAGACTGACATAACATGTGCGGTACCATACTCATGCTGCTTGTCACCCCTGCTGTCACATTGCCTCTTTTTCCTACTCGCAGAGTAGCCGGCCAGATGAGTTTCACATCATGACGACCTATCCATCTCTCCTCCTATTAGGCTTCTCTTTCCCATGAAGCCGTTGGTGTTTTCTTTTAGTTGACGAGGAGATAGCTGAACACGATGGTGGAATCACGGCGCCAACAGGCTTGAGATCTTCAAACTACCCAATGTGTCAGCACTGGGAGGCAAGCTTTATTTTGCCATATCGACACATTCAGCTATGCTATACCAACGATCCCTTGTGGATCAGTGCGTATACGCATGCGCCGTCACACCGTGCTGTGTAAACCTTGTTGTTGTTGTCGTTGTCGTCGTCGTCGTCATGGTTGTTGTTGTTGTTGTTGTTGTTGTTGTTGTTGTTGTTGTTGTTGTTGTTGTTGTTGTTGTTGTTGTTGCATTTGCCAATTGGACGGCACCCACGAGCATCTGCCACCTAGGCAACTTATCACCATGAGATTATAGGTAGTAGCGACGTGCATATGCACGCTGCCCATTTTAGTTTCATAAGTAGAGAAAGTTTTTGTACAAACACCCTGCAGACGTTGCCTCTCATTTTATTGTGCAAGCAGAAAGCTAATTCCATCTCTGACTACTTGCAACCGTACAGTACGGTAACATCCACCTGTCGTGCCTCCGTGGTACGTGGCGCCCCCGCACAGTGAGGCAGAGGTGAGCAGAGCAGCTCATCAATCGAGAAAGGTCTACGACATGTGCACGGACAGGGCTCTTTTTATTAAGGGCGTACAGGTACGACAACACGGTTCGAATGGGCGACCGAAGAACACGGTGCAGAAAGGGGACAGCAATGTATACGAAGGAAGTTCCGTCGCGTGACGCTCAACGTCAAGTCGGGAATTGTACCGGGACAGTGGTGGTGTGGCGGTGCTTTGGCGAACTGCGCACAGCGCAAGCGGGTGGTGGTCTTGGTCGTGGACGTCGTCTACGTGGAGGAAAGAGGAGCGGTGGCGCTGCACTGCAGGTCTCCCTCGGTGAGCCGGTGGAAGTAGCGGTCGAACAGGGACTGCGGGGTGCGACACAGGAAGTAGTGCCACCGGTGCGTGTACGTCAGCAGGAAGCGGAGCCGGCAGTCGCAGTGCATAGGGTTGTCTGCAGTGAGAGATCAGACATACAGCTGTCAAATCCGCTGGACGCTTCAGCTTTTAGGTAAAAAAAAGAAAAGCCAACAGACACTGGTTCTTCCTAGACAGCTGTGACTGAAGAATTTGCGATGCTTTTGGGAACGTCAAAGTGCGAGAAGAAAACATTCACACAAGCCAGGGAAACACAAGACATGCGCTAATCTCCCTTTATATGTGAATGCCCTATATATGTCCTTGATCTCTATTAATACTCTCGTCCTATGTGGATGTCTCTTTTACCGCTCTAATGTTTCGAAGAGCTATTACCAACATTGCCGAATATGAATTTTCATTAAAGATAAGTTCAGGTCTTGCTTGAACACGTGGTGCTACTGTCGTATACGTACTTTCTGCCTGTATGTACTCATCGATCGGGAAAATACTTTTTCACTAAGCACCTTTGGGACGTGTCCGAGTATCAGTAGAGTCACTGTGTAAGAGAGCATATACAGTAACTCTACGTGACACGGTATTGTGGTATTTTTAGCGTGCTTTAGTTGAGCAGAACGACTCTTGCTTACGATGCAGATAGCTGCTTTTCTTTCCTGTAGCCCATAGTTGCCGTGGCTGGACATGTGACACGCTCACAGGCTTTAGTGAAATTTTGAGTAAATAAGTGCGAACATTGAGTACAGTTTATTCCACCAAAAAATAAAAAAACGTGTTATTGCTCACCCTGCAGGTAAATATAATATAGAATATTTTTTACACGAAATGTCGTAAGTAGAAAGAAGAATAAGTGTTTATTGTTCGAAACAGCCAGAAAGTATTCTTCCTTAGCCCATTATAATGAAAGATTTAAGTAGAATGACACAGTTTTTCGGCAGTACTGTGCCCAGAAAGCTCAACACTGATTACCATGCAGCGCCCGGAGTATTTTATATGACCTGCCACCCTCTCCGCGTTTTTTCTATGCCGTCCAATCATGTTTATATTCTCCTAACAAACTGGAAATATTCTTTGTCATTCCCTCTATTTTCTTGGTACATTTCTCGCATGACAATGTTAAACTTCTTCATCAACAATTACGTTCCCCCAAAAAACAGTTCTAAAGAATTGTTTATATTACGTGCATCACTACTGCGGAATTGCAGCTGCGCAGTAATGATTTCGTGTTATATTTTCCCCGTAAATATACCAACTGCAATGACAATGAATTCCGTGCGAATATAAAAAACAGATATTGAAGCCACTATTCATAAACCGAATTGATTTATAAGAACATACTGATGTTTTTATAAATTATTGTAAAAAGAAACAACTGCTTCGATAGCGTTATTACTTCACAAAACAGCGTGATTTACCATACACATTGACATTTTTGAGAAGTCAGCCTGAAAAAATGAGGGCCTAGGTATAATACTGCAGAAATTCAGTTTAAACAATATCTGAAATCGAAAAGGATGCATTTGGTTGGCTTCTTCGTGAGCAATTTACTTTGAGCTAATAACAATCTATAGAATTGTGCATGACGCATGGCAGATAAACATTTCGAAGGTTGAGTTGCCGAAGGTTTCTGCGTGAGTAAATAAAAACAATATATTTTTTTCTAAGAACAAAAGGTAAGTCTTTGTTCATCGAAAGCTTACCGGCGAAGTTGACGAATACGGTCTTGTCCTTGAGCGGAGCCACAGCCTTTTCGTCTACGGTGGTCAGCTTGTTCCTCTGAAGGTTGACGACGCTGAGACGAGGCAGGTCATCGGCCAGTCCTTCTGGGAAGGCCTCCAGTTGGTTGTCACTGGAATGAAAACGGCAAGATTTGTCAGGATTCCAGCAGCTAGATCATTTCTAAATCTGACAACGTTGGCTGTACGCTGGCGTCTCTGATTTGTCTGAACGCTACTATCATGCAGAAGGTTAACGACACTTCTCAGTACACCTGCTGCAATTTCTCAAGGTCTACTTGGCATGATAGGTGCTTGTACTGTAGGTTACACGAACTGCTTGAAATTGTATATTGCTGCGTAATTTCGTTATTGGCCATAGGCCCGCGCTCTTCACCAGAGGTTGGGTTTAAAAAAGATCTAGGAGTGAAAGTAAAAAACTTGTGGAATAATATAATAGGTTGAGATTTTGAGAAGTGTTTGAGAAGTGTTTGAGAAGTGAGAAGTAGGTTGAGAAGTGTTTAGTTTAGTGAAACCACATAAGGATCCTAAATAAGAAGTTGTATTCACATAAGTAAGCTACACATACAAAAATAACTCCTCTAATCATTCGTTTTGATTTACTAACTTACGAACTATTTAACGGGCACCTTAATTTATTCTAGTCATCCACATGAATGTGTTTCAGCCCTGGCATGGCCACATTCTCAGGCAAACGGGAACGTGCGCAAATTCAGGAGGTTAAGGTAAAACGTTTAAGAACTTACGGCAAATCCAGAAGGAAGAAGTTTGGAGCTGGCATAGGCAACCATCGTCTGGAGAAAACCTTGAGACTGGTCTTGCGCAGCACCAGGGCTTCTAGGTTCTCTA
Organism: Rhipicephalus microplus; assembly: GCF_013339725.1. NCBI lineage: Eukaryota > Metazoa > Arthropoda > Arachnida > Ixodida > Ixodidae > Rhipicephalus > Rhipicephalus microplus. The sequence goes on along the minus strand of NC_051170.1, from coordinate 52,131,102 downwards.
GCGACGTCAGCCAGTCGGGGTCCACGTGCTCCACAGTTGACTTGGTCACGTAGATGCTCTTCACCGTCTTAGGAAGCTTGTTGAAGTCCGTGGTCAGCCGCAGGTTCTCGTAGTCGTCGATGCAGACCTCCTCCAGCTTGTGGATGCCTTGGAAGACCGACCAGGAAGGAGGCAGTGTGCTTCCACTGTGGAAGACGACCTCACGGAGCGTGTCTTCGAGTCCCTCAAAAGGATTTCCCGTGGGTCCTTGCTGCGCGAAGTCCACGACTGAGACGTTGTAGAAGGCCAGCTTGTAGATGTTCAAGTCGGCGAAGGCTCCTGTCGGGGAACCGCTCCAGACGACTGTCCTCCAGCTTGAACCAAGTCTTCTTGGTGAGGTCCTCTCCGACTCCGCGCTTAACGTACTTAGCGAAGTCTTCGGACGACATGAAGTGCTTGCAGACGACCCTGCGGACGTTGCCGACCTCTGTCTGCGTACACGAAGGCTCCCCGACGGCAACGCTGGCGAAGGCGGCGAGCGCTATGGCCAGCCCTAAAATAGGCGACGTCATGACGGTGCTCTCCGTGTGGCCGACTCTAAAGTGCTGGGCTGTTTAGATTTTACTAAGGTAGTCTGCGGCGGGCCCTGTGGCGAGAATGTGAACGCCGATGGGACCGAGACGGGCTTTATATGCACGGGATGTGCGCGTGTCGGACTAAACACGTCCGAGCCCTAAGAGAGGACCCTTCCAGGACTGGTTTTTTGGGGCTCTTGATTGTGCGTTGCTCACCCCACCCTCTCTTTTCTTTACGAGGTCTCCGACCGTGTCACTAACCCCGAGACGGGTCCACTTGGCTCACACCTGTTTCCCGGCTTGCCCGAGTGCGAGTGAGGTGAACTTGGGAGGCTTTCTTCTTAACTGCTCTGCGCGGCTGCAGGCGCGCGCGTACTGAGATAAATCGCTAAACCAAAGTAGCCACGGTTGTCCCTGCAATGCGTGGTTAGGTAATATTTCTTTAGTAGAGATTAGGCATCTGCCGGTAAAGCTGGTAACCAGTTCTGATTCCACTGCCAGCACGGTATGCGCAACGTGCGGAATCGCAACGCCACTTCTTCCCACACCCCTTTGAGACTCGCTCGATGTTTACATCCAAGAAACCTGCCGCAAGCAAAAAAATAATAATGAAAGGACTAAAGGAAGCACCCTTGAGCGTCCACTTTTAGGCTCCATTGACCCGCTTATCAGCAGTCAGAGGCGTTTTTGATAGTTGTGCACGCAACTAGATCGCAGAACCGGCTCTTATGGAAACGTGCTGCTGGCAAACAGAAACCGGTCTTTGACCTCTGTAACTGCGTATTGCGGCCGTCAGATGATCCACGGGTGCGGGCCGCAATCTCTTCATTTTGTCCTCGTCTCTCGGACGAAGAAAGGCAAACAAGATGCAGCGGTCGACGAAAGCAGGTGCTACACCCGCGGCGCAAGTTTTGCACAAGGGATTCGGAACGATGGGTTTCGCTCGCGCAATCGATCGACGCGCGGAGCTATCGCCTTCCTGCGGCAAATAGACGACGGCAACAAAGCACGCTCCTGCCTGAGGCCGGCGTGGAAACTTCCACTGCGGCGCCATCTCGTCTTTAGTTTTTCTTGTGCACAGTAGGGCTTTTGCGTCTGCGTGCTGGAAAGCCGAATCCCGCGGCTTCACTAAAATGTGTAGCCACCGGGTGATATACGGCATGCAGGCGTGCAGTGCGTTGAAAGTACGGTGTCTTCCCAGTCTCTGAAGAACTTGGCCGACTTACTGCTTGCGCTGAGCACTGTGTTGGTAGGTAAACCATTAATAGAACACAGTGATGTCTACACAGCGTAAAGTGCACATCGATTTAGAGTTTACCACTTTGAAGGAAGCGCTCCCATAAATGCTTGTACTCTTACATACCTTATAGATAGCTCAGTGAATTTTTTCTGAAAGTACATGCTAGTCGTATGAATATATATATAGCGACCGAGAGAGAAGAAATGTCGAAGAACAAGTCCCTTACGCCCTCTCCGGAAATATGAAAACTCTCTGCCTATGGTTGCTCCCGAAAAGGCACAGTTCGCTCCCTTGTCGGTGAACGATCGACAGACACGATGCTGCACTGGTGCCGTCTCGCAGCTGCGGACGACTGCCGTGTCGTCGAAATAGGTTGCCGAGTGCTTCGCAAATTAAATTTAGTATATATTAGGATCGGTGGTTGATGCCCTAATCACCGCCGCACACGTTGCGTATACCCCAGTGTCAGAACCCGGGTGGTGTGTAAGTTCTCTCTCTCTCTCTCCTTGCGTTTATATTTTACGCTGCCTGTCCCTTTCCTCGGTAAAGGGTAGTGAACAAGACACTGTGATAAAGTGAACCTCCATGCCTTCTCTGCTTCATACTCTCTCTCTCACTACCCCCTCTTTCCTCTTTCTTGTGAGGCCGGTCATTCCTAAACGAACCCGTCGTATGCGATTTCGCACGTCGGTTGAAATCCTGACGAAGGGTCGAGTTGTTGCGAAGGGCTTAGATCATGTCGTCTGGCGTGTTCTGCTCTGTTAACAATCGGGTATGCGTGCCAGGATACGAAGCTGTTCAATATAGTGTCTGTGCTATAGAGCGACAAGGAAAACAGTGGTCTTCTTTCCTAGCCGCGTCAATGACCTTGTTCATATGCAATCACTTCCTTCAATCCCGAAGTACTTACATAACCAATGACAATAAGAAACCTTCGTAGACTTTTTTTTACACTGTTTGCTTAGTGCCAGAATTTCGTACGTGAGCGTTTCATTACCATGGGAGAACCGACGACACTTCTGTTAATCATAAATTATGCTTATCAGCTACTTAGTCTAAAATCCCGCGTTATATCCGCAGCAGAATGAACTGTATTCAAGTCATGAAGCAAAATTATTCCCATTCCTATAGTTCACGTAACTTTGACCGAGAGTTATTACCTTTAGACTATACACGAGTGCAAGACAGCTCGTGGATGGACAGCACAACATTATCCAGGCTTCGTTTTTGTAATGAAATGCAATACAGCCTTTCACATATATGTTTCCATCTTGACAACTTCCCATATTATTGTGACGTTCAAACTGCGCGTACCAGCAATCAACTCCTAGCTATGACAGCGTACGATTCCAAGCAAAAATTTATCTGTATATAATTTAGAAGCTAACTTAGATAAAAACTTGTTGATCATCACCAGATATTTCAGTTCACTCGAGGGTACGCTGTGTACGCATCTAACCTCGTTAGCAGGACTGGCTATAACGAAAAAAATGGATTTAACTATAAAATCGTAATTTTACGTAATTCTTCCTGGAAGTTACCATAGATATCAACGTCTTTAAGACGTCCTTTTAACGAGGTAAAATTTACCTACTAACCTGGAATATATGAAGAAGTTAGCTTGGAAATAAAGTATTGAGTGAATAATATGGGGGCTTTTAACGTCCCAGAATCACGATATGATTTTGAGAAACGCCGTAGTGATCGGCTCTCCTCCGAATATTTGGACCATCTGGTGTTTTTAGCGTGCAAAGAACGCCTCTGTGCTTAAATTCAGGAGCACGTTAAGGAATACCAGGTGGTCGATGTTAATTCCCACTTAGTCTCCCACTTAGACGCTGCTCATCATCACACCTCGGTCTTGGCACGTAACAGCCTCAGCGATTGTTGTTACGTATTGCTTATCATTAGGCTGTATTTTCTGTAGCAACAATAACGCGGATGTTTTATGCTTAAATAATAAAATATCTCGAGTTTTTTACGTCCCAAAAACCACGGTATACGATTATGAGGGTGGCCGTAATGGAGGGTTCCGGAAATTTCGACTATCTCCAGTGTTTTTTAACGCACTCCGACATCTTATAGTACGTGGGCCTCTACCGTTTTGCCTCCGTTGAAATGCGATGACCACGGCCTGAATCGAACCCACGACCTTCTGGCCAGCCATCAATCCCCGTAATCACTTTTTCCACCGGGCGCAACGCCGATTTGCGATGATGCGCGATGCGACAATTGTATTTCATTGTCGCTCATGCGTTGGCAGGGCGAATGACATAGTGTGTGCTGGGAACGAACCGACCAATGATGATGGTTTTTTTCGACGAACAAGAGACGAACGTGCCGATGGCGTTGGCGGCAGTGTAGACGCTGTAGACGTGCTTCGGCGCTCACGAGGGTGGCGTAGATGGCGTGTTGGGTGTAGCCTATCGTTCGCATCAGCATAGGCGTGCACATAGAAAGCCGTAAGGAGGGGGGCACCAATTTATTCGCATAATAAGGAAAGCGCGAAGTCTGCTCCATACATTGACTTAATAGGGAGGACTGCTCTGCGATGACCCCCTCTCCCCTCCCCTCTGTAGGGGAACCCTGCGCCATACTATGCGCATTTGAAAGATATGTCTTCGACGTCCAAATGCGAACCACTTTGCAGCTCAGCCTGTTTAAAATGCGATATTTGTATTTTGAACTGCAATAGGGCCGTGACCATTTATTTTTATCTCCGGAATGCGGTTATTTTGTTGTGTACTACCGTGCGGCAATATACTATATCGTCCGCTATTCGGTAAGTGCAGAAGCATAATACTTGCAGTAAGTACCTGCTGCGGCTAAGAGGAAATGTAACTACAACGAGCATATCATAGTGGTCCTTCAAATTTGCTGTGACGGGAGGGGGAGATGTTGTTATTTTAATGGAGAGCTGGCGTTATTTGTCTGGATTTTCCCCTGACTCGTGGTACAGCTCTAATCTAACCGCAATAGATTAGTCCAGAGCTCGTCCCCATTCTTTTTTACTCACTATAGAGATAAGCACGATGATCAGCGCAAGAAATGCCGCTAAAGTCGACGCTGGTTCATGAAAACCACGACCCTACCCGCGGAAGTCCGAGATTTCACTTGGTTGAGAGAAGGGCAGGCGTTGCCAACGGCCGACCGCCTAGCGGCGTGGGGTGTGGCGCCCTCCGCCTCATGTCCGCAGTGCGGCCGGACGGAAACTCTAAATCATGTACTTTCCGAATGTCCTGTGGCACGTACTTTCTGGCGTTTGGTGACCAGTATGCTTCAAGTCAGCATGCAATGGCAGTCGTGGCACAGAGACATTTTTGTTGAGTTGATGAGTTGTTTTTGTTGAGTATTGGTGCTTTTGTATTGTGGAAGCGGAGGGGACTGGCATGCCTGCGGGAACGCCCTCAGAGGGCCATGTTTCCTCTGCTACATCGCTTAAGAACCATGATGTTAACACATCTGAACGAACAGTTATTAATTCTCTGGAAGGAAGCTTTGCTCCTGTGGTGGTCAACACGATTTATTTTTCTCAGAAAGAAGAAGTGGTCATGCCTTGCATTCATTACTGAGAAGGTAGGCTAGTGTTTGGGATTTCAATGAGCCAGAGTTTAGTATTGCTATAAGTATTTATTTATTCTTATACGCACTTCTTAATGTTGTTTTTTGTTCCTTTTCATGAATTGTACGTACCTCTGAGCATAGTTTTCTTTATACACGTTAGAATTTCTGTTTACAGGTACAAACAATTCCTGTTGTGCATTTGAACTTAGATTAAGGATATATTATAGCAATGTCTTGAGAACGTAACAATGTAACACATAAATGTCTTCTGTGTATGTATAATTTTTCAGAAATAAAATTCTCTTAAACAAATCTCTCCATCATGTTTCCATTTCATTATGTTCATTGCGTTGCACTAAGCGTATGAGAAGGAAGAGGGATGAGAAGGTGGGCGAGACTTTCCGTTTCATAAGTGCCAAGCTAACAAGAAAAAGTGAAGCAATAAGATCAAGAGACAATACATCCTTGGCTTTAATAAACAATAGCCGTAATGCAGTTTCTAACAACGACAGCCTCATGCGCGCGCTGGCAGTCTGCGTTGCTCAGCTAGGGCCTGGAGCACCAACTGTGGGCCGTCCAGCTAGCCGAGGTAGCCGCCAAGGGCCATCAAGCCTTGGCCGAAACCAAGGTGGGGTCCATGACCCATACCAGCAATTTGCAGGGCACTCAATTAAGTTACTTGATCTGATCTGACTGCATAATAAATATATGCTAAATAGTAATACTATCCTTGAATAAAGAAAATATATGCGACAGAAAGCACCTCCAAGTATATAACACGTGTCCACTGTTATAACAACAACGCAATCTCCATTCACCCTCAGTCAAATCGTTGAGTTGTTCCTCTCGTACTCACACGGACAGCAACTGGAGCTGGTTCTGCGCGAATATTGTTTGGCTTAATTGATATTTGCAACAACTTTGTTCATTACGCAGTGGAGGAGGCGGAGGCATTTTGCGAAGGCGTGACTTGGGTGGGAGGCTGCGAAGCATTGGCCGCGGGCGGTGAAGATTCGTCGACGATGCCGAGCTCAGGGGCCGGCCCGTATCCGCAGGGCAGCTCCGGTTCCGACAGCATCTTGATGTAGCGACCCCGGTGGATCTCGGGCGCCTGGCACAGGAAGTAGTGCCATCTGTCCGTGTAGTCCAGAAGGAACCACAGCCGGCAGTCGCAGTACATCGGGTTGCCTGCGAGAACGTCCCGACGGGAAGGAAAGACGATACGCTGATGATAACCGAATGCGTCGCTCCTCGCTGACGGGCTGTCAAGGAGGCGGCCCCGTCGTTCTTCGCGGATCGGATTTAGGAGCTTAACTTTAGGCTGCGTAGACTGGTTAACTAATCAAGCACGCGCGTTTTGCAATCTGACAAACCGACAAATATAGCTTCTGTACGCAGTCGTCGTGCAGCATTTTTCTTTATTTCTTTTTCTATGAGCATTGGTTGTGCAATTCGCGAGCTGCCTTGAAACGCGAATACGTGAGGATCTTTGTTTACGTTGTCGTTGTTGTCCTAGGAGCATGACAGGTGCGGTACCCAATGCGCGAGATTGGCACAGCAATCAATCTATATTTCCGTTAAGTTCTGTGCGGTATCACTTTTATACATTCTCTATTAATATATCGAGTAAAATTGTCGATTACCAATAAGGAACTATTTAAAGCCCAAACGTTTTAGTAAGGTATGCTAGGTTTTCTTTCAGTCTCAATTTTAAGTTCCTCAATGGCAAAGAAAGCAGCCGTGTGCTCTTATCCTGAGGACGCATTTGGTGTTTTCTTGCTCGAAAGTTTCCCTCGACGAAAATCTCGAAATGACGCATACATCAACCCGCGTCCTTTCTTAAAGTGACTACGTTGCTTGTTTGTTTTTCAAGCTCGTTCCTAGCACGTAGTCTCAAAATTTAGCTTACCCGAACGGCCTCATAAATTAGCACACAAGAACATGTTTGCATCCATTACACATGCGCGGCGAATAAGCGAACAAAGCAAAGCGCCGGTACGGAGTGACGTTACCTATGAGTCGTAGAAGCACGGTGTCTCTGTGCAGCGGTGCAACCTCTTTTTCGTCAAGGGTCGTGATCCTGTTGTCCTCGAGGTTGACGAACTGCAGTGCCGGAAGGTCCTCGCCGATACCTCGCGGAAACGCTGCCAGCTGGTTCTCGCTGTGTGAGACAAATATGCAGAAAAGAAAAAAAGAAAAGGCAACGTGCAATCAACGTACGTGATCTCGGCCTCAGGTATCTCTGCGAAAGCGTCCGAGCAGTTTATTGCCGAGGCATCCGATGACCACTTTACGAATCCCAGCTATGCGGAGACATCTTGACGGGAGATTCGCATTCGAATCACGAAACCTCCTGGTTCGGAACAATTTTGTGGTTTGTGAATTGTTCGCTTAATGGGCGAGCTAGACGTGGGTAAAGAAGAGCCTACTAAGCACTTCGCATGCCTCATCTTGGATGAAGTACCTGAAACAGCCCCACCTGCGGTGGTCTAGTGGCTAAGGTACTCAGCTGCTTACCCGCAGGTCGCGGGATCGAATCCCAGCTGTGGCGTCTGCATTTCCGATGTAGGCGGAAATGTTGTAGGCCCGTGTGCTCAGATATGGATGCACGTTAATGAACCCCAGGTGGTCGAAATTTCCGGAGCCCTCCACTACGGCGTCTCTTATAATCATATGGTGGTCTTAGGACGTTAAACTCCACAAATCAATCAATCAAGCGAAGTACCTAAAACAATCGCTGTTGACTTACCGTCATCTGAATCAGTTCTTGCTGGTGAAAAAGGGAAAGAGAGAGAGAGAGAGAAACACATTTCTGTGAGATCTAGAAGAAGAGATAACACAAGCTTGATACCCCGTACGTGCAGCAGTGTTCTAATTGCCCATGTGGTCATTTTTCAAACGTCCCTGTCTTCTTTTAAGGGGTAGCGAATGCTGCGTATCGCATGTTTATAGGGCGAAGCCCAAGTTCCCACAATATAATTGAAATGCAGCAAATTACGATGTATCTTTTTCGTACTTTCTTTGCGTTACCTATGTGTGACATTTTTATGATGGAGCATATTGCCTTCTTTCTAGCAGTGCAGCACCTTTCCACCATTTTTGCGCTCCAGCGACAATGGCAAGAACAGAAATTTTGCAAATGTAGAGCACATAAACATGTTGATAATGTCACTATAATAGTCTTGTTTGGTGTACTGAACTAGCGTAATGCAACCCAATTTTTTAGCATGTCGTTGTTCGGTATAATACGTCCCACTCAGCGTCACAAAGCTAAAGCTAAACACGTCATTTTCACAACACTATTACTAATTTGTAAATTAAGTCTTGAGGAGTGCACCGCCAGAATTACATCCACGTAACTTACCAACATAGGTTTGACTTCCTCTTCTTTTTTGCATGTGTGTAACTACTGATGCGCTCACAAAGTTCTTTTGTACAACAGCAAAGCGATGCAAAGCGTTACTGCTGTTGTATTTTCCGGTAACTCGCGAAGCATAACCAATCACTCGTCTGTGGAATGAACGTATACAGAAGTGGGGCAACTTGGGCTAGTTGGTATGACATGACGATAGTTAAAGCGCGAGAACAGAACAACGACAAAGAGACCTTCATCCTTCGTGCCTTCGTGCACTTCCGTCCTTCTTGTCTCTTTGTCGTCGCTCTGTTCTCGCGCTATAACTGTCGTCATGTGGAATGAAACTGCGAAAAAAAAAAAACCATTCGATTTCACACGATGTTTTCACCATGGGTTTTCGATCGCACTCTAAAGCACACCGCCCGCATATTCAGCATCCTTCCAATTAACTAACACAGCGCTTATTTACGTGCAGCATTTATCACGCTGCAGGGAAATTGAAGAAGATATATGATACTCTGTAAGTTTTGTCGGCGAGCCCAAAAACAACACGCAGTGAAATTCCGGCCATGGTGGCTTCGTGTGCTTAGGAATTAGCTGCACAAAAAATTAACAAGTCGAATTCGGCAGAAAGCACTCTATTTCAGCGTAATAGAATTAGGAGATACAGAAGAGCAGTCTCTTGAGGGTAACGTCAAGGCTTTGACCTCCCACTCGCGCTTTTTCGTCGAATCTAATGACGCACACATTTTTCAAATGTAAGCGTTTGTTACATCCTAAGTTAGTGTCTCATTGAAACAGACATAATTAAACTGTCCGACTTTCTTCGCTAACCTGAATTGCGCAATCGCGCATAATTATGGTAATCGAAAAGCTCGACATATTGGCGACTAACTGCTATAGAAGCTGAGCATACACTGGTATCCTAGATGTCAATATTATGACGGCCCTGTGTATGACGAACCTAGTTAAACTGATGCGCCTGAGACGCGAACAATCTACACATTCCCTGCTTTACGGTTCATTCAGAATCGGAAGAAGAGAAAGGGGGGGGGGGTAAAAAACCTTATTTTCGCTAGTCGCCATCGTATTTGGCACCTGTAAGCTTTATTTGAAGGTAATAAACGATGTACACCTGGTTCTGCGTAGACATATGGTTTGAGGGGAACACAATTGCTACAGGCGTCTCGCAGAAACCGATACCAAGTAGTCAGTTAGTATGTTTTCTTAGGTTAGCGGTGAAACCCTTTGTTTGTTAGTTAGTTTTTCTAACAGAAGGTGCCTATAATGACGTTGTTTGTAGTTATCACCAATTTAAATGTCCTAGCACACAACATTATCGGAGACGGAGAAGGTAACTCGTTGATAAATTAACAAAGCCCTGCCTTTCAATTAACTTTCTCTCTCCCTTTTAAGTGCCGAGGATTACCCGCAAGTAACATGTTCTCGTGTTTGAATTGCTTGTATCAGTTGTGTGCGCATTAGATGGCTCGCGTTGCGCATAGTATCGCAAACATTATGTTATAATCTGCATAACCTTGACATACTTTTTTAAAATTTTGTGCGTCCATCGATTAACTTAGTCATCGTTGTCCTCTGAATCTTTGTCAAGTGGGACCGGTGTTGGCGCGGCCATTACAAGAAAGGTCGTGCGCAAAAGAACCACTCACGCCAAATCCAGAGTGCTCAGCCTGGGCGCAGGATTCGGAAGCATGGAGCGCGTGAAGACCGCCAGGTTGGTGACGCGCACGATGACCGTCTCCAAGTTGGTCAGATCCACGAGCCAGTCGTCGTCCACCCTGTTCACCGATGAGTCGAACACGAACACGAGCTTCAGGCTTGCCGGAAGCTTGCCGAAGTCGCGCGTCAGGTTGAGATTCGGGTAGCGCTGTAGGTGTAGCTCTCGCAGAGCGGTCATGTTGCCCAGCTGCGACCAGGACGAAGGCAACGTACTGTCCCTGCGAAAGACCATCTTCTGCAGTGAGGTCTCGAGCCCGGAAAGCGGTCCCTCACCGCCTTCCGGCGCGTCCAGCGAGCTCAGGACGACGTTGCTGAGAACCAGCTCCGAAACGTTGAGACCCGCGAAAGCGGCCGGAGGAAGGCGGTCCATGGCACTGTCGATGAGGAGGAACCAGGTATCCTTGGGAGATTCGCTTCGCGGTACGTGTTTCTGAAAGTCGTCGGGAGACTCGAACTCTCGGCAGATTATGCGCCGGTACTTGTGGCCGTCGATTTCGAGGCAGAAGGGTTCCGCTGACACCCAGGACAAAACCGTGGCGAAAAACATCACGGCGTGCAAGAGGGGAGCTTTGCCCGCGTAGTCAGCCATGGTCGTAGACAACTTTTCGTAAGCGGAAGAATCGCCTTCCGCGTCGTCGGACTGTCTCGTGCCTAAAGGGAACGCGCTGACGGTGCCACTCCTTATAAATGCGGTCGGTCTAGAGAAAAACCATCAGTGAGAGAGAGAAAAAAAAGAAGAGAAAGACAACCCGAATGCTGCTGCTGTTGCTATGAGTGTATGCACATTGCCCAGTCAAGTTGCCGAGACGGTCTGTTTAAGAGCTTGCCGAGCGCTCGCGATGTGTTTTGTGCCATTTTGTTTAATGGTCTTTCTATACACCTGTCGCACTGCTCCTTTATTTTTCGAATTTCCCAACAAGGCCACACCGCCGCGGGAGCTTAGAGATGACAAGGAAGCTTTTGTGAAGGACGTGGGCGCGCCTTCCCGAGGCCGTCGAAAGAGGCGTCTCGCGGCGCTGGTCTTAATAGGCCCTGGCTGGCTAGACGAGTCATCACTGTCTCTTCCGCGGCCCCTTGAACTCTCGCCGTCTGGCCTCTCCACGAACGCGCTCGCCCGTGCTGCGGTATATACGTTCTCGTTCTTTTGTTTTCGCGCAGTACCAATTGCATACGTGAACTGGCCCAAAGACGCGTGGTCTTCGCTACTGCAACGAAGAACAACATAAACTCGTTCTTTCCCGTTCGCAGCCAGTGGTCCAGGTAGATGAGGCATAAACTATATGGTGTCACGACAATCGTCGGCGTGCCCAGTATCGCGCTGGTACTTTTTTTTTTGTCTTGTACTCGCGTCCTGGCGTTATGGGCGCTGTCACTCTTGCTGCGGCCCGTGGCGATGGGCTAAACGTAAGCTGACAGGACCTCGATGCTGCTCCGTTGTCTCATAGCTTATGCAACCCATATCTGTGTTGACTGTGGCACCGTTGAATCATCCGACACTCGGGTGGCAGGGTATAGCGCCGTTATGGCGATCGTATAACTTCTCTCTTTGCAAAGCGAACTGCAAGGCAAGAGGAATGGAGTGCGTCGAGAAGAGGAGGAGGTCGAGAAGTGAGGAAAGCCGTTCACCATGGCTTGCGCGACGAAGTTTTCGCAGCGTAAATTGTGTGTGTGCGTCAAACAAACTTCAAGCGCGTTAGAGCACAGGAAGCGGAACTGAGGAAAGCGAGAAGGGAAGTCACCTTGTTTTGCATCGCCAGTAACCGTGTGATAGTATAGTTGCAAGTTGATAAACATTTGTTGTCTAAGCAGTTGGTCGACTCCTTACACGTATTACATTGTAGCTGTCAGCGCAACCACTCACATTCGTTACCGTACACAGGTCGACGTAGCATTTCTCTATTTCGCATTCTTCCCCTCTCTCCCTCCTTCCCCTTTCGCCCATCTCTCTCTCCTTCTTCCCGCAAGGCGCTACTGCACTTTGTTCATCAACTTGACATTACCTTTAATTTATCTGGTTTTACTTGCTGCAATCAGAGTTTGGTTGAAAGGCGCGACGTATTATTGTCTAAGAATTGCTCCTAAGTACTTGCAATCACTTAACGTTCACCTTAGTAATCGGACTTTTTAGGGGCGAAGCTCCTTAAAGCGGCACCCGTTCGTCCCTCGTAGTCGTAGTCGAAGTCGTAGTGTGTAACCAGTGTTACATTTTAACCTGCAAGGTGGTGACAGTGGGAGAGTTCTCCTGTGCTTTGTTGAACAATAGAAAGTTCGCGGCGTGCGCGTTAACTAAAAACCGAATGCTCCTGTCTCTCATTCCCCATTAGCAGCCATTGGCATGTACATTGAGCACTATCTGACAAGAAAGGGTTGCTACGTTATACTCGCTGGGTCTAACTTCCTTAGTTTTAGAAAGGTTTAGCGAGCGTTGAGCCGCAGTGCCATGAATACAATGAACTAGTATATACCACGAACTCGAGGTAGTTAAAGGTGCGAAGTAGATACGAAGCGCAATCCATAAGAAAGTAAAAGCCGAATTCTCCTGTCTCTCATTTCCCATTAGCAGCCATTGGCATGTACATTGAGCACTACCTGACAGGAAAAAGTTGCTACGTTATACTCGCTCGGCGTAACCTCCTTGCTTTTAGAAAGGCATAGCGAGCGTTGGGCCGCAGTGCCATGAATACAGTGAACTAGTATATACCATGAACTCGAGGTGGTTGAAGGTGGGAAGTAGACCCGAAACGAAGCCGTAAAAAAGTGTGCGTGTGCCACCTCTCGTTTAGTCCTTGGAATGTCCGCTGGATGGCGGTGCTTCTATACGGGGAATATATGATGCAAAGATGCGAGATGATGGTACTTGGATAGTTGAATAAGTGGACGAACGGACACACAGACAGATGCATGAATGGACGCATGAACGGATGCAGGGGCGAATGCATGGACGAACGCAGGGACGGACGCACGAACAGACGCACGCACGGACGGGCGGATGGACGCATGGACGGTCACACAGACGGACGCATGGACGGACGGAAGCAAGAACGAATGGACGGACGAATGCTTCGCCTCACTCTCCATCATTCACTACGTGGATATGCTGCCATTTTTTCATCCTAGGTCAATATAAAGTGCGGCTGTTTTATTTCGTAAGTTCACTTTCAGCTGTTACTCCCAGGGCGTTGGCGGAGTTCGACAACTAGCTGAAGGACAAGCTTTCCGAGGGTTCCCAGTGAAGTTATTAGGTTGTTATCTGTGTGCTGCAGGCAGCTGTGCTCGCCTAACAAGAAGAGGACAGGATAGCTAGGTAGGTTAGTTGTTATCCCTCGATTAAGTAAAACCCTGAGCGCAAATTAGCCACGCGGAACCAACAAAAGGAAAAAAAACACCAGGAGTGATTGTGGTGTGTGCTTTTCTTTCTTGGTCCCGCGTTATTCATTTGCGCTCTAAGTTTTATTTAATTATAGAAGAAGACGGCACTTGGTAGATAGACGTGTATTTGTGCTGGCATGTCGAAGCGCCATGGAGGCATCATTCTGCTCAGCGACAAATGACCTTCGGCTGCACTAATTGTCGCGAGACTTCTTTCGCTTGCCGAGGTATGCACTAAGACCTAATTGCTTCTTCGCGAAACGAAAAAACTACCTTAGTGTGCACGCATTGCACATGACTTTTGGCATCGTTATGAACGCGTGGCTAATGTTGATGCCTAATAGAACCGCGTGGCATATCTGAAGCGTCGCGTCTATTAACATGAGTCACTGGCGTGGAGCGATCATTAACATGATTGTGCAGACTGTATACTGATTGATTGTCGAAGATTTAATGTGAGATAAAAATGTCAGTCACAGGAGTCTCAATCTTTTATTATATTCTAAGGAACTGCGTAGGAAGACGTATACTGATGAATAATGCTTATGAAAGCGAATCTCTCAGTTAAAACTTGATGTTGGGTGAAGTTACAACATGGTATGACGGCTGTATTTTCACATAGTATATCAAAGCAGGAATGATCCCGCAAGCAGGCTGCGACACATTGTTTGGGCATAGACAGAGAAATTCTCGTTTTTTTTTTCAATTAATTCTATTAGACATTCGTAGCTCACAGCAGCTTGCCTCAAAGAATACCCTGGGAAATTAAGTAAAAAGCAGCAGAGGGTTATGATCAATATATTAAGAGCAGCAGCTATAAAAAAAGCATCATTTTAGCATTAATGACGTCGTTGTAGGTAGGAAGGCTTTATTTACAGGAATGATGTTACAGCGTAAACATGAGATTACAAGTAGTCAGACAGCACCTACTCCATTCCAAACTCCTCTCAACAGTAGACAACAAATGCTTCGAAAAAATCTGGAAGGTTGAAATTTATGTCTGTCACTCCCAGTATGGTTATAACATAAAGAAAATTGAATAAAATGGATGATATTTGCAAGATATTTCTCGAAACAAATGGTAGCTTTCATATTCAGCGCCAATTATATATATACATCAAGGCTTAAACTGGCTCGGGCTGAAATATGGCTACGCCTGCGCAATAAGGCTTCCTCACACGCGTACTTTTTGAAAAAGCCTTAGTTTACCAATAAGAGGTTGAAATAAAAAGGTTGCGCTAAAAACGACACGTTCACAAAAAAGATTACAGAAACAAGCGCAAACTCCCACTATTTTATTCATGGGTGGAAACACTGAATAAATAGGAAATGAAAGGAAATGTGAGAAATGCACACGCGCAGCCAGAAACTCTTTGTCTAGACGGTACAGGCCGATAGAAGGATCACTGACACGCGCAGTTGCCTTTTGTGGTATAGCGAACCTCACCTTTCGTCAAACTTTGCCAGCGTAGGGCACAATGAGCGAATAAAGAAAACGAAAGCATATGATTGTAAAGAAAGCCGCCTTGCGCGCTGGACCTGTTCATTTTGTTATATTTGTTACTTTTTAGTGGTGCTGCTCAGGTTACACATTATAGCACACCCTGTACACCGAGCACTTACGCCTATTGTAGTATAGCCTTGCGAACTACATCGAGCTAACAGGTTTACAGGCGTCCGCTTCGCTGCACTTCTGTGGATGAAGAAAAGCCCCGCCGCACTTCGTGTTTTCCTCTAAATGAAGGAAGGAAGCATTGATTGATTTGTGGGGTTTAACGTCCCAAAACCACTATATGATTATGAGAGACGCCGTAGTGGAGGGCTCCGGAAATTTAGACCACCTGGGGTTCTTTAACGTGCACCCAAATCTGAGCACACGGGCCTACAACATTTCCGCCTCCATCGGAAATGCAGCCGCTGCAGCCGGGATTCGAACCCGCGCCCTGCGGGTCAGCAGCCGAGTACCTTAGCCACTAGACCACCGCGGCGGGGCTGAAGGAAGGAAGCAAACAAAGAGAGAATGCGGGGAGGTTAACCTGAAAGACATCCGGTCGGTAGAGCCCCGAGAAACTCTACAACTACAGCGTTATATATCTAGAGCCGATTTTACATTATTGGCACTTGCATTATAGAGTAGCCCCGCCGCGGTGGTCTAGTGGCTAAGGTACTCGGCCGCTGACCCGCAGGTCGCGGGATCGAATCCAGGCTGCATGCGGCGGCTGCATTTTCGATGGAGGCGAAACTGCTGTAGGGCCATCTGCTCAGATTTGTGTGCACGTTCAAAAATCCCAGCTGGTCGAAATTTACGAAGCCCTCCACTATATACGGTGCCTCTCATAGTCATGTGGTGGTTTTGGGACGTTAAAGCCCGCGTATCAATCAATCAATCAATCAATCAATCAATCAATCAATCAAATCAATGCATTATGAAGTATTCACCGTGCCCACATGTCATGGGTAAAGAACGAAAGTGGCTCTCGCCTTGTAGGAAAGAAAAGAACGCGCGCTTTTCCGCTCGAGAGCCACCTGACGAGAGTCAGCCGCGACGGACGCACTTTTCAGGAGCGAGCGACTCCTCGGTGGTCTTGTGAACGACCCCCGAACAACTAAAGCCTCGTTACAATATAAAACCTGTCGTCGTCTGCTCAAAGACCACAATGAGCGTTCCTTCTCGCCATCGACATTGACGTGGCAGGTTGACAGCTCAACGTCACGACTCTCGGCTCAGCTCTCAGCCGTGACGTCATTGCTCAGGCCACGACCGCTGACTTCGCTGCATAGCTCCGCTTCTCTGAGAGACTGGATGGATCTGGTGGCCAGGGACGGGGGGTTGGCACAAACGTAGTAGTTCCAATGCCTCGGGTACGTCAGAAGGAACGCCATCCGGCAGTCACATGTGATCGGGTTTCCTGCACGACATGAATTAGCTTAGCTTCTGTAATGATAGCAGCAGTTCACAGAGCTGGTCAATGATGTAGACGTCCATTTATAGCTGCGATAATCAGAAGTTATAAGCAACCAGAATATATGTTGGGTGATGTGCACTGTTATATAGCAAGCGTGCCGGCTCCTATTATAACGCTGAGACCTCGTGTGAAATAACCAACTTCTACCGATGACCTCACAGGCGTCCATATACGAACTCGTCTGTTTCACCACCCAGCCCATCTCATCAGACACTGCTTTCGATAGACCACCCACCACTCCGATCAACCCTTTTGCATTGCGCACCCGAGGAAAGCAATTAAGAGCAACCCTGCGCGTCCAACGCCAGCGAGCCGGACCTCCCGTCACCTGGTTATGTGAAAAGTCTAAAAAGGTGGTCTTGTGGTTTAAAAGATTGTTAACTCCATTGCTAGTGCTGCAACGCACGTTCCCTGTAGCTTCCATTTCTTACAGTTGTCCAAAATGCATGACCCGATTTCAAATAACTAAAATTCATAATATTCCCCCCTCTCCCGCGCACACTCTCTACATTTACACGCCTAAAAACTTTCTGTGGAGAAGAATGCAGTCACCGTATACCGTGTAGTTCAGCGTTTGTCTTCAAATTGCGTAGAACACTGTGCAGTGTTCATTGTAATGCTAGAAGCTGGCTTGTGATCCGCAGTTGTGGCGTAGTAGGCTAACGTACCACAAGCAGAAGCCGGCTTGTGTTGGAGAACAGGGTGAAAGAGTTCGGTGCATCTCACCAGTCATGCTGACGAAGCCTCTGTTTCTCTTCAGTGGCGCCAAGGTGCTTTCATGCAGCGTCGTGATCTCATTGTAGCCGACGTCCAACTGTCGCAATGCAGGCATATCCGCGGTGAGGTCCTCAGGCAACGATGTCAGGCGGTTTTCTCTGCGTTAACGATACACCGAATTCAAGATATCTTCGGGGCCATAAGTCAGCATTCTGATACCACATTATACTGTAGACAATTCGGAGTTGAAACAACTGCATCATGGCCTACTACGAGAAAAGTTCTAGAGACAATCTCTGCCGCTCATTCAACGCCTGATCGGCAGGAGCTTTAATGTAAAGTTTCAGGGAATCCCCTCCCACGTTCGAATCAAAAGCAATAAAAGGGGGATGTTCTTGCACGAAAAACTTGGGCATGAGTTCTGAGAATAGCTCATGGGACTTTTGAGTATAACAAAGGTATAATACGCAATCACTTGAGGGCTGCCCAAAAGCATGTGCAATCCGTGGACTTTCTCGAGCACAAACGACGTTGTTGTACCGCATAAGAACGTACTCCGCATACACCACGGCGTGGTCATTCAAGACTGGACCTTTCGCTTCTTTACTTTGAGCCTTCGGCAGTCACATCGGCGACATTAAACACCTTATTTGTTGGCTTTGCTCCCATTTTGATAGAGAAAGAGCAGCCATGGTAGGCAGCTTGCACAAAAGTTATGCACCTGAGAATTTAAAGGTTTCATTTTTCCTGAAGGGCCCACGGCAACGAGGAGGAGCGTGCCTCGGATTTTGGTGGCCTTCCTGGAAGCACTGGCACTGGGCTGTTCAACACGCGGTGACAGCCACCTACAATTCAGGAGAAGCTCAGGCGGAACCATATTGCCGGCCATGTAGGCCAGTCTAGCCCCGCCGGTGGCAACACCGCTGCCACCACATCGTTAAATAACCGAATTCGCACACGCTGCTTTCGTATAAGGGTTCCTGTGTTACGTCGAGGTTGAAGCCACAAGCGGCCGGCCTTAGAAATAATAGATTCGTATAAGCCTGACAAGAACAATATTTTCGCACGAACCATATATCAGATGGTGGCATTTTCCTATTTCATTGTGACGGAACAGAAGACAATAAACTCACAGACATTGAATTCGGCTTGGGGGGGGGGGGGGAGCATTAATTTGCGACAAGTGCATACGTTTAAAACGCAAAAGTGAGGTAGGCGAAAGTTGTGGGAAGGGTGTATTGTATGAGGGAGGTTAAGGTTATCTGCGTCTCTGTCTGCCATGAGCGCACATGCCTAGTTACTTCAAAGAACTTGAACCTGCTCTCATGCCGAGGGCTCAGAACTGCTTCCCACTAGAATAGGGCTTGAAGCCTTGACCGTGACACGTGACATTAAATGACACGCTGATAAAGTTAGACATGAAAATACGGTGGCACTCCCGTTATCATCACGATACCGTGCAGTACAACTATGCTACTTCATTTGTTGATAGACTATTACGTATACGTTATTGACGGTTGTATGCTTGAACCGCTTCGCGTTTTCACTGCGAAACTTACGCCAGGTCAATTATCATCAACCTCGGTGCCGGCCTGGGCAGCATCGATCTTGATATGCTCCATAGGTTCGTCTCTTTGACCATGACGGCGTTCAAGCCGTGCAGCGTGGTCAACCAGTCTTCATCGACTCGGCCTATGTGTGCTCCCAGAATCTGGATCTCCTTGACGCTAGGTGGAAGTGAGTTGAAATCCGTCGTCAGGTTCACCTCTCTGACGTTCAACAACAGGAGTGTCTCCAGCCTATCAAGCCCACGCAATAGGCTCCAAGAGCCGAGGGCCCTCGGCTGGTCGCTGAAGATCAACTTGCGCAGGTGGTGCTTGAGGGCGTCGAACGGACTGGTCGCGTTTTTCTGCTGATCGCCGTAAGCGCCCACAGTCACGTTACTGAACTGCAGCACGGACACACTGGTGTCAGCGAATGCGTTCGGGGGCAAGCGGTCCAAGTAACTGTCCTTCAGGACGAAGTGGGCGCAATTCCGCGCACGGTATCGGTCTATCATGGCAAAGTGCCGGGCACTCGTGAAGGCTTCGCAGAAGTAATAACAGTTGTACGTGGCATCTCCTGGGTAACAGCTCGGATGAGCCTTTGTCAGGCACAGCAGAAAGGCACTCACTTGCGCCACCAAGAGACGTTGGGGTGCTGTCATTGTGCAGCGGAACGGCTAGCCGGTGCCCGTGTCTTTTACGACAAGCGTTAGAGCTCTTCGGAGACACACATGCACACACACGAGTGCAGGGTTCGTTATTTATATTGATGCTTCGGAGACTGTTTTCTGAGAAGCGTCCTTTGCCAGCGTTCTGTGAACGCGTGCTGACTTCGACGCTTTCTTATAGCTTGTGGAGCGCGAGTGCTTCTGCATTCGTAGCTCGACAAGGAACTTTAAGTTCATGAAGCGGACAGACACCAGTGATTTCGTCCGACACTTGTTCCTGGTACTGAGCAGATTCGTTCTCGTTGTGAGAACGTACAGCGTTATTTTTTTTACTTCAAAGCCCCCTGATAACCGCGATCTGTTGGCTTCAACCGCGTCATACAGTCTAGCCATATCATTCTTGCAAACTAGGACGCTCCCGCCATCGTTATCACTTCGAGTTGTCTAGGTTTTCTTATCGTGGAATCGTGGAAGTCGATTCACTCCGTTCCATCGAAAGCACGGTGACCGCCGCCAAATACGCGCTACAGACGTAACGTTTCCTTGGCCGTTCGCCGTCATTCAAGCCGTTGTGAATAAATCAGGGCCTTCGCTTTTCGGATCCCTCAACACCACACCGCACGAGCGGAGCAACTGAACTTCTTTCAAGCTTGCGTGGCGTCACGATAGCATCAGCGCAATGTCTCTTAGCGCTGTCTTCTTGTGACGAGAAAGAGTGGAACTTAAAGGCTTTGATATGCAGATTAAACATTTAAGTTTTTTGTGATTGATATGTGGGGTTTAACTTCCCAAAACCACCATATGATTATGAGAGACGCCGTAGTGAAGGGCTCCGGAAATTTCGACCACCTTGGGTTCTTCAACGAGCACCCATATCTGAACACACGAGCCTTAGGTTTTTTGTATAGTACATCCTAAAACGAATTTCTTTGTGGCCTTTGGTACGTTTTATTAGATATTGCATACACGTAAGTGCAACGTAGAACATGTCTTTCTAGATAATAGCGATCAGCCATTCAGTTTCCTCCTCATCAGGCCAAACCACGATCACTTACAGGGCCAAAGTATGCATCCCATCACGCCGGCGCAAGAATCATCAATTGCGCCGAGTCGACGCTGCCGAGACAACCCCTTGAACTTGAGCTTAAACCTGTGAGTCCTGGCTACATACAAGGGATGGTACCGCCATCTAGTGAACACTTCAAGAACTAAACGAGAGGTGGCTACATACAGTGGGTGCAGAGCCCACGCCCTAAGGAGCTCCGCTCCTAAAAGAGCCAAATAAGTCTGCTGCGCCTAACCCAGGCGTCGGCGAGGTGCCTCTCAAGTCATGTGAAACATTTGCAGCATGGTTGCTTTGTACTTTGTCTGGAATGCACTTTTGGTTCCGCCCCGGCAAAGTAGTGGATCGTGTACACAGCTCCGTGCTGTCACACTAATGTATAAATAAATGCGTAAGAGTAGATTTTGTCTCACTTGGACAATCCTATTAAACGGACATACAGTTCGCCGGTTTTATATGTCCTTCCTACGCTCCTGCTTTATAGTACCATATCCCCCCCTTTATTCCTGAAGAAGGCCTATACATTAACGTATAAATACTAGTGAACCAGTAGCTCCCTTATAGTAACGTTGCATAAGTTCTCGTTGATAGTGAAGATTGATTTTTCGCAGGCATAATAACGACAAAACATTAAAATGCGTGTTCATATTTTGTGTTTTTCACTAAATCTATGTGGCAATAAAGTTCAAGATCGCGATTTCTTTGTAATGTTAAAGGTTGTCTTACAACTGTTGCAATGTAAATTAGTGTGCACTGCCCTGTGTACTACTTGTTTCGCCTTAGCTCAACTCTCTATATAGGTCGCCTGATGTTTAAATGCTCGGCTGCTGACCCGCAGGGCGCGGGTTCGAATCCCGGCTGCGGCGGCTGCATTTCCGATGGAGGCGGAAATGTTGTAGGCCCGTGTGCTCAGATTTGGGTGCACGTTAAAGAACCCCAGGTGGTCTAAATTTCCGGAGCCCTCCACTACGGCGTCTCTCATAACCATATGGTGGTTTTGGGACGTTAAACCCCACACATCAATCAAATCATGATGTTTAAATGCGTAATGTATATCAATTTTTTATATCTGCATACTCAGACAATACGCTGGAATCCTCTGGAATAAATCTACAGGGGATCAACTGCTACCATAGTGCTGCATAAAGAAAGCAACAGAATACAAATCAACGAGGGTGTAAGGCAGCGGGACAAAATCTCCCCAATGCTATTTACCGCATGCTGACAGGAGCTTTTCAGAAGCCTAGAATGGGAACATTTAGGGATAAGAGTTAATGAAGAGTACCTTAGTAACCTGTGCTTCGCCGATGACATTGCATTGCTGAG
This sequence comes from Rhipicephalus microplus, assembly GCF_013339725.1. Classification (NCBI taxonomy): domain Eukaryota; kingdom Metazoa; phylum Arthropoda; class Arachnida; order Ixodida; family Ixodidae; genus Rhipicephalus; species Rhipicephalus microplus. The sequence continues at coordinate 52,108,996 of NC_051170.1, read as the reverse complement.
TAACTCGGGGGACGAATTGCAACTCATGATTTGCGGAGTTAGACAAGGAAAGCAGAAAAGTGGGTCCTAAAATGAATCCGCAGAAAATGAAAGTAATGTTCAACAACCTCGGAAGAGAGCAGCGCTTCAAGATAGGTAATAGTGCACTTCAAGTTGTAAAAGACTATGTCTAATTAGGGCAGGTAATAACCGCGGAGCCGAACCACGAGATTGAAGTAACTAGAAGAATAAGAATGGGGTGGAGCACATTCGGCAAGCACTCTCAAATTATGACAGGTAGATTGCCACTATCCCTCAAGAGGAAGGTATATAACAGCTGTATCTTGCCGGTACTTGGCTACGGAGCAGAAACATGGAGACTTACAAAGAGCGTTCAGCTTAAATTGAGGACGACGCAGCGAAACATGGAAAGAAAATTGGTAGGTGTAACCTTAAGAGACAAGAAGAGAGCAGAGTGGATTAGGGAACAAATGAGGGTTAAGGATATCATAGTTGATAGAAAGAAGAGGAAATGGACATGGGCCGGGCATGTAGCGCGTAGACAGGATAACCACTGGTCATTAATGGTAACTAACTGGATTCCCAGAGAAGGCAAGCGGGTTAGAGGAAGACAGAAGGTTAGGTGGGCAGACTAGATTAAAAAGTTTGCGGGTATAAATTGGCAGCAGCAATCACAGGACCGGGTAAACCAGTGGAACATGGGAGAGGCCTTTGTCGTGCAGTGAACGTAGTCTGATTGATGATGATTATGATGATGATGATGATGGTGGTGACGACGATGACTCAGACAATCTTTTCTGCATGTTTCTGGACTGCTGCTGAGCGTAGTAGACAAGACAACCAAAGAAAAGGAGTACCGTATAGGTGTGCTGTGCCAGTGTATTGTTGCTGCAGAAACGATTGCAGCATATCTCCTTTTTTCAATACTGTGTAGAAGTGTTTTGGAGTGATTGAGCTATGCTAGTCAGGTACACAGTAAAAAACAGCGCTAAATGGCGGGACAAAGAAAGGACACACATCTCGGCGCTTCCTTTATTCATCCTGTTTTTTAGCGCTGTTTTATATTCGTGGTGGGTACCGCTTTTCGGATGGGATAACGAAAAAGTCTGACGTTTTCCTTGCGGTGATAGTTTGCTCATCCATGCGCGACAAAGTGCGCAGTTGTGGTGCCCGCAAAAGGGCAAGAGCGACGGCCTCATGGGACGCTTCAGAATACCGAAATGACAAAGCCGGAGGGGAGTCGTCTGCTACTTTTCCAACCACGTAGGGGGCACTCGAGAGAGGCGCGCTTGAGCATGTGCAGTAGCTTTTTTTCTAACTTTCTAAATTGCCTCGAGACCTTCGGAAAAGACATGTTCAAATTTCCGGGGCCTAAGACTACCAATGTGCAGGCTGCGGAACGCCGCTTCTAGTTCGTTATCGAACTCCGAGTAAATGTAATAGTTGCAGCGCTGTAATAGAGAGCATAGGTAGTAGATATGCTTTTGTCTTACCGACACAGGCGTTCACAGGGTCCTCGAAATCCCCCCCCCCCCCCCCACATTCGTCGAATCCGAAAGAAAACGAACTTTCAATTGATTGAAAATGGAAAATGAAGCAATGACGTGTGTCTCACAAAGGCCTTCCATTGATTGCCGGCTATCCGGGTCAAAGGTGCAAAGTAAAAAGTTCTTTAAGTGCACCATGCATCATGTCTGATGAAATTAGCGTAAACAAATATGCGTAACCACATCCCTGCGTAATAAACGTTGACTCAAATGGTCCGCCTTGTATAGTTAAGGCATTGAGAAGATTTATTAACCCCCACCCACCTCCATTCTGTCGGCACGCTTGTGCTTACCTACGTAAGTGCTTTGGAAATGACATACGCGAAAAGGCTAATTCGACTCCTCTTTCCCCCGAGTCGAAATGCCCTCTTTCATTATAACGTTCCACGCATTTCAGTGAAGCCCACTACGTTTTTTATGATGTTTATTTTCGTCATGTCCATTTCTTTTCAGTTCACACGTGTACGCAAAGAATAGAACAGAGAGATAGAAAGAGAAATGGTATAGGGAAAAAAAAAAAAGCTCTCACGATGGTGCTGCTGCTAAGCTCGAATGCAGCTTTCTTTTCCGTGTCCCCAACAGATGGCAGTATGTATTCCAGCAACAGAAGTGGAGCCGGTGTTACAACATATGCTTGCGTGCCGTCTATAGAAAGCATGCAACCATATACAAACAAGGCCGTGTATGTGTGAGACCCAACACTTTTTTTTTTTTGGTCATCTTTGCTTAAAATCTTCAGCAGAGATGGTAAAATTAATCCTAAAATGCAACTAAACTACATCAACAATCAGTTTTCTAAAATTATTGCGCGTAGTTACACTACATTACGAACTGCATGTGGCCAAAGTAATTTCATTAAATAATTATTCGTTAATGAAAGTGCTGTAGTTACACTGAAATTACTTTAACAAAAGTTTATCATTCATCACAGCTCATATGTACACTTCATATGGACACCGAACGTACAGAATGAAATGTCAGAGGTCTTTGTTCAATATCTCCCGCTTGAGGTTCTTAATTCTCCCTTTCGCGAATCAGTGGAGGGCACCCTACGCGCTGGCATGCCAACACGCTTCACATGCACACAGATACATGTCACCGCTCCTCTGTCTCTTTCATCTCCCTTTTTCGTGTTCTTAGCTTTGCGCCAGAATATGTTCAACACACACACACACACACACACACACACACACACACACACACACACACACACACACACACACACACACACACACACACACACACACACACACACACCACACACACACACACACACACACACACACACACACACACACACACACACACCACACACACACACACACACACACACACCACACACACACACACACACACACACACACACACACACACACACACCACACACACACACCACACACACACACACACACACACACACACACACACACACACACACACACACACACACACACACACACACACACACACACACACACACACACACACACACACACACACGTGAACATACGCAGCTGCTCATTTCGTTGAAGGTTTTAAATAATAATAATAATAATAATAATAATAATAATAATAATAATAATAATGGGGGTTAACGTCTCAGAACCACTATATGAGACACCGTAGTGGCGGGCTTCAGAAATAATCTAAGCAAACGGGCCTCCAGCATTTTAGCCTGCATCGAAAATGCGGCCACACGGCCGGGATTCGATCCCGCGACCTGCGAGTCGGCAGCACCTCCACTACTATAGACCACTATGGCGGGTAAAAAATTTAGTGAAGGGTTGCAAAAAATGCTTCGTCAACCTTACGAAGATGCTCCTTTTGGATGTAGCAGTAATGCGGTTGAAAGCGGATGTTCAAAGCCCGTTTAGGCAGGCAATTGATTGATATGTGGGGTTTAACGTCCCAAAACCACTATATGATTATGAGAGACGCCGTAGTGGAGGGCTCCGGAAATTTAGACCACCTGGGGTTCTTTAACGTGCACCCAAATCTGAGCACACGGGCCTGCAACATTTCCGCCTCCATCGGAAATGCAGCCGCCGCAGCCGGGATTCGAACCCACGCCCTGCGGGTAAGCAGCCGAGTACCTTAGCCACTACACCACCGCGGCGGGGCCCCGTTTAGGCAATGTTAGAAGGTAACGCTGCGTGACGTTAGGGAAGCAATGCATGCTACTAGGTTTTTGATCGGAAGTAATTTGAAATGTAAGGACAAAAGTAGTTTTACTGCAGCCAAGTCTGCCCTAAAGGCATCGGGTTGTTCAATAAAGTCATAATAATTGGAAACATTCTTTAATACGAAGTGGCTTGTAAATAGAAATTTTTGAAACCGATTTCAATGGCAATAACATGGAATCTAGAAAAAGGAATGCACCAGTCTCGAAAATGGTGCGAGAAATTTAGCTAGATCGTTTGGTGCTACCACAAATGGGTGTGGAGGGGGTCATGAGTTTGACCCTCCTCCTTCAGCATCTTTTTTTTTTCATTTGGCATGTGTGCAGGTATATAGAAGCACACATACAAACACACGCGCGGGTATATTCATATAGCGGTCAACAGACATAATTTTCATGTGCCACTTGCGTAACGTTGTCAAGGTCTGAAAGAATGTGGGTGACTATGCTCCGTTTCATACATTCGGTGTAGCACTGTGGAAGCTACGCAAGTTCGGTCGGCAAATTGTGTAACTCCATGTGTCTCGCGCTAGTATAACCGTGACCTCCGCGATGGTCCCCATCCGGGCGCTGCCCGCACTATTCGCGGAGAGGTGCTCCGAAATCCGGAACAACCTATACACCAGAACACAGCGAGCTCAGTGCTTGCTGCCATATTGAAAAGCGCGTGGCGCCATCTGTTGTAAGCGCGGCGAAGCAATACCCTCAACTGCCAGGCGAGCAGATGCTCTGCAAATCAAACGTGAAACTTCACAACTCGAGTCCGGCTGTAAGCATGTTTTGCGCTGTTCCCGTGCTGTAAGTTTATGCTGATGTCGCGTGAAACGTCGAGGAGACCTTCCTCGACAGTCCGGAATGTCTGCGGCACGTGCGTTGCAGACTACAGTAGCAGGTTCACCAGGTACGTATACTATTGCGATTGAAAGAAACGCGAACAGCGGAAAGCGTTGCTTTCGACTCAGTCGAACTGCGGTGTGCCTTGGCTTTGACAATGCAGAATTTGTGCTGTAAGCCGGCGTCAACGTAGCGCTAAAATCTTGTTCCAACTTACGCTCATGCACCACATGCGTATCGATTGGCAGTCTTGCTGGGCACTTGGAACACACGCGAGGTGCAAAAGTGCTAGCCAGAACAAGACTTTAAAATGCTACAATGACGCCGGCCGAAAGCACATGTATATAGTGACAGTCAAGGCATGTTGCACTTCGACCGGGTTGAAAGTCATGCTTTGCGCGCCTTTCACGCATCGCGATAGTAGGCCGTTACGGTTGTACTAAACATTTGTGGCGCATGCATCCACGCGTGAGTCGTAATACGTATATCGTATTATTGACATGCGGCCTGCGAAAGAGTATGGTAATAATTTTGTGCCTCATACTACAGGCAGGCTGCATGCAAATCGCTGCTGTAAAGTGAAACAGCTGGAGTCACGCTTGAATAAACACAATAAGTTTACTTACTCGTACACTCCACAAGGCTCGTAGTTTTTCCTGCTGATTGCGATCATATACTAAGGCGGTGGAGCTCGGCGTTTTTCGTTGTGGACGGAAATTTGTGCAATCGCAAAACACCGCACCGGCACGATTCCCGCGATGCGCTGTGAACTTCACAGGCAGTGCTCAGCAATATCTTCCTCTTGCGCTGGTTGTTGTCGCATCAGATGGCAGCACAGTGGTAACCAGATGACGTTTTACAAGCGGGCGCAGCGTGAACGGGCACTTTTTCGCATTTTAAACTCCCAGAGCCACTGCAATCCATGCTAGCGAAACGCGCCTTGGCAGTTGCAAACAAATTATGGCGTCTCTGGGAGCGAGGGTATACCGCCGAAGGCGCCTGGGTTCGAGATAGGCGTGCTCTCGTCTATAGACAAACATATAAAAGATGGGGCTTCTTTATTTCTCATGCACAAAGAATCTACATTTATTACTTAGTCTGCAAGCGAAAATGATAAATACATTAGTGGTAGTAAAGTGATCGCACTATATCCTGGTGCGAGCTCATCTAGTGCTAGAAGTCTCGCTAGCTTCTATAGCATTGCACCTAATGCATGAAACCAAGTACAGAGACATTGCCAATGCATAGGGCTGTTGTTCGAGAACTTCATCAACGCTACTCGCTGTTCAACTAATTTGTTCCCACTGAACTCTTGTTTACAAAAGAAGAACACCATGGGTTAACAATAGAATGTTTTACTTCACTTAACTGTCATCTATCGTTCATTATAAAATTTCACGTTTCGGAGAAGCCGGAGACATGTACTTGCTCCCTACGTGTACTGTACTCAGCAAACAAATGAATAAATAGCTGCTAAGGTTCGCCTCCTTTCGGGTTTCTATGTTACTCCTCTACTTGAAAATCGAAACAATTGGATTGTTTATTAAGCTTCCTAAAATGTAATAATGTTCATGCGTTAAGAAAGTGCGACACTGTCCGTGTGCGCAGACGGGTCTACCTATACGAAAATCCCATATATGGACCTATATAAAAGTGCCCATATTTGGATACATCAGGAATTGGGCTTATCAGACTTTATATGGATTCCCTATATATGAGCCTTATATAACCTGATAAGCCCGATTCCTGATGTAGCTACATATGGGCCTTATACAGCCTGATATACCTAATCCATGATATACGACTTATGGTAGTTGCTATATATATAGCCATACCTCGCAACAATCTACAGATGGTTATATATAGAAGCATCCATACAAGATTGATCGATATGTAGGGTTTAACGTCCCAAAACCACCATACGATTATGAGAGACGCCGTAGAGGAGGGCTCCTGAAATTTGGACCACCTGGAGTTCTTTATAACGTGCACCCGAATGTGAGCGCACGGGCCTACAACATTTCCGCCTCCATCGGAAATGCAGCCGCCGCAGCCGAGATTCGAACCCGCAACCTGCGGGTCACTAGACCACCTTAGCCACTAGACCACCGCGGCGGGGCATCCATATAAGATTGAACATGGATTTATATGAATACCTTTATATATAGTCATTCAGATTATTCATATAAATGAATTCAGCTTGTGTCACTGGTTGAATTATAGCCCCACAAATCATTCTACAGCCAGAAAGTATTGCTGTTTGTTGAAAGGTCTGCAGGCACCATCGTCACCAAAACAAAGGTTGTATCACACGACCTGCAAATCTTAACCCAAGTCCTGTCACGTCACCACTCCCACGTGGTCTTTAATGCTTGTTACACCCTCTTCGAAGCTCATGTTTATGTTGGTGTGACAGAAATAACCGCGGAGCTTCAATTACCGCTGCTTTCTCGAATTCCTACGGGCAACGCGCTTGCATATGAGTCTCGGCAGATGAACGTTCGTAGTTAGAACATCAGTGGTAGCAATAAAGCTTTGATAAACCAAAGTATATTTTCTATATAAGAACTTGCTATACATATTCTCAATTTATATAGCTGCGACAGTAAACAATGATAAAAGATAGAAATAAACTTGCTACCTTGGTTAATATGTAGGTAGACAAGTTCATGAGCATCCTCGAAACAGGCTTGTACATATCACGGATTTGTAACGTGAAAATCGCGTGTTCTTGCAAGGGAGAAGCAAATTAAGTCATGACATAACCAAAAACAACCGGACCAAGCGCAAAGAGACCACACACAACTGACACTCCGCTTATCTTACTGCTCCAACAGCTTACTAATCTCGCCCAGCTTCCTTAGGTACTCTTCACTCATCACTTTCTCTGCTTCTGTTGCAGTATACATTACCAGTAGCACTGAAGCGAGTCGTCCTGAAGATATAACTGCATATCGCACTCCATGGAAGCAAGCTTTCTTTATCGGAAGCCCTCTTCGCGTTGCGTAGAGAGAAATCTGACCGTTCCGTTTTCAGATACCGAGCGAGAAGAGACGCACGCTGTTCTGAGAATGCCCAGTCCTTGAGAGGCGGCCAGTCCCGCTAAACAGGCTCAGAAGTGAGAACTTCTGTGCCTTTACGAGCATTTTTCTTCAAGCACAGCCCGTACTTCGGCGTGTGATCTTTATAAGGAATCTCGGCTGTGGCTTCCGGAAGTTGACATAGCCTCAGCTCTTTGTTATCTCCAGTAGGTGGATAAAGGGCAGACAGCGGGACGTTGCGAAAATGAGAGCTATCAGCACGCAAAACTTACGAAGCATTTCTAGACACGTCAGGCACACAGGCGGCTTGCGATACGCCACTGTTGGTACCGCAATTTCCAGTGACATGCCAAATCCGCGATGACCTTATAAGTCAAGCGCTCTAGCTCACCAAAGAAAAAAAAACAAAAGCCGAGAAGAAATAAAGCAATCAGACACTTGTACGAACACGCCACCACTTTCAAGGGCAAGTCCAAGATTTTCGCAATGTTTCTAGAGGTGTCCTATATAAGAAGGCGCAACTCGTTGAGTACGTAAAACAGAGTGCACGTGAAACTGTAGGGAGCAATGTGTTCGAGAGTTACATCGTGTGGCCTCCTGCTGGCCCTCCTTACAGCTCTGTGCGCTTCGTCCGCCGTACCTGCGTCACCCTCCTGCAAGATTCACGAGGGCCTTCACTACCGCCACTTCACCTGTCGGAACTTCCACTCCGTGGAAGACTTCCAGCAGGTCGTCCATGACACCCACTCCGAAAAGCCTACTTGGTTCAGCCTGTAGGACAGTGAAGTTTCCAAGATTCCTGGGGGTGCCTTCAAGGACCTCAACGTGTCAGTGCTGGAGCTCAGACGTGTCATCGTCGAACATTTCGAGCCGGCCGACGGAGAAGAAAACCCGTTCCACGGCCTAGAGCAAACTCTCCGCAGGCTTATGTTCAGCCTGGGCACACTGCCGACCTCGTGGTCCATCCTCGGTCACCTGGAGCACTTGGAAGAGTTGAAACTCATCCACTACAAGGACATGCACCTCAGCAATGATTTCAACAACCTTCCCAAGAGTCTGGAAACTCTTTACATTGCCGATGGTACACTCGAGAAGATCGACGACGATTGGCTAGCTCACTTGGATGGCCTTAAGCATCTGGTTGTGCGCCAGACCGACATGTACAACTTCACTAGGTCGTGGTTGCCTAATCCGGCACCTCATTTCACTACACTCGACCTTCCGTAAGTACACTGTGGTTCTTTTCTTATGCTTCGAATGAGTGAAGGCGTTTCGTAGCGTGTTTAATTGGGAGTGTTCCAACATAGTCATGACAGCCAACGCAAACGAGACTGAAAAACCACCGGTGTCGTCTGTTCTGTGTTCTATTCTTCTGTCTTGTTTTCGCTCTCGCCGCCATTAGTGCTTCGTAAAGAGGGATCCAAACGTTTACAAAGCTCATCACTCAACTTGAACAGTAATTGCCAGTTAGCGCAGGTAAATTACAGTGTCTAAATATATGCATTCCGATGAAAAGTCGTTTCACGAATGAATTCGCCATACGCATAAGTAGAAAAGACGCCAGTACAATGTGTCCTACACCGAATTAATGAGACAGCGTCTAGGTAACTTTTTTTTTACTTTTCAACGCACTCTCTGCAATGTGTAGGATGTTGTTCACTATAATTTTTAACCGTATTGAACTATCATATTTATTTGTATGTAATCAGTCCTAATTATCGTCGGCTAATATTTCTTTATCTGAGCTGGCTAACATTACCTTCATTCAATTTCAACCCGGTCATAGCGGCATCTAACAAACATTCTTTAACGGGTGCTAATACAATATTTGTTTAGCTAAGGTAAAGTGGCCCATAGCTTACCGTCAATGCAATGTATCATTATGGGTGGGCGCAGCTAATGTCCGTGGCTAAAATTCAACCCACTCGTGCATTTTGTTGGCAGGACAAACAAGCTGGTCTCGTTCCCCGCCAATCTGGACGACGGCCTTCCCGAACTGAAATACGTGAGTGTCGAGCGGAACCTCATCACCACTGTGCACGAAGAGGACTTGGCTCCGCTCAAAGGGAAGCCGGTCTTCGTGGACTTAATGTGTGAGTACCATCGTGGATGGCCCGGTTCATTCTTAAGTCCTTGAGGTTCGGCGTGCGTCACCACGTTGGGGGCGTTGACGGCGACATATAACCGCGACTGAGCTGGGCTGCAACCATAGGCGTGCGTGGGGTTATAACCATGAGCGGGGACGACGTTCACCTCCACCCTCCCTCCCCCGTGGTGGTCAAGTCCGAAAGATAACAAGATTCCCGGTGGACGCAAACATGCAAACGATACGATGGTGTACTCCATACAACAGCCTGCTTTTGTTCCCTAACTTTGCAGGATTGAGGTGGGCGAAGAAACGAGTTCTTGCAACGCAACATGGAACGCAACAACGGGGTCCCTCGGCTGCAATTATAGGAAATAAACCCGTCTCCCTAAAACTCTTAAAAGTAGACAAATTACAGAAGACGTCCGACTGACTATAATAGGGCAGACTTGGCACTTCCCTCCTCGAGATGACCAGGGGAAAGTGGTCCACCCCCAGCAACTCAACCCCCCCCCCCCCCCCCCCCCAAATAATCACGGCCATAAATGCAACGCGTGAACGCGTGGATGAATCACTGCCGATGTTTAGAGCTGCGTTGCCGTGTCGTATGCTTTCCTGCACTGCACCTGCCAGCACAAGTGAAAACAAGACAGCGTTTTGCAGGAACACGGATATTTTAGGTGATGGAACAGCCGGTAAACGTGCGAATGTTCACCCTATTATAGAGTAATGTCGTTTTGACAATAAAACCTGTATCGGTCGGAACAGGGGCTTTGGACGGTCGGGCAGTACCGCGACTTCGCAGCGATGGGCCATTCTATTCGGTTTCGGGCTTTTTGCGATGCGCGAAGTGAGGCAACAGTGAAAGGTGAACGTCAAAAGCGGCGCAAAATTAACCGAAACAAATTTTTACAAAACTGCGCGCCATGCCCATGGACTGTCCAAGAAAGAGACTTAAGACTAGAGGTTCCCTTTCGTAGCTAGTAATATATCGCTTGTGTAACAACGATTTAAAACAGCATCAACAAAAAACATGCCTATGTCTAAACGAAAGGATACAACAGTTCGCATTACTAAACTTTATATTAATAATAAATAATCAACCTATTAATTTCTGCTAACGTCAAACCACTCCGCGTACAGCAGGCTATTCGAAGAGGCGCAACAGAAAGACACACAAAAGGTGCTGGCTTAATTTGTTGATATAATACTCTGTTTACCAAAACACTACGCTGTGGAGCGCTCCCGTATATTTAATGCTCGTACTTTCACGTCCAGCTTCGACAGCTTGTGTCATGTCGGCGCAATCTTGATTCAGACACTTATATTATAACGAGCATTACCTTAAGTGCCCATGGTTTGCCCCGACATGACGCGGTCGTCCCGAGTGATCGTTCGCAGCAGCCGTTATACTAAAAAAATGATGTCGCATTTCATTTAGGATTAGGATTGGGATGTTGTATAGGTAACCCGCGAATCTAGCTTTGCATAGTTTGCAGGCAATTGCCCCACCCAGCTTCCTCTTTGCTAATTATAAGTACAATGCTTTTTTTGCTTGTTTGTTTTTAAGTAAGCACGGACAGGCTGAAAAACTCGCGCATAGCGCGACGTAAGCCTGCTTAAGCCACCGGCCTCTGTGCTATTCCACATGTAGTATTTATTGTGCATGGCCCAACTCGGCATGGGCTGTGAATGTGCCTCGCCTTATACTTCGTGTTTTGGCGCATGCTCCTGCAGTCAACCCTGTGCACTGCGACTGCAAGTTGGCCTTCATCCTGGACTACCCGACTCGCTGGCACTATTTCCTGTGCGCCACGCCCGGGAATGTGGCCGACAGTTACATCACGCACCTTACCGAAGAGCAGCTTCAGTGCGAGCAGGGCAACGCTTGAGGCACCCTTACCGGCCCTGTGAACACTCATATCGTTTGAAAAGTTGATCGTTGTTGCTCTATCATTCCACCTTTGTTGTTTTCGTTGTCGTTGTTTACTGTTTTTACACGTTTATAGTCTAATAAAGGTTCACATACAGATCAATTGACGCTGTTCGTTATGTATTCTTATTCGAACGGACTCCGTAGTTACTGCGTGAGTAAAAAGAAAGGTCAGGTAAGAAAGAAGAGGAGGAGAAGCATATAAGAGAGACGGAGAATCAACCTTTAAACTGAGCCTGATTGTCTATACCTCTCACTGTGGAAAGGCAAGTGTACTCCGGAAGAGCTTCTTTCTGGGCGTGTTGGCGCGTAAGTTCGCTGAACACGTTGTTTGTGGCGCAAAGTTGGAAACATGTCGTAAAACATACATGAAGCTCATGGTGAATTGTTCATGTTATAACTGTTACAGAACATCTGTCGCTATCGGCACTCTCAGAAGTACTAGAGGGATGACACAGATATCAAGATATATATAGTTAAACGAGAAATACCAGTTTCAGTCGAGGCAAAGCTCTGCAAGAGGGAAACTATACCCAGAGAGATCTGACTCACTTGCGTGTCAGGAATCCTAAAACATGTTGTTGTACTTTCGAATCTCATGCCTGATTTTACCTAGCGTTGACAGCGACACTTGCATGTGCAGAACAGTCAAACAAAAAGCATGACGACGCTGCCAAAAATTGGAGTAAGTAAGTCATAAAACGTATCTTCACCTCAGCAGCCATGGTGTCAACGTGACGCAACGTCTGTGAGATTGGCAACGCCCGTTTGGTGAATGGCTACTGCGCACACTTCGAAGCGGCGCCGGTGACAAACTGCAGTGCAACCCAACAGGTCGATAAGCCATTGCGTCCGAGGATGCCAACTCTGCATTCATCGGTAAACGCGTGTTTCTCATTCCCATGCAAGTCGTCCTTGTTTGGTTGTGTACCTCGGGCCACGTTTTCCCCTTCTGTAGATCGCCTAACGAGATAGCCAGGCTGAAGTCATTGCCGATTAGTTCACGCAACAACACTTTTCCACGGACGATATTTCCGCTACTTGGTCCAGTTTTTTGCCACAATAAATGCCTCCACTTGCACGGAATATTCTCTTCTGACAGATGAGAAAAAAAAAAGAAAGGAAGGAAGGAAGAGTGAGAGGGGAAGCGTAGGGGGGCTATGAAATCTCACAAAAATAAATGGATGAGCAGCGCGACTGACCTCAAGATAGTAGCCAGACATGCCTAAAAACACGACACGAGCATGCCACCAGCTTCAGTTGCGCTGTTTGTGCCGATCCGAGGCCTTCTTTATAAAAAGCTCCGAGTGTCTTATCTGCGGGTTACATAAGTAGCTTGACACCCTGAGGTGACACGTGGGGTCTTCTAGAAGCATAACGGGGAGAATCGGGAGGATTCAGTCGTGTGAAAGAATTTCGCAAAAGTAATATATCTGTAGGCGGGCCGGTCACCTCGATCTTTTGAACAATGTTTCTCACAAAGACAGGCGAATCTTGAGTAGTGACCATGTCGTACGGCTTACTTCGAGCGGCCGTGCTGTATTTATGGGCGGCCGTAGCGCTCGCCGTTCCTTCGTGCGAAGTCTTCGAAGCCCGCGACTACCGACGCTACAAGTGTCGCCAGTTTCGGACGGCCAGCCACTTCGCCGAGCACGTTCCGCACGAGCCGTCTCCGAAGCCGACGTGGTTCTCTCTGCACGAGTCGAATCTTTCGGCACTGCCTCCGTCGGCCTTCGCGGGACTCAACGTTACGGTCCTGGAGCTGAGGTCAGTAGAGCTGGGACGTCTCGACCCGAGTCAGACCGAGAGCCCTTTCGCCGGTCTTGAGGACAGCCTTCGCAAGCTCACCTTCAGCCTTGGTACCATGCCGTCGTCCTGGTTGCTGCTGTCCAGTCTTCGACGTCTGGAAGAACTGGACATCGTGCACTATGCGCGCCTCAGGCTGACGCGTGACTTCAACCATCTTCCCAAGAGCCTGAGGACGTTGTTCATCGCCGACGCTACCTTCGAATCTATCGAAGGGGGATGGATCAGCGACTTGGTCAACCTGGAGCACCTCATATTCCGTGGCACAGATCTGGCCAGTTTTAACAGGAACTGGCTGCCTTCGCCGGCACCTCGCTTCACCAGTCTCGACTTGCCGTGAGCATATTATGAGAACGCCTCTGGGCTCTGCAACATGACCCACCAGAGCTCGGAGAACTTATTGTATAGTGAGCGAAGTAGAGCATTGGCAGAAAAAGTGTTACACTACGCAGGCTAGCAAAGAACCGCGCAGTGCGATAGATGCTGGAAATTTGTACGATTCAACCTCTGTTATGGCTCTGAATTCTGCTAAAGAGCTTGACAAGACGTTGAAAGCTGTCGAATACAGCCTTTGTCAGGCATACTGTTTCTTTTTTCACACTCCCTGTCCCGTCAGCTCAAGGGCTGGTTAACTCGGGCGCGTATAACTACCGACTCGTGAGAAACTTTATCAACTCACCCTGATCGGAAACACCACGGCACACATGGATTCGCGAAATGACTTGTGCACTAGAATAGGTAGTATGAAAAAAAATGAATACTGTCAGAACTTATTAGCGAAAATTACTGGTAAATGAGAATAAGAGCTTGTGGGAAAAAAAGAAGGCTCGCGAAGTAAGCTCCAAGTCATGCTACCCACGACGATGCTTACTGCGCTCGTAGATTCTGTGAACATCTATTCTGGTTTGCAGCAGCGGTCTTGGTTGAAATAGCTCCGTGGTTATTTTGTTTTCGTTCTTGCGGAACGTTCAGTTTGGTGCTCCTTGCTTAATGTCGTACGTGGCATTTATATATTTCTTTTTTTTGAAACAGTTCAAAGTACTGCCGTCGCTCTGCGGTAGAACACCTGCTTGGCGCGGAGAAGTCGCGGTTTTGATTCTCACACAAACCAAACATATTTAATATTTATTTGACTCTATTTCATATTTTCGCTCACGTACGGCGATGATTTCTCGCTCAGCACCAACGACGCCGACTGTGACAGTGGTATTTCTGCGAAACGAGCACTTTAATGCTATCGCATTTAATGCTAAAGCTATCAACGTTTGCTGTGTTCTTGAGCACTTTAAGCCTCGTTGATGACGTGCGCACTTTGCCAAGCCTCGAATCCGCTGAATTTCGCTGTACTCCGCTTGCGCCCAGGACGAACAAGTTGACATCGTTCCCTGAAGGACTGGGCGATAATCTGCCAGCCCTCACCTACGTCAGCGTGTTGAAGAACCTCATCACGACTCTCAGGGAACAGGACTTCGCACCCATTCGAGACAAGGTGGCCGTCGTCGACCTGATGTGTAAGGGTTTGCTACGTACGATTACCACTACTATCGTAATAGGATTTCATTTGCGAATATAAATGGCACAAATCTACCGCACAGATTGCCCAAGGAACGAGTTCTAGCTAAAAGCGATGGTTAGTGTGATGAGGTCTTCTAATAACTCTATCAACTTCTACTTGAAGTAAGTAGAAGAATAGTGAAGACTCGCAGTCTATAGGACCACTTACAGCAAAGCAGAAAGGTATGCATAAGTGGCAGAGCAAAAAATATGCTGTTGGCAACGCGCCCACTATGGCACGGTCACTCGTCATAACATCTCCGTTTTTCTCTGTCTCTCCTTTTGCCCCTTATCCCAGCATGAGGAGTAGCAGACCCATAGGCGTGCACAGGAGGGGGGCAGGAAGGGGGGGCGGCCCCCCCCAACGCTAAGAGGCCAGCGGAGTAAAGTCAGTCCCACGCAGGGACATAATAAGGAGGGGCGGTGCTGTGACTCGGGGGGGGGGGGGGCACTAAGTCATCCCAATACATTGACGTAATAGGTAGGGGGGGTGCTCTGCGACGAACTGTCAACCCCCCCCCCCCCCCATCAGTGGGGACCCTGCACGCACTTATGAGCAGGTTATAGAGATGTCTTGGCCTACTTCTCATCTTTTCTCTCCATCAAATGTTCAACTCAGTGTTCTCCCTGGGATGTTATAAAAAAGAGCACATTGCTGTTACTTTCCTTTTATCTCGTCTGTATACTTCCTTCGCCTAATGCTCGCGCATTCCCTCCCCCTCGCAGTCAACCCGGTTCACTGCGACTGCAACGTGTCCTTCATCCTGGACTACCCCACATCGTGGCACTACTTCACGTGCGCCGCTCCTCGCGATGTCAAGAACACCTACGCCAGCAACCTGCAACACAAGCAACTCAAGTGTCAGGGCACCACCTGAACAGCAGCCGCTGGATGGTATATGCGGCCAACTTCCCTGACGAAGCGCGCAAACCGGTGCGCCTGAGTGAAAGTCCGATTTCCCAAATATTGCCCTATTTTATTCCTTCATTTTATTTTCATTCGTCTCGAAGTGAAGGTCCCCTCGAGGCGTCACGCAGTATTGGAGGGTTGACTGGCTGGCTGTTTGGATTGATCTGCCAATTTAATCCTTATTGAGGTTAAAGCCCTAAACGGCGTATCAAACGCGAGCTCCGCAGCAGTGGTCTCGTGGCTAAGGTACTCGGCTGCTGACCCACAGGTCGCTGGATCGAGTACCGGCTGTGATGGCTGTATTTTCACATGTGGCAGCAGCATTCTGCATTTTCGGAGGCGGAAATGATGTAGGTCCGTGTGCTCAGATTTGGGTGCTCGTTAAAGAAGCCCAGGTGGTCGAAATTTCCGCAGCCCTCCACTACGGCGTCTCTCGTAATCATATGGTGGTTTTGGGTCATTAAACCACACATATCAATCATTATCAAACGTGAGAAATGACTGTCGATACCGCTTGCGCCACCACAGGTGATGTAAAAAAAATGTCACCACGTAGCGACATCGCCATATCATGTCATAATGACGGCACAGATAGCAAAAACCTGCGAAGTAACCACAAACTCATCGTGACGTTAATATGACGTCACGAAACGTGACGTGACGTAACGACGTTACAACCATGACATCGTCGCTTGGTCATAAATGGGTCGATCATAGAGGCAGTGCGGAACCGGGTAAGGTGCGCAGAAAGCTTGCAACGCCTCCGATCTCGGAGGCAGTACGAAACCACGTTAAGTGCAGAGAGCTTTTGGAGGTATGTGTGGAAGGCTCAGTACATCGATCGAGAAGGAAAAGATGTTGGTTTTTATCTTGATGTTGGTTTAGGCGAGAACACATATAAGGAACCCTGTGAGTTTTTATTTTAATCGGTGAAACATTGATTCACTCATTTATCGAAAGGCTGAGCGGTAAAGATCCTATTACGCCTCACATTCATTAACCATATTATGAGTGTGCGAACCATTATACTTTGTCTTGTGGTTGTGTAGGCTTGCCCGCTGTTTCTTAGAATGAACACTAGGTAAACACGTCTGTTACATTCATAGCACTCTACTGAACGAAAAGTAGTAATAATAATAATCAGTCAATCACTTATTTACCGTGCTCTGGAAAAACCATGAGGTCATAGTGGAGGTGCACGCAAAAACAAAACAATAAAAATAAACCATAAAACGCAATCTACAAAAAATAAAAAAGAGTAATAAAAAGAATAAAAACACCCAGAAAACAAGAAATTAGCTAAAAATGGGAAGAATAAAAGACAAGATGGGAATCATGGAATGACAGTGAAAAATAAGGGAATATGCACAAATTTGTGGAAGGCTTCCTGAAAAACAGAAAATGAAACACTGTACATTGTGAAAAACTGTCTTAAGACAGTGCAAAGCTGAGATAAAAGGAATGGATGTGGACTGTGAAAAACATCAAGATCATATAAGTTAACATCATGTAGGCTTTGAATTTTGTGAACAGTAGTGTATTGAAAAAAGTTTGGAAGTACATGAAATGGTTGATTCTCTCATAGTTAACTTACGCGGAATCCAAAAATTTACACATCTCAGAGCAAAGAGCAGGATATCATGCCGTGAACAGCGCGAATGCGTCAGCAGTGAAGTCATGGCAGTGGTAATAATCTGGCTGTGTAATTACAAAATCCAGAGTAATTTCAAGCAAAATGATGGTTGTAAATGCTTATGAATTTTTTCTGAACTTACTCAATGGCGTCACTGCCATATTTAGCTTTGCCATTCCAGATCACGGAAGCATATTCAAGTTGAGCAAGACATATTGCGGTGTACGATTTCTGGAAAACGGCAGGAAAACTTGATTCTCGAGAGATTCTGCAAACATAACCGAGGGAATGAAGGCCTCGCATGACAGTACATGTAGCGTGAGCAAAAATTAGCATGTATGCTATCAAAAAGAATACCAATATCGTTGAAGCCATAAAACTCTAATAATAATAATAATAATAATAATAATAATAATAATAATAATAATAATAACAATAATAATAATAATAATAATAATAATAATAATAATAATAATAATAATAATAATAATATAATAATAATATAATAATAATAATAATAATAATAATAATAATAATAATAATGTCTTATATTTCATAAAATAAAGAAGTACGAGTGCTTAGGCCTGCCAAAGACAATTTGTGGCTTGAGTGGCAGAACCACAAAAGCCACAAATTCAAATCTTTTACGACAAAAACTAATGGAAACATCATGGACTAAAAGTGCAGCTCTCCTTTTCCGTCTTTTGTATTTGTCTGCGTCGCAGTCAGTCACGCAATGTTTTAACTCGGCGCATAATTTCAACGAAAGCTCTTTAAGTACCTTCATAATCGCATTTGAGCTGTATACGTATAGGTTACCCCACAAGAATGATCTGCCAAGGCAGTGACGTTGGTTTCTGTACTTTAATGCTACACTCTTGGAAAAAGGTGCTTTCTTTCTTATTTGAAAATGTCTATTGAGGAAGAAAGAAAACAACAACCCTAGTTGTAGCTTTGACCACGGCTGTTGCATACCTGAATGACGCAGCACATCGTGCCACATGCTTAGCTGTCTTCTTCCTTCAATTTCCCAAGAATCAAGGCGGACACCATGCATCAGAGAGTATAGAGCTAAGGCTGCAACGCTTTTACGACGAAAATCCCCTTTTCGGTCGTTATCTTGCTCATCGGCGTCCTTTCTTAATGTTGTACTCGGCTGTATGACGTGATTTGCGGACGACGAGAAATACCGATTTGTCGTACAATGCGTCGACTCAGAGCTCCGCTTACCGCCGTGGCGGTTTACTGCTTACGGACTGGTAGCTATTTCACCACTGGGTATTTGTCTATACATGCTCCATTTCCTTTCAGGCTTTTCGAATTCAAATTCGGATCATGAGGCAGTGACCAGAAAGGAGTCGGGTGAAGTTGCAGGTTGACTAAAATTGTGGCATGTGCCCGGTTCTTTTAAAAACAAATTTTGTACGGGATGTACAATGAAGCCTCTGTGTATATAAGAGACATTTGTCTACGATCCTATAATACTTTCAAATATTCTCTCTCTCTCTCTCTCTCTCTCTCTCTCTATATATATATATATATATATATATATATATATATATATATATATATATATATATATATATATATATATATATATATATATATATATATATATATATATATATAAGCCAGTTGGCCGTCCCGCCCCCTCCGGAAATATGAAAACTCACAGTCAGTTGGATCACCTGATAATCTCAAGAGAGACGCAACAGAAAACAAGACAGAGCACCAGTGACACCGAAGCTATGGAAGTCTGTCATTTGGCGCTTTCGATAAGTCCCCCCCCCCCCCCCCCTGTAGAAGTCTTTCATTGGCGCTCTTACGACGACGTCGGCTGCGGGTATTGTCCGTTTCAGTTCTGAGCGTCGTCCCTTCCGTCGTAGTCGTCAACTTCCAAGACTACACAAGTTCCGCCAGTAACGACAAAACTTTCAGATGGAACGATAACAAGGGCGTATACAGCTGGAATCGTGAATTATGAATGAAATTATGAATGGGAAGGGGGCACTTTCCCACGATCTGAAGGAAACAATTTTTTCATTTATTTATATATGAATAATAAATGAGTTACAGAGTGCATGGTGACATGTAAGGAACAGAGTAGGCAAAAATGCAAATTAATGCCTGACGAGGTGCCGTCACACGTCTCCGTCAACGAGGCGCACAAGGGGCAGTTATGTACACACGTTAAAACACTTTAAGACAAACAACTAGCGACAGTTTCACACTTTTCATAAGAGTTCATAAAACATCGTTAGGAAAACACTGATACTTCGAGACCTGTCCGTAAGACCTGATTAGTAGTGTAATATTTTTCTTCAGACAATGAAACAAGGAATGTGTAGAAATGCCGAGACTTCTTAAATAACAACATGAGATTACAACTAACTAAATTAAAAAAATTGCCCGCAGCTTCCCTCGGGGGAACACTGAGGAGGATGCGGACCATATAATTGGTTAACGGGGTGTTAAAGTGCGACTTACTTGGGTCGATGGCTAAATTGGTTAACGTGGTTGTGAAATGGGGTGTTAAATTGCGACTTACTTGGGTCGATGGCTAAATTGGTTAACGTGGCTGTAGGAGGGGATGTTAAATGAGTGAACACGTACACACGTATGCGAAAGGGCGGCGCTGGTCGAAGGGAAGTCGATCATTGTGTTTGTGGATTCGTTGGAATTCATTTCACCGCGACCTTGGACGTCGACGCGCCGTACAAACCAACCGACGAGCGGCAACTGAGCGAGCGAGCGCCGACCTTGAGTATATATACAGCACGACGGCGCATGCACTGTCAGCTGTTGAATGTTCTCGAAGCGCGACGCCACATGCGCGTCCACTGGAGAATCAGGAGAATTGTAGATGTCGAACGCGGTGTGTAGAGGAGGAAGGGTGCACAGATGGTGGAGGAGTGAAGCGCGCGCGGTGTGTAGAGGAGGAAGGGATGCACAGATGGTGGAAGAGTGGGCGACGGCGCATGCGCGTCCACTGGAGAATCAGGAGAATTGTAGATGTCGAACGCGGTGTGTAGAGGAGGAAGGGCACACAGATGGTGGAGGAGTGAAGCGCGCGCGGTGTGTAGAGGAGGAAGGGATGCACAGATGGTGGAAGAGTGGGCGACGGCGCGACGGCGCATGCGCGCGCGTCAGCTGTCGAATGTTCGAGAAGCGGTGTGGACGGCGCGGACGACGCGGACGGCGCACTACAAGGCGCGAGTATAAGATGCTCCGCATCTAAAAGTAACAGATATTTTTACACATCAATTATAACAAAAAGAGGCAAACAAAAAGAAGTCTCCCACTACCTCAACCTGAAAGTGGTCCTCCCCGCCCCACTTTAGCTTTACCTCAACTTTGAAGTCCTTGTCACAAATGAAATAAGGTCAGTGCGTTTCCATCAATGGTATTTCTATAAGCACTGTTTTCGCTCCGTCTCAGTTAACCACGGGCCCGAGACCCGTCACTTTCTAGGAAATTTTCTTGAAAATACATAACAGCCACAGTCCCAAAAACATAAAAATATGCGCTTCGTAAAATTTAACGACAACCTCTTAATTCAAAAAGGAATGGTCCGATACGTATGCGACTTAGGCACTGAAACGTGTAATATAGCCGAAAACGAGAAATGCTCCCTCATGCATGCCAACAAACAATGCGGCTAAAGAGCGTGCTAATGCTGTTACTTGTTCCGCGCAGTTCCCCATTGGCAACATAGTGGCCAGCTGTAACGAGGCTGCTTTGCCGGCACCTGCGCTGCGGGTTTGAGAGGTTGCCGTAAAGCGGCGACAGCTTGCAGCTGTTCGCATGAAAGTTCGCTTAGACACTTCTGTAGGTGCTATCGAGGCACAAAGCCCGACGGGAAGTCCGCAAAAACAAACAGGTGTCACATATAGCGTATCAGTGCTGCCCTATCAAAATAAAGATCTGCCGATATAGTCGAACATACGTAATGGCATTGGTCACTTGATGGTAGCACATCATTCACTTGTATAACGTTTTCAATCAGTCCGTTGAAAGCCAATTTCCTGTCATGTAAGCTTCCCATGGATTGGTGTGTGCACAAACGGATACCTACACAGCGTAATTCCGCCAATTGGCGTGTCATATGGTCTGCCCGCTTGGTTCGGGTAGTTTCGAGTGCAATGGTAAAAAAACGCTGCAGTTGCCGCCGCTTTGAAAAATTCATGGGCCCAATCTGCGCAATATGCCATTGTCATGTGTCCCTAAAACTAAGAGGTCCAAAACTTGCAAGTAATATGCTTCTGAGTACTTTTAAAACATTTTTATTGCTTAGTAAAGATGACCTATTATAGCTATTGATTTCGGTGGGTATGTACATCATGGATCTACAGCGACTGAGAAGCTTGTCGCCTGGCGCAAGGTGCTATGTCTCGCTCCGAGAGAGCTCTCAGACTCCGCCCCTTCAGGGCTTTTGGTGCGTCGCATTGTCCATACACGGAATGCCGTCTCGAGTTTTCAAACAAAAACTGCAGGTGGCAGTCGCAGCTCAAAGGGTTTCCTGCGTGAACACAAAATAAAACTCAATAAATCAAGGCACTTCCGGAGCGAAGAAAAAAAAAACGTGTGAAAAAGGTAAACACTGTTTTTTTCAATTAATCCTAATCAAAATATGCAGAAATTACATCGGCACGCCTAAAGTTGGCTGACAGCCCCGCCGCGGTGGTCTAGTGGCTAAAGTACTCGGCTGCTGACCCGCAGGTCGCGGGATCGAATCCTGGCTGCGGCGGCTGCATTTCCGATGTAGGCGGAAATGTCGTAGGCCCGTGTGCTCAGATTTGGGTGAACGTTAAAGAACCCCAGGTGGTCAAAAATTCCGGAGCCCTCCACTACGGCGTCGCTCATAATCATATGGTGGTTTTGGGACGTTAAACACCACAAATAAATAAATAATAAAATAAAGTTGCCTGACAATGCTGCCTGTGGCCGGAGAGGCAGCACTGATCGTTGTGTGCGTCCTTTATCATTGTCCTCGCTACAGCTCTCAGAGATAGTAATGGTCGGCAGAAAGCAGCTGACGATCAGCCGCTTTTACAAAAAAACTATTGTAATAATTTGGAAATGCCGGAACGTGCCAACTTCACATCAGAAAAATGCGGAGTCACTCAAGTTTCTGCAAGCATGCAGAAGCGTGCGTGCGCGTGTGTGCGTTTGTGTGTGTGTTTATGTACTTGTGTGTGTGTGTCCTTCTCTCTCTCTCATCCTTTTTCTACCTTTCGTTTTCCTTTGTCCAGTGAAGGGTAGCAAAATGGATACTGATAGTTCGATTAACCTCCCTGCTTTCGGTATATATCATTTTTGTCTCTGATGTCAAGCGCAAAACTCTTACTACATCGGCGGCAAAAGTGACCTTACCTGCTCTCTCATTTCTTTCTCCTTCCCTCCCTACTAAGTGGTTTTAAGAGAGAAAGGAAAATAAAAGTGAGCTTCGTAACTGTCTGCTTCAGGGAGCGACACCTCAACAGTAGCTCACAAGGGATGGGGGTGAGGAGGGATTAAAAGGATAGGATTAAATGTATATATATAGAGAGAGATGCGCTGGGCCAGCCAGCGAGGATATGTGAGGGATAGGAGAGATAGGAAAGATGGAAACACGGTCACAGCAGTCTGAGGACGGGGCACCACTTATGAGAACTCTTGTCCTTTCCTCGGTGCTGCGTGGTCTACCAAGGTTTCAGCCGTCGTTAAACTCTCTGCCTTTCTTTTACCCTGTCTCTCTATCCTTCTCTCAAAGTTAGAGTGGACTCTCCAACTCTGTGTGAGAAGCGGAGCAAGTAGCTTCTAATCGATGTTGTCCACAGTTCTTATCACAGACTTTAAATATCACTCGCGACGTATATATATGTGGGCTTTAACGTCCCAAAACAACTAAATATATTATGAGGGACGCAGCAGCGGGAGGTTCCGGAAATTTTTACCATCTGGTGTTCTTATCGTGCACAGATATCGCACAGTGCACGGGCTTCTACACCATTTCGCGTCCATCGAAATGTGACCGCCGCGGCCGCAATCGAACCCACGACCTTCCGGTCTGAACTCGAGCACAAGAGCCACTGCTCCACCGCGGCGGACCACCCGTGACGTAGTCGCGCCTTCTGTACACAGGAGAGAGAGAGATAAATAGAGAAGAAAGGCAGGGAGGTTAACCAAGCTTGGCTCGGTTGGCTACCCTACACTTGGGTTGAGGAAAGGGAGCATAGTAGAAAGGAAGGAGATAGAAAAGAAGAGGAGTATGAAATAGAAGGATGAATAGTCAGCTCGAGAATACACAGGAGGAAAATTTGCACTTTCGCCTCGGTTGATTAAAAACAAAAAACTCTGATCTCGTTGCTTCCTCCTCCACCTCCATAAAATGCAATTGTAATTGCTTTGTAATTACTTGAAAACTATTTACATTGGTTATTGTCCACATTACGCACGCACCTCGACCCGACGATTTGAACAAATACTTCAAATGATGAAATATAACAGTTCCGGAAGCCAGTCATTATTAAAAAAGTGATGACATTCTGTAAAACGCATCTTGTTCTGGTACACGTGCTGCCGTAAGGCGAAAAGAAAAGTTTAGTAATGAACTTTCAGAAAGAAAGCCGAGTGAAATAAGTCGATAATTTGAGTACAGGAAAAACAAAAACTGATGACGTACCTCTAAGCTGTAGAACGACGCCTTTGTTGATCAGAGGGCTAACGTCATCGCTGCCAAGTTGAATCATTTGATTTTTTTGAAGGCCAACGTATTTTAGTGATGGGAGTCCCTTGTCAAGGCCCGAAGGAAAGCTTGTTAGCGAGCAGTCCCTAAATACGAAGAAAAAAAAATGACGAAATGATCACCACTCATTCTAGTATCGTGTCTCTGCTATGTGTACAGTGCTCACGAAGTGGAATGTGACATCTGAGGGATAAGTGATAAACGTACTTTTGGTTTCCCCACCTTCAGTTCGTGCCGTATCGTGTAATTGCGTCTGGAAGATTTACACAGGAATCTTTAGCGGTCAGTTTCGTAGCTGCATGACGCCGGATCTTGAGCTATTGGGCAGACCCAGTGGTTAAACTGAAAATTTTGATGTCGTTTTTGAATCCGTGAGGGCTGTACTCCATTATAATGAAGCTGACGTGCCTCCCTTTTATTGTAAATGACGGTATTGCTATGATGTGAGAACTTTCTTTCCGCGAGCACAACCTAAAAAGAACACTAGAAGTATAATCAATGAACCACAATACCGAAAAAATGACTTGTTGTGACCCTCGTCCGTGGGCCCCATGCTGGCCATGAGAAGCAGAGGCGAGCGGCACTCTCACGTCCGGAAGCCCCAGTGCTCAATTCTCTCGGAATTAGCGAGCCTCAAGCGGCGGGAAGCAACAAAGGGATTAGAATGTGGCAACTTCCGAATGTTAGTGAGCCATTATCCCTACGGACATTTTCTCCTGACGGCTTGTTCGGCAAGACGGCGAAGCAGACCGACCACGCAAGTCGTGTCTAAGCTATAAAGTCTCTACTCCTTGCTGCCCTTCCAGGGAAAGACAGCAGCAGCAACCCAACCACCAACTTGCTCCGGAAAGGAAACCATCTGCCTTCTCCTTAGTGAAACTCGGACCGGAGGAACATTGTGTCAGGAGATGCGACCCCTATTCGGCGACCGTGGGTTATTGACTGATGCCCTGGAGGGTGGTGTCTTGTGGGTTATTGGTGCTCCAATCAAAGAGGAGGAAGCATGACAAGGCTTAAAACTACGCTACAAAGTTAGTGGTTTGACGGTTCATCCACCACGTTCGTGGTTTGCGGAACTCCGAACTTCCTGTGCTGTAAATAGTTGTAAATAGTGCATGTAAGGTCTGGCCTCGCAGGCAGTGGGGGTGAGTCTTCTTTGTTACAAAAGGGTGCTCTTTCCAAGGAGCCGATTCTCGGAAAACGATAATCCTGACATAAGGACACCCTTTCTAGTAAGAAGACCGCAGTCAGTCGCCGCTTTTAACAAGAAGCAAGGTGGTCGCTGGCCAGCGAAGTAGCGGCGGGTGACGGGAACACATCCGGTGTATCGACACACATCCATTTTGATTTGAGTCCGCGAGACGGCTGTCACGCTGGACAGCGTAGTCATCTCGCAGTAATGGCAGGGGCCCGCAGCAGAACGGCGCCACCATCGTGTGCGTTCGCACAGTTCGCGGAACAACGTGTGTAGGCCGGTTCTTACGTCTCTCTCCAACCGAGAGGTCGAGTGCTTGAATTACAGAGCGAGAGGAGAGGACTGCAACAAGTGTGTTTAGTCTGTCCAATAAACGGACTGAATTGTTTTGGTTGGCCGTGAGGAGAATCGGGAGGGGCAACCGAGGGGTTAGAACCTGGCTCCCGTTTCCTCACGGTCGTTCTGGTCGCAGCAGACAGAGCTCGCTCGCTGGATTTCGTGCCGACCTGGTTGTGCCCTCGTGATCTCCGACGTCAGCGTAGCTCTGGCCGACTGGGCTGGCCCTACGTTATCACCTGACGCCGATCTCCGACGACAGCGTAGCTCTGACCAACTGGACTTGCCCTACGCCATCTCCTGACGCCGACAAGAGCTCTCGCAAATGGTGCACCGTCATCGAACTCCTGTGACCGTGTTTCCATCTTTCCTATCTCTCCTACCCCTCATATGTTCTCGCTCGCTGGTCCAGCACATCTGTCTCTATATATATACCTTTGATCCTATCCTTTTAATCCCTCCTCACCCCCATCCCTTGTGAGCTACTGTTGAGGTGTCGCGCCCTGATGCAGATTGTTACGGGGCTCACTTTTCTCTTCTTTTCCCTCTTATAACCACTTCTCTGTCTCGCAGCAGACAGTGATCTGCACTATCGGCTCTGCCGATCGCAGCATGCGACGGTTCCAACGGTGAAAGAGTCTTTTAAATACGTACATAAGTTCCTGTACACAAAGTCGAGCTGTTGCAACGTATCGAAAGGCACTGGTCTCCATCCTTTACAAGCAGCAGCCACGACAAGACAAGATGGACACCATGCAACCTACCTTTCACTCCCTTCTGTAGCAACAGCGGCTACGCAGCTGAGAGAGCTCTGCTCTAGAGAACAGAGGGAGTGGGTAGAAGGTTGAGTTTTATACCCCTGTCACACGGGCACCCGTGAAGACCGTTTAACTCCCTCGTCTTTACGACAACGAAGATGCGGTCGGTGTCACACGGCCACCCTTACGCAAACGAAGGTGAACGAAGCATTTCGCAAAAAACGTTCAACGATCTCCCTTCGCAGCGAAACGAGGTACTCTCGTCCTCAGCAGTCTAGAGGTCAGAGAAAAATTTCGAGCATTAAGTGGCCGCAGTGAAAGAATAATACATTTTAGCAATATTAAACGTCTTGTCGTTGTAGTACTCATTCACAACGCGTGTTTGTTCACAATATTTGCGCCCGCCAGAGTTCACTTACTCTCAACACTGACGTTCTATACACGGAGCCTCGCGAGTCGGGCCGGCCGGTGCCAGCCGATCAACGTCATTACCAGCGCAATATCGCGCCACTTCCTCACGTCGTCCGCTGTGTCACTCATGGCTGAAGAACACAAAATGCGCGTTCATGAGGCAAGGAAGCATAAGAACTTTCGTACCGGGCATGTACGCAGGCAACAAAACAACTAAAAGCACAATGTGGCCAGCGTCACTAGCAGCATTGCTACATTTAGCAAATGCGTTTTTATTTGAAATTATTTTTAATGATTTGTGAGTCGCATACCTACTTAATAGTGCTTTTTTGTAAAAACCGCATAACGAAGATTCACAAAAAAATCAATAGGGATCAAATTAGAATACTTTTCCGAAAATCAAACAGCGCCAGCTGAGTCCCCTCGCGGCAACTGTTACAACCTTGTCATTGCCGTGTGACACTGCCACAACTCCTTCTCTGTCGAACCCCCTAGGGGAGATTTACGTTGACGGTATTCAACGGAGTTTGGTGATGGCCGTGTGACACGGGTATTACTGTGCCAGTAAACCTGTTTTTTTTCGATTTCCCATCTTGTCAGCAACGTTTCTTCCACACGAAACTGCACCACGCTACCACAAGAGACTGGGTCCGATGTAACCCTGACGTCTCGGCAACCCACGCCAGCGGGGACGCGTCGGGTAGACCCCGGTCTCGCAACAGGCTAATTATGAAATCAATTAGAATCTGGAAAAAAATCTGAATAAACTTTATGAATTTATCAGCACCTCCGTTGAAACACCATCAAAACGATGCAGCATGCTGGTAAACTTGTGTGGGTGCAGTCTTACAGTGACTACCGCAGGATAACATGTTGAGAGCAAGCGCTTAAGGAAAGACAGTGTAAAAGTATCCATGGCGCTTGTCTCGCTCTTTCGTGCGGATGGCAGTACGTGTCACGTCAACGTTATGACGTGTATAGCACATGGCGTCAAGTGGGCGGCTCACCAACGAGCTGCTCCTCGAACAAGGCGGCTAATTTAATGTGGCCTTAACCTTTTGGAGATATCTCTCGCATAACGTCGCGCGTTTGTTCCCCAACTTGCGTGTTCCCCAATGCGCTAATGCAAGTCATCTACATAAATTCCCTTTGCCAGAACTTATCTCTTCAAAGCAAGCTCTGATTCCAAGATACGTGCCGCCTCCGGTAATTATCATCATAAATATGTCCATAAGACGTATGTTCATTAGAAATCATCAGAGCCCAGATTTTATGCAGTTCAGAGTACGTGGCTGCCCCGCTAACATATTCAAGCAAAAAAGAAAAGACCACAGAAGAGGGCCTTCATAGGCGCCTTACTCCAGCAGCAGCGTCTCCAGCTTGGCGGCCACCGTTGGCAACACTTGTTCTCGCGAACGCCGTAAGGTTCACGTGACGCAGCGATAGCGTCTGCAGGTCCACCAGGGATGAGAGCCAGTAGTCGTCCACACTCGTGATGCTCGACCGAACCAGGTGCAACTTTCGCAGCGTTCTCGGCAGGCCTCCTTGTGAACTGGACGTGAACCTCAGACCGCTCATGTCAAAGAAGACCATCTCGACGAGCTCCGTCATGCCCGCGAAGAAGAAGGCCCAATTGCGGGGAACGGTGCTATTGTGACTGAACACCACTTTCTGCAAGGTGGACTCCAGGCCGCGCAGAGGAGTCGGCTCTGTCGGACTCCAGCTACCGGTCAGCTCGACGTTATCCAGCTGCAAAGTCGAGACACCCAGACCATCGAAGAGACCTTGAGGGACGCGTTCAAACACGCTGTTTTCAAGCAGCAGCTTTATCCGGCCTCCTTCGCCGGCAGTTCTATTGGGCTTGAAATTGTCCAAGAGATCTGCCGAAGACCGAAGTTCCGAGCACGTGTAGGTCACCTGTCCAGAGGGCCCGGTGCTGTAAAAGCAAGATGGCGCACAGGAAGACCACTGTATCACCCATGACAACAGCAGCAACCCGTGGAATGCGTGCGATGTTCCTCGACTGCTCGGAGTCATGGCCCCCTTGGTTTTGCATCTTCTGCACGGCCATCGAGTACTTTCTCGCCAGCAGAAGCACCGAAGGCGGAACAGACCGAGCGAGCCTTAAGTCAAGATAAGAAGGGCGGGCGAAATTTTGCTGAAAACAGATTGCAGCCTCTCGAGTTTCGCCTGTGGCTGAGGCAGGGCGCGGGGCATTCCCGCTTTGACAACGTCGGAGTCGTAGTGCACGTCCGCACGAAAGTTAGCTGGCTCTTGCGAGATATCCATGAACTTAGAGCAAGAATTCTCTCACTCCTTTTTTGTAGTTTTAGGTTTATTTTCAAGAGCAGCGTGATAGGACACGTAGGGAGAAAGAACACTTGGTCATCTCAAATACGTGAAGCATTGTGCGAAATGATAAAGCACCTCCTAGATTTAGGTTTCAGTCAATTCAATCTGATTAAAGCAGACAAGCAGATAGTGATCTAACTTGGCTGGTGCACGGTCTGGGGCCCGAGCTTCTTTTTTTTCTGATCCTCCTCATTCTCTAAATTTATTGCTCCGCGCATGATAATTGTCAAAGTTGGGAAAATATTCTGGAGGAATTATCATCATATAACAAAGCACTAAAGATATAGCGGATCGAATGCTTTAAATCATTAACTACACAGGGCATCGCCTCGTATTGAATCAACATTTTCACATTAAAAATGTCCCTAATATTCACCCTTCAAGCGTCCAGACACTGACGTCACGAACGATTGAACAGCTTCGTACATAATTAGAAAACTTGCTGTGTGGTCAATCTCAACACTATTTGAGTCGCCACCACAGTTGTTGGTTCTCGGCTAGTCAACTGTAGTTTGCAAGTTCGATTCCGGTCGTGGTGGTCTTATTTCGGTGTAGGTGAAATGTTAGAGGTCCATGTATACATAGCGATGTCAGTATACGTTTAAAAACCTCGAGCGGGTTGCCGAAATTATTAAGAGCCTTCTACTATGACTTCGCTCGCAGCCCAGTGGTTTTTCTGGGACTTGGGATTCGTAAGTTCGCGCTCGTTCATGTCTTTGTGTTTTAAGTGCGTAACCATAGTTATCTATCAAAGCTCAGTGCCGACACTGCCAACGTTTCTTTATGAGGGCATAAGCGGCGAGGATGACATATCGCCAGTGGTTAGGGTACAGCATAAGTGAGAAAGGAACCACTTGGTTGACTTTGGACTCGGTAGTGCTTTAGGGGCCATTAAAGCCACTAAATAACAATGGCTTTCTCGTGCAGACCAGTCGAATTCACCCGAAAGCCAACGAATGTCGAAAGTGACATCATATGCGGACTTTTTACGTACTTCTGCCCTTACGGGCCCTGCGAAGACAGAAAATTCAACTATTTCCGCGATTCCCAGAAAAGCTCGTCTATTTAAAATGTCATCGTGGCTAGCCTGCAAACTACTGAAAAGTGTTTGCGGCGGACCGAATGCATTAGCCGGTTCGTATAAAACAGGCTAACGAGGCAATTAAGACCACTTCGTTAATTACGTACATAACTCGTGGAAGCAACCACTCTTGGAGCGCAACACTATACCGTGCTTCTTAGGGTGTGTCCTGCTCATTTCATTATTCCTCAATCCACAATATTACTGCGAAGCTCTCGCAGGGGGATTTTACACGCCTCCATTTAAGCTGTCTTCTCCGCCTATACGTGCAACAGGCCTCGGGCTTGGCCGGCCATCTTACCTTGAGAGCTCCATTCACGGACCGTTTCGCCCCTCACCGTTAGACTTTCCATGTGAGCAAAATTTGTAGGTGAATTAATCGTACCAACTGTTACTAGCAAGCTTTCAAAAGAATTTCCCCCCCCCCCTCCCCGAAGTTAATCGTGAGGAAATGCGAATGCATTTTTTGTGCCGAGAGTAAACGGCGTAGTAATTTTAATGGCGTAAATTAATGACTAGACAATAATTTGTACCGTAACCGTTCATTTACACATTCATCAGCCTGCGAACGGTCTATAGTGAGGCCTGGAGTGAGTCAGACTATTATTTGTGTTCTGATTGATTGTATAATTAGGTCACCTTTATCAACTAACTTTTTAGGCAATGAAAATGGGCCAGACATTCTGATGAGAAAGTTGTTCATCGGTTTGCAAAGCGTCTGGTGAAACAGTTTCGAGCTTTATATCTGTAATTTTTACTGTTTTCCTCAAATGCCCGCAACTTGAAATACAAAAAATACCTCGTGACAAGCCCGCTCTAAAGGTCAATCGAAAATTCTTCCTTTTCTTCTTCTTTTGCTCTTTCCCTCCCCCTCTTCCCACGGAGGCAGAACCAGTGTATGGCAGAGAAATACAGCTTCGCCGAAAAAAAAAATGCTGAGCAGCGTAGTTAAACCCATAAGGTCACCTCCATCCAGGGTCACCCATAGCCGCCCCGTATATACCTATTGCATTTTCAGTTGGTAAAACCGTGTAACTTAGTTAACTTGCCCATACAGGTACGAGTAAACAATGGGAAATCGCTGTAAGAACGTGTAGCGTGCTACCCACGATCATTCACGATGACGGCTCTTTACACCTGTATCACGAGCATCCAGGTGCACCTGTAGAATCCACAGCTGTCGGACACTCGGCTCCTCGTGGCTTCACAAAGCGAAATACGGTAAGATTAAATAGCATATAAATGTCCGACAGCGTTTCCCGCACGCAGAGCCAAACAAGAAGTCCGTGTCGCAATCATGCACCCCGTTTGCCTGCGCGTTTGCGGTCCCAAAGCGTGACGTATACGTTAGGTACGTACACGCATCACGCATTGTGTGTGTAGCGCGCATCGCGGGAATAATAGCTCGACCGTATATGTACCACACTACCGACGTGCACGGGGCGTCTGAGTGTTTTCCGCATAGCCGGACTTGTGCGTGACCCTTGGTGGCGTGCACCGCGCGCCTTGGCGCGTTTGAGCCGGTGCTCGCTGGAGTGCGTCGCTGGTTTCCACGGCAACGCTGGCCTTCAGCTGCGGCCCTTCGACGCTCTTGAAACGCGACACCGACCAAGAGTGAGGCCTCGTTCTTGCTCCCGCTGACCTTTGTCGCAACAGAATACAGAGAAAAAAAGGACGACTCCATACTGCCAGTGCCACGATGTCGCGCCTGTGAAGGCCGTTGCCGCGTAACAGGTGCAGCTGATGTTTGGAAAACGTGCAGCTGTTCGGCTTTGGAATTCGCCCCGCCGCGGTGGTCTAGTGGCTAAGGTACTCGGCTGCTGACCCACAGGTCGCGGGATCGAATCCCGGCTGCGGCGGCTGCATTTCCGATGTAGGCGGAAATGTTGTAGGCCCGTGTGCTCATGTTTGGGTGCACGTTAAAGAATCCCAGGTGGTCGAAATTTCCGGAGCCCTCCACTACGGCGTCTCTCATAATCATACGGTGGTTTCGGGACGTTAAACCCCCATATCAATCAATCGGCTTTGGAATTGAGGAAGCGCTTTGTGAAGTGTGGTGTTTGTTGCGTGTTCTGTCAAAAAAAGAAAAAAAAAAGCGACTGCTTGGAGTACAGATATCGCGAGCATCGTTTGCGTTAATGTTCCTCGTCTTTCAGTTATCTTATAGGCCCTTTCTCCATTTCAGGGTCGCAAGCGGGGCTCAACTTTGTTAATCTTCCCGCCCTTCCCCTGCCCCTCTCTCTCTTCTGCCAAAGCGATTAGACGTTACCTAATGACAGTTTGTCTCATATTTAAACAGCACTGCCATCGGTTCTCGACTGTGCGCCGTCATTTGTTTTTATGCCGCTATCTGTAACCAGTCTTCTCATTTTGTGGTATACAACGAAACAACAGCGTCATGCCACCTTAATTGGCTTGCAAAATGAAACACTACTCAAGGTATTAGCTTTGAGACTAGTGTTGTGCAAGCTTATTTTATTGGCGACGGAAAGGGGGAAGGAAATGGTGATGGTACGTTTATAACTTTATAAATATATAAATATTGGAACAAACAACCAACAAATGGGTGCCTTAAATTGACGCTACGTCACGTTTTATAGTTTATATATAACAACTCTATTTTTGTATCGAGGCTTCGCTTTAGAATCCCCATGAACGTGTCATAGGTGGGCCCGTAGTAAGCTCTCCAGTTCGTGCCGGGTGGTCTGTATTGAGCACACACGTAACGCGAACGTATGTAGTACATCAGACAGACGTGCCTATTATATCGAGAACACCTCCACCCTTTTATACCAAACTTTGCGCACACTTGGAGGAGCACGCCAAGTCGATTCAGGCAGTCGCACAGGCCTGTTGAGCTTTAGTACACCAGTTGCTATTTCGTTGCCTTCTGCGCTTTCGAGGTACACGGTCCCATATAAGTTAGGCTACCGAAAATGGTATTGAGTCCGGTTGCTTTAGAAGCATCCGGAGAGGGAGTCGCTGCGTGCTATAGCGAACGCAGCTACGCATGACGGGTTCAATTGCCTCTTCTGTTCCGCTGGAGTCGCATGTAGAGGTGTCCGTCATCCAGATGCTAAACGAGTACGTTTTTGAGAATGCAACGCATGAAACGCGAGAAAGAGGAATGCTTGCCACGGAACGCAGCGCTGATAAGACGGCCGTGTTTGTGGGTGTGCCTGCGATAGCCCTGCTCAATTGAACTTAACTGATATTTATGCGAAACAGTGATCACCCTTCCAATCGGCTAACAAACCTATTTCTTCCTCCTTCTGTCAAGGATTGCGGATGTACCATGTGCAGTGGGTACAATGCACACATGAAAGAAGAAAAGACCAGTGATCTTGGGGGGGGGGGGGGGGGGGCATGACTTGGCGAATTTTTGAGAGCAGTGACTTGAGACTCTCTGTCTGACGTGATTCAGCTTAGCGCGTTTACGTCAGCAATACACCTCAGAGTGCTTATGATAAGTTCACTGCGCTGAATATATCCACAAACCGGTTCTGTGTTGCGAAGTGGTTCGCGATTTTTATTAAGCGCTGGGCACTTTAGTGGCCTGGGCTCGTATGCTGTCGTACGTTGTCACTGTATGTAGTCATCCCTTGACAATAGAATAACGCAGGCGAAACCACGTATAAAGATAGAAAAAAAGGAAGCAAGGAATAGAAAGAATGAGGAAGAAAGGAAAGAATAGGATGAACAATAGATAGAGCAAGAAAAAGAAACAAATAGATAAAGAGGGAGGAGGACGTAAATGGAAATAAATAGACAAAAAAGTTCGAAGGAAACACGAGGTGAGAAAAAGGAAAGCAAGAAAGAAAGAGAAAATAACGAGGAGAAACAAACAAGCTGCGCACTTGATTCTTTCAGGCTCGGCACTCCTAGTTCGAATCTGCCTTAATTTATTATATGAAGTGAAACGAAATGGAGCGTGCCGAACGAGAACTGAACCCGTCTTTCATTCTACTCGACACACTGAAAACTCAAGCTTCAGAGCTTGAAGCACCTTATCTGAGAGACAATGAGGTTTTTCTTTTTTTTTATCAGTCTTACGGTGATTGTGGTAGGCGTTGCACCGCTTTCTCACACTTCAAGCCGTCATTATCGCGCTCGACATAAGATTAAATATAGATGCACAACGCGGAACAGCACTTGCTGTTCATCGCCGACGAAAGCCCAGCCAAAGCAAGTTTAATAACGCTCGTGCAATGACGCTCTGTAACGACAGGTGGAGCCACGAAGTGTATAATATTGATCTGCCCCAGCAGTGTTTCACGTTCCTCGGCGTGTTTTGGTCTCGGCATGTTGCAAGAGCGCTTCTTTTCAAGTGCCGGTATGGCCGACCTTGCCGCTCGCTGCCCTTCCACGCGCTAGCTGAAACTCATCTCTACGTAGCTCAGGCAGGTAAGCCCATTTACTGAACGGAATACGGTGACCGTGATTTGACGAGTCTGTTCTGCGTTAGCTCGCGAAGTGGAACAAAAAGTTACTCGACTCGATTATCGTTTTTCCCGTGAATGTAAGTATATAGCAGAAGAGCCAATAGTTTCTCCTTTGACACTGCAGTCACTGCTTGAATGACAGTTCTCGATTTCGTTAATCCTAATCCTCTCTGCAGAGTACCGCGAGCCAACTAGCCCAAATAGCTGTTCTTCTTCAACGTTGTTCACGTTTGTTTCTCTGTGCTCATAGCTGTTAATCAATTGGGCCCCTCACCCAAATGTTTTCCTTGCTCACTAATAAACTCGGGGCGTATAGAACTACAGCTGCTATCAGGACGCGTTGGTGTTGGGTTCGGTTTTCGGACAAATTTTTCTTCAGCAGCGACGAAACCACTATAGGATTATTTTTATTGCGTGCCGGGTAACACTTCTTTTTCTTTCTTTCCTTCTTTCTTCCTTTCTCCTTTCTTTCTTTCTTTCTTTCTTTCTTTCTTTCTTTCTTTCTTTCTTTCTTTCTTTCTTTCTTTCTTTCTTCTGCACGTTAAAAAGTTCCAAGTAGTCAAAATTTCCGGAGCTGTCCACTACGGCGTATTTCATAATCATAGGGTGGTTTTGTGACGTTAAGCTCCAAGAATTATTATTTTCTTCTGTAAATGCTCTGCTCGAATTGGCACGTGTAATTTCAACAATCTAATCAGAAAATATGGCGTGTAGATATATATAGAGGTCATTGCAGTTCATTATCTGAACAGCCGTGAAAAAAGAGAGAAAGAGAGACCGAGTTACAAAGACTGTGGTTGCAAGGAGGCAAATTGTGTCATCCCGATGCTTCGTAGGGTTGTGTCAAAAATGTGCAAGACATGCTTGGCCGAAATGTACAGTAACAAAGTGCCGATTTCTTAATATGCTGCACTTTCAGCGGGCAGTTGATACGGGTAGCAGGCTTGTTTATTAATAATATTATTTGGAGTTTAACGTCCCAAAGCCACTAGATGATTATGACAGACGCCGGAGGGTTTCCGGAAATTTTCGGCCACCTGGAGTTCTTTAACGTGCACCTAAATCTAAACACAGGGGCCTCAAACATTTTTGCCTCCATCGAAAATGCGGCCGCCGTCACCTGCGAGTAAGCAGCCGAGTGCCTTAGTCACTAGACCACCGACTAGTCTTCTTTGAGCTTGTGTGTGTGTGTGTGTCCGATGTTAATGACACTCACAACTATCCCAGCGTATGATTCCCTCTGTCTCTCTCTTCCCCAAAGGCCTGCATCTGCCTTGCCACGCCGATAGCTGAGACCTGCCAGATTTATCGCAGCGATAAGGAACACCGCGACCTGAATAGAGATATATGTGAAGATCGCTCGCTGAGCAGGATCGATGCGGCAATTACACTTCCACGTGGACTCCTCCAGCGTGAGTTGAAGTTGGTTGCCACGGCGTTGTTGTGCTGTCGAAAGTGCAAGGTGTGCGTGCACGTACAGGACCGCAAGACCGCTGTCCTTCATGAAATACGAGGACGGACTACAAGTTCGAGGACGCTCCTGTCACATCGAAAAAGGTAGGACCTTTCTTCGTTTTTAAATCCGTTGTCGGACAATTATTACGGCTACTGTTACGCTCTGAAACGGTGTTACTACTCCGTGCGCACTGACTCGTTAATGTTTATCTCCTTTGGCTTCCTTTTGCTTGCGGTTATTCGAAGGTTGTGGATTCGCCCTCCGCAGACGCAAGGGGCGTTTGTTAGCCCATTTTAATTCATTTCAATTTATGTTTTAATTATTGGGATACAACTGAAAGCAACAAATTATGTCTCCTACACTTACCTTTGCTTAGATGATTGCCTAGTGGTTCCGTTTGGTTGGACGATTCAGTAAATAGGAAAGATAATTAGGAGAAATGACCGACCAGGGTAGTCTATATATACGGTGCTCGACTGCTGATCCGCAGGTCGCGGGACCAAATACCTGCCCCGGTGGCCATACTTAGATGTATAGGCTAAATGCTTGATATTCGCGTTCTTATATTTAGGGGCACGTTAAAGAATACCGTAAGACAAAATTTCCGGAGGACCCCCCTAACCCGCCTTTCATATAAACACTATGGTGATTTTGGGACATTAACTCCGACGTTAATTAGGGAAAGAAAGAGAGAAAGAAAGAAAAGAAGGGAGGCAGAGAGAGAGGGAGATAGGGAGGGAGGGAAGAAAAGAAGGAAGGAAAGAAGGAAGGAAGGAAGGAAGGAAGGAAGGAAGGAAGGAAGGAAGGAAGGAAGGAAGGAAGGAAGGAAGGAAGGAAGGAAGGAAGAGCTGAGAAAGGAAAGTAGGGATGTTGACGAATTGAGGAAGACCAGTATGATACCCTCCGCTGACAACTTAAACTTTGCCTAAAACAGATCCAGGTAATCTCGATCTCTGTTTACGCACGATGTTGAATAAAATGAAACTGATTTAAGGTTTTTTTAACGAATTTAATCAGGGTTATTGGCAGAAGTGTTGCATTGATGTCCCCTTAGTTTCCGTATGCTGTAACCTACATTTTTACCGCTTTAAGCGTTAATTTCCTCGTGTTTACGTCTTCTCCTGTTGATGTCTTGCTCATTTCCGCGTAAAGTGATGACAAAGAGAGGTGGTACAGTTAATTAACTAGCCAGAAAAAACACCTAAAGAGTCGGCTCGCAAATCACTGAACACGTTAACAAGCTGTCCGCCCCTATTATACACACACACGCGCAAATGACAAGCCATACGGCTGAGATCTCTTCTCTAGCGCGTGGTACTTATTATTAGTTCTCCCAGGTGTGGGACCGGCACGCCCACACAGCTGTCATGTATAACTTGGCCACTCTAATGGCGATAGCGCAGCAGCAGCAGCTTCGGCAACGCAAACATCCCGATATCGACCTTTACTTTTTTTTTTTTAACGTTGGTCAGAAGCGCGGGAAATGAGGTGTGCGTTACGCTTGCTTTGCGTATCCGCCGAATTTAGCTTCAATATCGACCATGCACTTAGCAAAGGTCGGAGGAGCCACGTGCGGAGGTGAGTGCACGCTCACAACCGCGCACTCACTCACAGCTGCCATCGTCGACGACTGGAGCTTAAAAAAAAAGAGATTTTTATTATGAATGACTTGTGATTTCTATCACACATTGCAGTATATATATATATATATATATATATATATATATATATATATATATATATATATATATATATATATATTACCAGTTCGCAACCACTTTTTTAAACCAACATTTAGTACCATGCTTTTCGAACTCTTCGTAGCAACGCTTGTGCCATACCTTGCCTTTTCATCATTACACATCGACAAGTTTCGATCTTAACTGAGAATTAATTATGGCACAATTTGAATCAAGGCAAATCCCATAAAAGAAAAGGATGGGCGCCGAAAGTATCCTCAGTTATGAACAAGTCAAACCGGAATTCCGTTAGAACAAATTTTGATCTCTTTTATTATGGATCAGGTGAGTTACGCTTGAAATGTGTGAACGCTCACTATATGTACCTTTTTTTTTTCTCTCGTCCTGCCACGGCGGTCTAGTGGCTAAGGTACTCGGCTGCTGACCCGCAGGTCGCGGGATCGAACACCGGCAGCGGCGGCTGCATTTTCGATGGAGGCACAAATGTTGTAGGCCCGTGTGCTCAGATTTGGGTGCACGTTAAAGAACCCCAAGTGGTCGAAATATCCGGAGCCGTCCACTACGGCGTCTCCCGTAATTAGATAGTGGTTTTGGCACAGTACACCCCACATATCAATCAAATAAATCCTTCTTTTTCTCTCTCTTTTTTTTTACGCTTGTTGCTCTTATTTCATTCAAATATATCCAAGTGGTGTACCTTTTTACAGTGGTGTGCTTTTCTGAAAGTTTTCATGTAAAACGCAAGTGTCGCTGTGCTCTCGTAAGTCAATGTATTGGGGGCAGCAGGCTTCTCAAGCTGTCGAAACACAGCTTTTATACACCACACTACGTCTGTTATTGAAATTGACAAAAATAAAAAAATTGATTAATTCATTGATAAGTCATAGTTGGTTGATTTTATTGATTTATTGATGTCTGTGGTTAAACGTCCTAAAACCACCATATGATTATCATAGACGCCGTAGTGGAGGGCTCCGGAAATTTCGACCACCTGGGCTTCTTTAACGTGCACCCAAATCTGAGCACACGGGCCTACAACATTTCCGCCTCCTTCGGAAATGCAGCCGCCGCAGCCGGGATTTGATCCCGCGACCTGCGGGTCAGCAGCCGAGTACCTTAGCCACTAGACCATGCACCGTGGCAAGGGATCAATAAGTCATGGTAGTAGCGACGCACAGATGATCCTATTCTCGTCGATATGCGTAGACACAGTTTTGGTAGAGTACCGAAACTAAAAGAAAAAAAAAACGCCATGAAACTCCGTAACGCAGTCGTTGCGTGGCGTTGCCTTACTAATCTCCTACAACTCTACTGTGATATTCGTATTTTTGCAAGGGCTACGAAACTCACGAAAGGATGATTCGTGGATAAATATAATTTCAGTAGTGCGACACGCAAATCTGATTGTAATACAGGTACAGAGGAAAGCGCAGGAGGGATCGTGGAAACTGTAGCTTTCTTGCTCAACGTGCTTACATTTCTACATCTTCAGTCCTTACATGTTTCTCGATATGTATTTATTCCCTGTAAACTCGTTCTCTCCGATAACGTTTATAGCGACGCACGCATTCACTGTTGACTGGTTGGTAGTCTGTCGCCGGATGGCCTTGAGACTGCGGCGCCTGAAAAGTTGCCTTGGCGACGAAAGTAGAAGCTTGTCTGACGTCATTTGGAGGTGTCACCCACGCAGCTACAACAAAGTACAGTAATTGATTGATTGATTGATTGATTGATTGATTGATATGTGGGGTTTAACGTCCCAAAACCACTATATGATTATGAGAGACGCCGTAGTGGAGGGCTCCGGAAATTTAGACCACCTGGGAAAGTACAGTATTGTTGTGGAAAACGCCGCTATGGACGCAGACGAGATGAAAACGAACGATGTGGCCGATACCGTGTTCATCGGTGATAGAAAACAATACAAAACGACACCGTAAGGGGCAACCGAGTGAAATTTCAAACACAAATATCTTTGCGTATAGGTGATTAGCTGTAGTTTTCCTTCGTGAGTGCGGAGCTGTATGACGTGGGGATTTACCAAT
Organism: Rhipicephalus microplus; assembly: GCF_013339725.1. Lineage (NCBI taxonomy): Eukaryota > Metazoa > Arthropoda > Arachnida > Ixodida > Ixodidae > Rhipicephalus > Rhipicephalus microplus. The sequence goes on along the minus strand of NC_051170.1, from coordinate 52,068,970 downwards.
AATAGCTTCGTTTCGCGTCGTTTAAGTTGTTCGAAATTTCAGGACACAGTGAGCCGCCCATTGATTCGCGAACTTAAATGGGTTCGCGTGAAGCATTGGCGCGCAACTTGGCACATTAACATGGTTGGTGAACAACCTTGATTGTATAAACAAACTTTTGGCCGACTCCCTATGGCTGGGAAATATATTGGCGCTTTTTATGATTTGATTTCGGTGTATAGCGATTGATGTAGCCAAACATATCGACAATTGCATGAACTATACGTATACGACCATGATTGGATAAACAAACTTTTGGCCAACTCCCTATGGCTGGGAAATATATTGACGCTTTTTATGATTTCATTTCGGTGTATAGCGATTGATGTAGCCAAATATCTCGACAATTGCATGAACTATACGTATACGACCATGATTGGATAAACAAACTTTTGGCCAACTCCCTATGGCTGGGAAATATATTGACGCTTTTTATGATTTCATTTCGGTGTATAGCGATTGATGTAGCCAAATATCTCGACAATTGCATGAACTATACGTATCGCTACGTATAAACCTACAACACTTGCACACTCTTCACGGAGATAAATACCGAATGTTTTTTCTAAGCACTGGTGCTGAAACTTAAGCTTTCTAGTTTAGTAACGTCATGCGATTACAGTCTGTTCGATGGCGCGAAAAGTAACGTTATTCTAGTGAAAGGTAGAAAAGAGACGATACCTTCAAACCGCAAAATGGTTTCGTGGTAATTCCGAGGGCCACAGGGGAACGTCTATAGGACATGTAGATGTTGTATACACATGCTAGTGGTGCTACGAAGTATAGGAGTAGTCAGCGACTCGATGGCACTCAGTAAAAACAACAGCTACAATGACAGCAAAAGCATCAGCTCAATTTATTTTGATTCAATACGATTTTTCGTTATCCTCTTGTACTCTATAATCGGGTGCTCATGTGTGTGATGATTACTGCGGTTTGACCTCGGGGACATTTCCGGCAGGTACCTGGTCAACCGCTTCTCTTACACCCAGTGAAAAGTTCTCACCACTCCAGAAGTGGTTGCTTTGTATGGCTTTAAATTAAAATACGTATCTTATAGACGCAGGCATGATCTTTAGTCATCGTTCTAATCATTCCACAGAACGGTTCCAATTTGTGGGCATCGTCAAATTTTTTTACGTCAACAAGCGTTGGTCGAAAACGTATACTCCCAAGGAACTTACTGTTTTGTACATGTTTTATACCATTACGCATCACCGTGATACGATTGTAAATGTCATTTTTCAAACGTAAGAGCTTGTGAAGGCATTTAGGACTTTTAGAAAAATCTGTATGACTATTCAGTGACCTATCGAGAGAGTGACGTGATTGGCGCATCTAAGTAACGCGAACTACTATTCTTCGAGGCGGCATTTCACGCGATTTCAGTAGCGAGGACACAATGACTTGGATACAACGACGTAAACAGAAGGGCAATGCTTGCCCTTGTCTGCTCTCATCTAATTAACATTTCGACTTATTTAATCTGCAAGTGGTCGAAATTGTGAGTCACGCTATTGACGAAGCAACGCACAAAGACACATTCACAGGCGTTAAAAAGACGCATAGCACAAGCACGTGCCTTTGTCTGTGTCGTCTCTACGCATGTGCCAATCTGTCTTTTTTGCGCTCAGTTCATCAATCTACATTTGGAATTGGGATTTGATCACGGTCGCAACGTAGATGCATGTAGCGATGAGACATTTGCTCTGTGGTAACGACCGTCTTTCTAGCGATGTCTGAAATAGTGTGAGCTTAGGCATGTTGGTACTCCATCTTAACACCTATAGCGGGCAGAAAGTACGGGAACACAGAGGTACGACTCGGGAACAGTCTGAAATAGGTCGGGACACGAGCATAATGCCAAGTGACAAGCGATCTCTGTGCAGAGCTCTAGGTTTGGTGCACCACTTGCTTTTCAGGCGAATGAAAATGCCATCGACACATGGGCAGTGCCCCGTCATCTATATCGATCGACGCATGCGCAAGATGTGCGGCTCAGATGCTGCAGACCGTGTGCACTAGCACATGCTAGTATAATGTCATAAAAGCGGCCAGAGTGATGTGAACACGAATGCCAGACTGTGCAGATATATGCAGTTCTTTCGTGTTTTTTTGTAAATTTCGTGATTTGTAAATTTATGGCGGTTAATGTGTGTTTCTACGTAAAGTACATCAAAGAGAATAACATAGTTTTTTTTATCTCAGTGTGCGCAGCAGCAAACAACTTCCACACTTTGGGACTGAGTTAGTGCGCTTATAAAAAAATGGGGGGAAAACACCCCCCCCTCTCTCCGACATAGCAGGGTGCCAAAAAAAAGGGGAGGGGGAGGTGTCTTGCAGGCAAAGGTGTAAACATTAGTTGAATTGACAATGATTTCTGACAGTAGATGAAACCTCACGTATATTTACAGCATGCATGTTACAAGGTTGCAATCAAACGCAGGTTACAAACGAAAATCTCATTTTAGGTCAAAACTGCCATATCGGTCTTCCGACATGAAGTGATAAGGAACCGAGGAGAGTGGTTGACGTCGTGCAGAAGGCTGCATAATACTGGCCCATGGGCTGTACTTTGACGGCCCCTGATTCAGAATATTGAGCACGCCATATAAATGAGAGAGAACTAAGCTGTCTCCCCAATTAGCTTTGAAAACAACTGTTTAAATTAACTATGAACGACTAAGAATACTGTTTATTTGAGAACAGTGTACGCAGCAGCCCCTGATTGACGGCTCATAAACGTTTTAAAGCACGTCATGAGAAGAAGCGTCTTGTATATCCAGAAAGATGGTTTTGAACAGCAGATTAATCGCTTGAAGTATCAATGTTATACCTACAATTTCACACACCTCTGTAATAGGAAAAGACGCGGGTCTGGAATACACGACTTCGAGTATGAGCCAGTTCTGGCACTTATACCGAACAACGTCCGCACAAAGTGTGCACATTTCTCGCCGCCTGCGTTTCATTTCGTAGCACAAGACAAGGCAATGATTCCCGCACGCCCACCACGTTCAAATGTGCCCCAAGTCTGCCATTTCATCAGCTCTTTCATTTCAATACGTGCGTGCGCATGCACTTTATCAGGTGTCCAACCTAATATCATGTTTACATTTCAGCTGGCATCCAACTTAATATCACCTCGCGACCCCATGCATGCAGCTTGTTCTCGCTTCCATCTCATCCGTGTCGTCTACAATGAGTACATGTGCCGAATGCACCGCACCTGCTGCTTGCACAAACACACAATCACGGAACACGTACTGCAAGCGGAAATCGTGTGTCAGGGTCTTTAAATAGGAGCTTGTGCCAGCTTTAGTGTTCGAAGCGCACAAAGGCGTTCTCAAAACGCAGACTGCGGTTTTTCTGGGTGCAGCGCGGTGTTGGCATATCAGCTTTAGTCTGCAGTAGTCGAAACACGCAACGCCATATGTGCTAACGCGAACGAATTTGCCGGGCACGTTTACGAAAGCTTAGTTTAGTATATGTATATATATATATATATATATATATATATATATATATATATATATATATATATATATATATATATATATATATATATATATATATATATATATATATATATTGCCGCATTCAACCTGCAGAGGAGAGCTCGCACAGCCAGAGAGGAAGACGAAGCTCTTGCCCGGTCCTCTTTCCGAGCGCCTTTCATTTTTAATTAAAGTGAGCTCTTCTATATCGAACTCCTGCTGTGTCTGCGTCGTGACACTGGTGGAGGAGCTGGGTACATGTCCAGGACACCTTCCAACAGCCCGGGATCTAGTCTACAAAGACTTCCGCTCGTCGAAACCCCCGTTCACCGCGCCAGCCGCCGCCTGTTAGGCCTGAGCCCAGAGTTCGGTCCTTGGACGGAAAACATGACCGCGCCGGGAAGCAGTTGCTCCACCATGACGAGCCCAAGCACGATACAGGTGACTGTTTTCACCCCTAAAACTCCTGTGGACTTTCATGGCAACACATACGAGGACGCAGATGAGTGGCTTGAGGAGTTCGAGCGCACAGCCAACGTTAACGGGTGGAACGCCGCACAGAAGTTGGGATACGTGTATTTCCCTCTTCAAGACGGGGCTCGCACGTGGTTCACGAATCGCGTGTGGTCAACGTGGGACGAGTTCCGGCGGAAGTTCCTGGACACCTTCGCAAACACCGAAAGGCGGGAGCAGGCACAACGACTCCTTGAATCACGGATACAAAAGCCCAACGAGTCTGTTGCAATGTTTGTTGAGGACATGGCTCGTCTTTTTCATCGAGCCGATCCCGACATGTCCGAGAACAGAAAGATCAGCCACCTCATGCGTGGTGTTAAAGAGCAGCTGTTTGCTGGTCTCGTACGGAACCCACCTTCAAGCGTCGACGAATTTTCGAAGGAGGCGACCGCCATAGAACGCGCACTACAGCTACGGTACCGCCAGTACGACCGTCCAAACAACAGCGGACAAATCAGCGCAACCGCCGTGACCACCGTGACACCTGACGAGCGTTCTTTGCGTGACCTGATACGCGAAATTGTGCAAGAATAGGTGAAGAAGCTCGCCGCCACACCGAATGACTGCGCGATTGCGTCGGTCACAGAAGTTGTTCGCCAAGAAATAAGGCAAGCGCTTTCACTTCCCGAGCCGAACACTGAAATAGTAAGGCCAACATATGCAGATATTCTCCGTCGACAGCCTAAATCTAACGTGCCGCCACCTCAACAGTACCACCAGCAACAGCCGCCGACAGTGCCTTGGTACTACAAGGAAACGTCGACGCCGATGCGACCCCCACTCCGCTAAACCGACATATGGCGTACCCCTGACTACAGGCCCCTGTGCTTCCATTGTGGGGAAGCAGGCCACATCGTGCGGTATTGTCCTCATCGCGTTGCCGGGTATCAAGGATTTCCGTCCACTACCCCTCGGCGCTATTTCGACGGAAGACGCAACGTTGAAACGAGCGCGACGATCCCGCGAGACGTTTCTCCTGGGTTCCGGTCACGCTCGCCCTCCCCAGGTCATTTTCCCCGATCTAATAGAGGTAGCACCACGGACATGGTGAGAGGAAGGTCTCCCAGTCCACGCCGGGGAAACTAAAAGCAGCGACCTTAGGGGGGAAGGTTGCGAATTGCCGAAGATTTGAAAATCCCCCATTACCGCCGCATGAAGTGCCGCACATTTCGAATGAACCGACGAAAGACGAGATTGTCACCGCTGACATTACACTTTCAATTGACGGTCACGACGTGACCGCACTGGTCGACACTGGTGCGGACTTTTCAATAATGAGTGCGACTCTGGCCGACCAACTCAAGAAGGTAAAAATGGAATGGACGGGGCCGCAAATTAGAGGAGCCGGAGGCCAGCTGCTGACACCTACCGGAAAGTGCACCGCACGAATCAAGATCGGGGATTCATCATTCGTGGCAACCTTCGTTATTCTTGCTGAGTGTTGTAAACAGGCCATCTTGGGTATGGATTTCCTGCAGGAGTACGGTGCCATTATAAATATACCGGACGGTGTACTGACCTTCTCAGCGGACCATAGCGCAGTGCTGCAGCGCAAGCCCATGCGCGTGATTGACGACGTGACCATGCCACCGTTGTCATGCCGCCTCGTCTCTGTCACGTGTAACACGCAGCATAGTGGAGAAGGTGTCGCGGAACAAATATCGACGCTTTTACTCTCTCGAGGAATCGCTATTGCCAGAAGTCTCGTCAGTGTAGTGTCTGGGCAAGCAGAGGTCCTGTTGACAAACTTCAGCAACGAGCGTCGACACATTGCAGGGGGTACCACAGTTGCATACTTCGAAGAAATTGTAGAATTCCGCGAGTGCTTCGCAGTACAACAGGCAGAGACACCGGCCGCTTCAACACCACTGCCTGTCGACGTGAGCACAGATTTATCGCCAGCGCAGAGGCAGAGTCTTCTAGATATTCTCGGCCAGTTTGAAGATTGTTTTTCGTCGACCTCGAGGGTAAATCAAACGCCACTGACAAAGCACCGAATTATAACGGAAGAGACGGCAAGACCAATTCGACAAAACCCATACCGCGTGGCACCGAAAGAACGCGAAGCAATCCAAGAACAAGTCCAGAAAATGCTCAATGATGACATCATTCAGCCGTCAAAAAGCCCTTGGGCATCCCCGGTAGTGCTAGTTAAGAAGAAAGACGGCAGCTTACGCTTCTGTGTAGACTACCGCAAGCTGAACCGCGTGACAAAGAAAGACGTATATCCACTACCGCGTATTGACGATTCACTTGACAGGCTGAGGCATGCACGCTTCTTCTCGTCGATGGACCTGAAAAGCGGTTATTGGCAAATCGAGGTCGATGAGCGGGACAGAGAAAAGACTGATTTTGTTACGCCTGACGGGCTTTACGAGTTTAAAGTCTTGCCCTTCGGATTGTGCTCAGCCCCAGCAACATTTCAGAGACTGATGGATACCGTCCTATCAGGCCTTAAATGGCAGACGTGTCTGGTATACCTCGACGACGTCATTGTTTTCTCACCAACATTCGAGGAACATCTAAGACGGCTGCTATTAGTATTTCGAGCAATACGGTCCACTGGCTTATCGCTGAAACCTGAGAAATGTCATTTCGGTTTCAAGGAACTCCGATTCTTAGGACATGTGGTGAGCCATGAAGGTGTTCGTCCGGACCCCGACAAGATCGACGCCGTCCGAAAATTTCCGGTGCCAACAGAAAAGAAGGCCGTAAGACGTTTTCTTGGCCTTTGCGCCTACTACCGCAGATTTATCGCCAATTTCTCGCACATAGCGTCGCCCTTAACACGCATAACGAGAGACGATGTTCCATTTTTATGGGGCGAAGAGGAACAAGCAGCATTTGACGGTCTACGACAGCGCCTGCAGACACCCCCTGTGCTTGCTCACTTTGACGAGGACGCTCCAACCATGATCCACACTGATGCCAGCAACATAGGTTTAGGCGCTGTACTCGTCCAGTGGCAAGACTCAGCCGAGAGAGTGATTGCATATGCAAGTAGGACGCTTTCCCGTGCCGAGTCCCATTATTCCACAACGGAAAAGGAATGTCTTGCTGTAGTATGGGCAGTTCTGAAGTTTCGCCCATACCTCTACGGCCGTCCCTTCCACGTAGTCAGCGACCACCACTCTCTTTGCTGGCTGACCAACTTGAAGGACCCATCCGGTCGGCTAGCGCGCTGGAGCTTACGCCTACAAGAATTCGATATGACGGTCGTCTATAAGTCGGGACGACAGCACTCTGATGCTGATTGCTTATCCAGGTCACCTATAAAGCAAGATGATGTATCAGAAGATGATGACATGGCATTTTTAGGAGTGGTCGACACGGTCACCATTTCGTCTAAGCAGAAAGAAGACAGTGAGTTGCTCCCTCTTATTAATTTTCTTAACGGCCAGTCTACAAGCGTTCCCAAGATATTTGCAAGGAGCTTGCGATCATTCTGCTTGCGCAGTGGTGTCCTATACAAGAAGAACTTTGCCCCCAGCGGAAATGCCCACTTACTTGTCGTCCCTACATCCATTCGCGATGAGATCTTGAGCGCTTGCCACGATGAGCCAACCTCCGGCCACCTCGGATACACGCGCACATTGGCCAGAATCTAACAAAAGTACTACTGGCCGAAGCTTCCAGGCACTGTAAAGCATTACGTGCGCACGTGCCTCGATTGTCAACGACGAAAATCGCCACCTTTAAAACCAGCCGGATTGTTGCAACCAGTTCAAGTGCCCACCATGCCTTTTGCACAAATCGGAATGGATCTCCTTGGACCATTCCCGACTTCGCATACTGGAAATAAGTGGGTAATTGTCGCTACGGACTATCTTACTCGCTACGCAGAAACAAAGGCTTTATCAAGTGGAACCGCAGTAGAAGCGGCACGATTTTTCATTGAAAATATCGTTCTGAGGCATGGCGCTCCTAGAATTATTATAACAGACAGAGGTACCGCTTTCACGGCTATGCTCCTCAAGTCAGTGCTTGAGTTGAGTGGAACAGCGCATCGAAAAACTACCTCCTACCACCCACAAACCAACGGCTTAACAGAACGCCTCAACAAGACAATTGCTGATATGCTTAGTATGTACATCGACGTGGATCATAAAAATTGGGACGACGTTCTACCATACGTGACGTTTGCCTATAATACGGCGCAGCAGGAAACTACACGGAGCACGCCATTTAGTCTTCTTTATGGCCGTGAAGTGACGACAATGCTTGATGCCATGCTGCTGCACGACTGCGAGGATACAGACACGGATGTTCAAGCCTTTACCCAACGAGCTGAAGAGGCACGGCAGCTAGCACGCTTGCGAATCGCCCGACAGCAGAGTTACGACGCACAACGTTATAACCTGCGACACCGATACGTCACTTATCAACCTGGCGAGAAAGTGTGGGTCTGGAGCCCTATTCGCAGACGCGGCCTTTGTGAAAAGTTACTGAAGAAGTACTTTGGTCCCTACAATGTTATATGGCGCCTAAGTGACGTGAATTATGAGGTCATCCCTGACAGTTCCTCGCGAGCTCAAAAATCTGAAATCGTACACGTTGTGCGAATGAAGCCATATTTCAGTGAGCCAGTTGCGTAATACGTCAACTATAGATACACCGCGTATTCTGTAGCCGAGCATCGGGTCGATGCTCTTCCTGGAGGGAGGCAAATGCCGCATTCAACCTGCAGAGGAGAGCTCGCACAGCCAGACAGGAAGACGAAGCTCTTGCCCGGTCCTCTTTCCGAGCGCCTTTCATTTTTAATTAAAGTGAGCTCTTCTATATCGAACTCCTGCTGTGTCTGCGTCGTGACAATATATTTCCACTTCTATAGATATTGTCACGTTTCTTAAGACAAACTTGGTTTATTGGGTTCGTTGAGTCGACTAGCCAAGCAGCAGCTCAGACAGATCGTCTTTGTCTTCTTCCACTCCCGGATCTCACCCAAGCATATCAGGTGGCATAAGTCCCCCCTTTGAAAGCATCGACTCGATGCTCGTAACGAAAAAAAAATGAAGGCATATACACGCAGATACAGAGAACCAAAGGAGGGAGAGTGCCAGTACTCGCAGCCCAAATGAGGAAATTGCGCCAATGCTTGCGCCAAGCGCAAAAACAAAAGGCATAAAAACACAGGAGAACACGAACAGCAGCAGCAGCAGCACAATGTCACGGCTTGTCGCAACGCGTGAACCACAAGAGCTACTGTGTGAAGTACGGCTTCAGCCTAACGACATGCACGGTTTCGGGCCGAAGCTGTCGACGAGAAGACGCTGCGCCGTCCGGAAATACCTCGTAGGTAAGATCGGTGACACGTCTAAGAACCTTGTACGGTCCAAAATAACGGCTTAGGAGTTTTTCGGATAAGCCTGGTCGCCGGACAGGGGTCCACACCCACACTCGGTCCCCAGGGTGGTAGGTGACGTTTCGATGGCGGAGGTTGTAACGTCGTGCGTCTTCATCTTGTTGGCGACTGGTGTTTATGCGAGCTAGCTGACGAGCTTCTTCGGCGTATTGAGTGTATTCCTCAGCGTCTGGAGCGATTTCATTGCTTAGGTCACATGGAAGCATAGCATCGAGCATGGTTCGCACGTTGCGTCCGTAAACGAGTCGGAAAGGCGGAAATCGCGTTGTTTCTTGCGTTGCCGTATTGTATGCAAACGTGATGTACGGAAGAATTTCGTCCCAGGTTTTGTGTTGTACGTCAACGTACATTGACAGCATGTCCGCTATGGTCTTGTTAAGCCTCTCTGTCAGTCCATTCGATTGCGGGTGATAAGCCGTCGTTTTTCGATGAGTTGTGCAGCTCAATTTAAAAATGTCCTCCATCATTCGTGCTGTAAATGACGTCCCTCTGTCTGTAATCACGCATGACGGGGCACCATGCCGTAGGACGATTTGGTGCACGAAGAACTGCGCGACTTCAGAGGATGTGCCACGGGGTAACGCTTTTGTTTCAGCATACCGAGTGAGATAATCTGTCGCAACTATAATCCATTTGTTCCCAGAGGACGACAAAGGGAACGGTCCAAGAAGGTCCATTCCCACGAGGTCAAACGGTGTCTGTGGTGGTGCGATCGGCTGGAGCAGGCCTGCGGGTCTCACAGGCGGAGTCTTGCGACGCTGGCACTCACGGCAGCCTTTCACGTATCGATGTACACTTGTTGATAGTCGTGGCCAGTAATACTGTTGGCGAACTCTGGCGAGAGTTCGCGAATAGCCCAAATGTCCTGACGTGGGCTCGTCGTGGCACGCAAGGAGGATCTCGTCCCGCATTTCGGTAGGAACAACGAGTAGGAAGGCTTTGTCGCTACCACGGGCGTTTTTCTTGTAAAGAATACCACTTCTTAGACAAAAAGAGGACAGTTCGCGAGCAATGTGTCGAGGGACCTGAGAGTTCCGGCCTTCCAGGGAATCAATAATTGGGCGTAATTCATCGTCTGCCCGCTGTTTTGACATAAATTCGGAATCGCTGACTGCTCCGAGAAAGGCATCTTCATCCTCGGAGCCCCTGACAGCGTGCCCCACAGGCGCTCGAGAAAGCGCGTCGGCATCTTCATGTTTGCGCCCTGACCTGTACACAATCGTAATATCGAACTCCTGCAAACGCAAACTCCACCGAGCGAGACGGCCGGATGGATCTCTGAGATTTGCCAGCCAGCAGAGCGAGTGGTGGTCAGTCACCACTTTGAAGGGACGACCGTAGAGGTAAGGCCTAAACTTGGTCGTCGCCCACACGACTGCGAGGCGTTCTTTTTCCGATGTAGAATAGTTGGTCTCGGCTCGAGAAAGAGTACGACTGGCGTAAGCTATTACGTGTTCAACGCCACCGTGTCGTTGTACAAGGACAGCGCCAAGTCCGACGTTGCTGGCATCTGTATGAATTTCTGTAGCAGCGTCCTCATCAAAATGGGCAAGAACAGGGGCTGTTTGCATTCTCCGCCGTAGCTCTGTGAACGCTGCATCTTGTTCTGCGCTCCAAGTAAAAGGCATGTCATCCCGAGTGAGTCGCGTAAGAGGTTCAGCTATCTTCGAGAAGTTGGCGATAAATCGGCGATAATACGCGCACAAGCCGAGGAAACGGCGTACTGCTCTTTTATCTGATGGAACAGGGAAGGCGGCGACAGCAGCAGTTTTGTCTGGATCAGGTCGCACTCCATCCGCACTAATGACATGCCCCAGAAATTTCAGCTCTTCGTAGCCGAAATGGCATTTTTGGGGTTTCAGCGTGAGTTTAGCTGTGCGAATGGCGTCCAGAACCTTTCTCAGACGCTTCAGATGTTCTTCGAAGCTCTCGGAAAAGATGACCACATCATCGAGGTAGACAAGGCAGCTTTGCCACTTCAAGCCAGCGAGAACTGTGTCCATCATCCTCTGAAATGTGGCTGGGGCAGAACAGAGGCCGAAGGGAAGAACACGGAATTCGTAAAGTCCGTCTGGAGTCACAAACGCAGTTTTTTCTCGGTCTCGTTCATCCACTTCAATTTGCCAATAGCCACTCTTTAGATCGATGGACGAAAAATACTTCGCGCGTCGTAATCTGTCGAGAGAGTCGTCAACCCGTGGAAGCGGGTAAACGTCTTTTTTCGTGACGCTATTAAGCTTCCTGTAGTCAATACAAAATCGCAGCGTTCCGTCTTTTTTCTTCACTAGAACGACTGGCGAGGACCAAGGGCTGCTGGATGGTTGAATAATCCCGTCATCGAGCATATCTTTCACTTGTGTCTGAATAGCCGCACGTTCTTTGGAAGAAACGCGATAAGGCTGCTGCCGGATGGGGCGGACGTCATCGTCGGTAATAATTCGATGCTTGGCGAGGTGTGTTTGATGGACTTTGGAAGAAGAGGCGAAGCAAGACCGAAACTCCTTTAAAAGGTCATGAAGTGCAGCCTTTCTCTTGTCTGACAGCGTCGAATTAATGTCGATGTGGTCTAGGAATTCATCCTCACGCGTTTCCTCGGACGCGAAGCACTCCGTGACGTCGGCAACAGGGTCTCCATAGGCTACGGTGGTTCCGCGGAAAAGATGCCGGTGCTCGTAGTTGAAGTTCGTAACTAGTATTTGTGACTGTCCGTTACGGACACGCACAACACTTCGGGCAGCACATACACCTTGGAGTAGCAGAAGTGATATGTTGCTTTCAGCCACCACGTCACCGTCCCGGAGGTCTTCACAAATGACTTTGATGGGAACAGTCGCTCGGGGCGGCAGCGTCACACTGTCATCAGCAAGACGCAGCGCAGGTCTATGGCAGTTATCAGCGTCTCGATCTGTTGCGCCTTGAGTCGAGAAGGTCACGATGCGTTCACGGAGATTTATGATGGCACCGTATTCCCGAAGGAAGTCCATGCCGATAATCAGCTGACGTGAACAGTCGCGCAGAACGAGGCAGCTGAGCACAAACGTTGACGCACGAATTTTAACTCTTGCCGTACAGCGACCCAGTGGTGTTACAACGTGTCCTCCAGCAGTTCGAATTCGCGTTTCATTCCACGGCGTAATCACTTTCCTGAGATCTTTTGCTAGCCTCCCGCTGATAATCGAATAGTCTGCACCAGTGTCTATCAATGCATTGACCTGAAAACCGTCAATCAGCACAGGTATGTCAAGTGACACGCGGTCACTGGGTTCAGATGTGGATTTCGGCGTTCCTTCGGTACTGCGAATATTCTCTGGTTGAATGTCTTCCGTGTTGCGTGCAAGCGTCGATGGGAGGTCTTCCGCACTTTGAGTCCCAGCGACCTTGCCCCCGAAGGCCGCTGCCTTCAGTTTTCCCGACGGGGGCTTGGAGAGCGTTCCCGTGCCGTCACATTGAAACGTGACCCAGTGGCTGCGGGTCTCCTCGGAGATGGTGACCGTGATTGACGTCGTGTAAAGGGTGCACGCTGTTGCGCGAGATATTCTTCGATGTCCCTCGGCCTTTGACCAATTTGGGGACGAGGTGAATTGACGGAAAATCCACGCAGGCCAAGTTGCCGGTATGGGCATTCGCGGTAAATGTGACCAGCCTCACCGCAATGATAACAGAGGGGTCGTCTGTCCGGCGTACGCCAGATATCAGACTTGCGCGTCGGTGCACGGCGACCATCGATGTCCAAACCAGCGTGCGCCGACTGAATCGCGACTGACGGCATCATTGTCTGGATCGGGACGTATGGAACTGTCTGAAGCGGAACGTGCGGCACTGTCTGGATCGGGACGTGCGGCGCTGGCTGGGTCGGGACTCCTTGACCAGAACGAGGCGTGGCAGATCGCAAGGCTTCCGCGTACGTACGACGGCGACTGTCAGTGGACACAGGAGCCGTTTCCGGATCAACCGACATCAGCGGAAAACGATGGGCGTGCAACACCTGTTGGACCTCGTCACGGATGACACTGGTGATAGAACCAACATCGATTGGTCTTGTCCCGTACATCTTTTCCATTTCTTCCCGGACGACAGATCGGATGATCTCGCGAATCCATTCGGGGCTCTTGCTCGCAGGGGTGCCGAAAATTTCGGAGGTTGAGGCAGCATTCACTTGACGGTCAAACAGGGCAGACCGTTGGTGCAGTACTTGCTCCATTGTTGCCGCTTCAGTAAGGAACTCAGCAACACTCTTAGGGGGACTACGCACCAAACCAGCAAAAAGTTGTTCCTTCACACCACGCATGAGGTGGCGCAACTTTTTTTCCTCTGCCATAGCAGGATCCGCTCGCTTGAAAAGCCGTGTCATGTCCTCAACGTACATCGAGACGGTCTCGTTTGGCATCTGGATGCGTGATTGTAGCGCACGCTCCGCTCGTTCGCGGCGGTCGGGACTCCTGTAGGTCTCCAGAAGGCGACGCTGGAACTCGCGCCAAGATGTCAGAACATCATCCCTGTTCAAAAACCACGTCTTGGCACCGTCCTTCAGGCAAGTGTACACGTTCCGGAGCTTCGCGGCATCATCCCAGTAATTTATCGCTGCGACACGTTCGAACTCACTCAGCCAGTCGTCAACATCTTCATGCTGCTCTCCATGAAAGGGGCTAGGCATAAGCGGGTTCTGGACGGTGCAGTAGATCGGCGTGGAAGGTGTCGGAGCTTGCACGGGATCTTGTGTCGAAGTCATAGTCGCTGCGTCAGTGGTTGGTGTCTCAGGTGGTAGGCCTCGTTGGCGGCGGCTTACTCTGTGAACAGGAGTGTCCACGGGTACAGGGCTTGTGTTCCGGCTGCTGGACGGGGTCTTGGGCATCGGGTGGATTGCGAGACGTTGTACCCAGCACCTCCACCAGTCTTGTCACGTTTCTTAAGACAAACTTGGTTTATTGGGTTCGTTGAGTCGACTAGCCAAGCAGCAGCTCAGACAGATCGTCTTTGTCTTCTTCCACTCCCGGATCTCACCCAAGCATATCAGGTGGCAATATATATATATATATATATATATATATATATATATATATATATATATATATATATATATATATATATATATATATATATATATATATATATATATATATATATATATATATATATGCGTACAATATCTAAACTTCGTTGTAGCGTAGAATTCAGCTGCCTTCAAAAATGAATACAAGAATAAGAATCATTTGAAATGCACTTTTTTATTTATATATTTCTCATTGCATAAGTACAACCACGACTGAAGAATATAGTTGTAATGCCTGCCAAGTGGTATTGTAGACCATTTAGCGAGATGATATTCCTAGTTATAATATGTGGTTTTAAGGAATGACCGCTCCACGTCCGCCATCATGACGGTTGGTACCACTGGCTAAAATTCTCAAAGCGTAATCTACCGTGTATCAAATGAATGTGTAAAATAATATGTTTACTTTCAAGGCAAATATGCCTAGAAACGCAAGAAAATGACGATGGAGTAGGCGCTACCATAGTTCAGACGATTCAACATCGGTCGAATAACGCGAATGAAAGTATAGGTGGCATAAAGTTGTATTCCGCCCTTTACTTCTCTCTCTGGTCCTTTTATTTTTTTGTATAACGCAAATTTCGACGTAGATTGAACGATTATCTTACTTGTTGATTACTTCTAGTCAATTACATAAACAAAGATAACTTCTACGTTTTCCTTTTCCTCATGGTATGCGTGCTGCGAATCACAAAGATTGCTGACAAATGTTTCAAATTCGTAAATGTGTCTACGCGAATCAGGCATTTTCCGTAAGATCCGAACAGCCGTTCACTGGTGTAGCCGCTCTGTCAGGTCGGCTGACTGAGATAGAGAAAAACAACATTTGTTTACGCATCCGGCGTGCGGGAAGTCACCGGCCACGCAGGGCGCGGGTATTTCTTATCTGAAGACTATGGCCAATAGAGTCCTATAGTCCCAGGGCCTAGTGCTTGAGGACGTTGTGCTCCGGCTAGGCGTTGGATACTCGGGCTCCGCCGCTCCCGTTGTGGGAATGGGCAGTGCCAGGACGCCACGTATCGCAAAGAGGTGGGAGCACGGATACGCTCCGAAGACTCAACGACGCAACGAAGGGCCATCCAGCGGCTTGAAGAGGCCCTGGCAAAGCAGAGCAGAAAGGGAGCCGACGCCTCGGCTGGCATTGCGAACGAACTCTGACATTTGTCGTCGCGAAGTTGTGGAATGGCGACAACGCAAAAGACGCAATCGAACCTTACAATGGCGTAATGAGCAGCGCCTCACACCTGGGCATGCGTCTACGTGTCTCCGTGGCGTTGGACGCACACGTGTACGATTACAAAATCGATCGACGCTATGCCGTTGGGCTTTTGACGGTGTCGCAACTGACGCTCACACCACGGAGCACTGCTGTGTGCGTGTATAGAACTCCAGAAGCCAAGCTGGCGTCAACAGCCCGACTGACTTATCGAAATAAGGTTGCCGATGAAAGAAAAGGACGTTAAAGCGTAACCGTGGTATATTGCACTTACTGAACCCTTTATACTAAAATTGGCGCTTTGATCTGGTATACGAAAAGGTCAGAAGATTAGAGCATACGCCTGTGCTGTACATTAAAGCAAAGCGTTTCGTCATTAGCTCCTTCATGAAGAACACGTCGAGTAAGCGGGCAGAGAGATGGACACACTCGGTTGTGTGACACGCTTTATGATACCTCTATCACGCGAACCTAAAGCGACCTCTCGTGGAGTGGTTCTAGAAGGTGAAAAGCGAAGCGAAAAGCAACAAGGCGCTTTCTCCTACAGGATGCTGTACTCGCCGCGAAACTGTTACTCGCGACGTGTGTTAAATACTCCATCATGCTGCGAGCGATGATTTATGCGCAATACGCCACGGCTACTGGCTTCTGCTGCTTACGGCAGTCTTCTCGTAGTCGGCCCATGATTTATAGATTCTGGAGCCTGGAGAGAATCCGCTCAGCTAGAGAGAGGCGAATAGCCACTTCTGTTTGGGCCTTCGAGCTGGGTCATCAATCAGCGGGAGTAACATATTCTGTATGCAGCACAAGGACGGAGCAGAGAGGTAGGACGGGGGATGAGCAAGAGTCAGCTGCAATTTCTCTCGGCAGGCACTAATCTCGCTTGTTCAACTTGGCAACAAAGAATGCTGCCTTATAAACCCATTCTTACACTCTAAGTAGAGTATTTGTATAACATCTTCAATTACTCAGAAGCCGAACTGTTCAGCGCGCGCTAGCTTTATATAGAGGTACGTTACAGAGTCCCCTCCTATTTACCCAGACGGTTTTGAACAATTCTCCCGAGATTGGTCCAGTCTCGTATGTGTTCAAGCCTCACGCGATGACTCATTTAGTTACAAGGGGCTTGGATAACTTTTTCTTTTGTGGTTTTTTTTTTCTTGTCTGTGAAACTCTGGAGGTCTGTCCCACATGCAGGAAGTGTGATTCTGTAAAGGGTCCCCCAATTTTTGTAAACTGCTGTGTTGGTTGTATCAGCCACTGGCAAGAAAAAATCTCTTGCCTTTTAAGTCGTCCCATTCAGACATTATAAAAAAAAATTGCCCGCAGCTTCCCTCGGGGGAACACTGAGGAGGATGCGGAGCATATAATTGGTTAACGGGGTGTTAAAAGTGCGACTTACTTGGGTCGATGGCTAAATTGGTTAACGTGGTTGTGAAATGGGGTGTTAAATTGCGACTTACTTGGGTCGATGCTAAATTGGTTAACGTGGTTGTAGGAGGGGGTGTTAAATGAGTGAACACGTACACACGTATGCGAAAGGGCGGCGCTGGTCGAAGGGACGTCGATCATTGTGTTTGTGGATTCGTTGGAATTCATTTCACCGCGACCTTGGACGTCGACGCGCCGTACAAACCAACCGACGAGCGGCAACTGAGCGAGCGAGCGCTGACCTTGAGTATATATACAGCTCGACGGCGCATGCACTGTCAGCTGTTGAATGTTCTCGAAGCGTGACGCCACATGCGCGTCCACTGGAGAATCAGGAGAATTGTAGATGTCGAACGCGGTGTGTAGAGGAGAAGGGTGCACAGATGGTGGAGGAGTGAAGCGCGCGCGGTGTGTAGAGGAGGAAGGGATGCACAGATGGTGGAAGAGTGGGCGACGGCGCGACGGCGCATGCGCGCGCGTCAGCTGTCGAATGTTCGAGAAGCGGTGCGGACGGCGCGGACGGCGCACTACAAGGCGCGAGTATAAGATGCTTCCGCATCTAAAAGAAATTGCGATGTCTGTTATGGATTCGGCTCTCAAAAAATCTTGCTCTTGAAGCCTCTCGCATGTGTGGTGGAACGGAGGAGGATGCAAAATCCGGCTCGGTAGTTCCTGCAGTCCGTGCACCGTTGACATCGATGGTTTATGCTATTCCGTTCGCATGTGGTAAGACTTGCGTTGTGCAAACGTGTAGATGCGTCCAAAGGATCTGGGGAGCAGGAGGTCACATCGGGGGTGGTCGTGCCGCCGCTCCGCAACCACTTGTTGCGCCTGGTTGCTTTCGGGTGACGATGGAGGAGTGGTGGCAGAAACGTCACACGCACGTGTATATATATACATATATATATATATATATATATATATATATATATTATATATATATATATATATATATATATATAATATATATATATATATATATATATATATATATATATATATAAGATGATAAGCTGGTAATTGTTCATCCACATTTCTTTATTCTTTTCTTCTTATTTACATTCCATTGGTTCTAATAACTTC
Organism: Rhipicephalus microplus; assembly: GCF_013339725.1. Classification (NCBI taxonomy): domain Eukaryota; kingdom Metazoa; phylum Arthropoda; class Arachnida; order Ixodida; family Ixodidae; genus Rhipicephalus; species Rhipicephalus microplus. Next base: position 52,050,776 of record NC_051170.1, on the reverse strand, counting down.
CCCTGTACATTCCTTGGCATTACTGTCTGTTATATCTCATTAATATTGTGTTAAAACACGGAAAAACGAGCCCTTAGGTATACACTTCTTTCCCTTATTATATATATATATATATATATATATATATAGATATATATATATATATATATATATATATATATATTCAAACAGACAAGAATGCCAAACAAAAAGAATATATATCTAATACAATATCATACCTGTTACTCGTTTTGTTTAGAGCTGCTGTTGTGTGGGCATGCACCGGTAAGGTTGTCATAGCCATATCTACACATGGACGTACGAAGGCATAGATCACTTGATAGTCAGCGCTTGTGTCGCGTTGTCTTTTTTTCACGGCCACGTCTCATGTGTTTTCGTTGTAATTATATATATATATATATATATATATATATATATATATATATATATATATATATATATATATATATATATATATATATACCAGACTCAAATTAAACTTTATTGACGTCAACCTGCCCGCACGTCTCAAAGTGAGCTGACTCTTGCACCGACGTTCTCCTGATTTGGAAATGCATTTCGTAGTATTTCCTAAATGTCAGCACAGTCGTCATCTTCTCGAGACACGCTGTTGACGTACGGTTTGAGACTCGCCTGAGCACGCGAGCTTCGATCCCCGCAAGCTATGCAGCTGGAAGCGGCTTTCTTTAGTTTCTTTGTCTTTATTTCACTTTATGGGACAACGTCCGAGACTAGACAATTCGGCTCGCATTGGACGCGGACAGTATGAAGTGTGCCTTCGTGCGACCGCTTTTTTTTTATCCGTCGAGACAAATTGTTGCATCCCTGCATTAATTAGGGCGATATAGATAATGAAAATGATCACATAGGTGGTATGCAATTAAGGGGGATGAATAGCAAAAGCAGAAGACAAAGGCAATGTCGTCAGCAAATAGCAGGTTACTAGGATAATATCTATAAACTCATATCTACAACTCTCAGCGGTTGTCTTGTGTCCTTCTTATACTCTGTCTTCGTTTTTTTTTTTTGCGCTGATTACTTCGACCAGCAAATACATGTGTGCTACTACTACTGCCCATTGCTTTGTTATCTTTAAAGCAAACCTCACAAACTTTTGCAACTTGTTTGTATAAAAGGTTTACTATATGTTGCAAAATTGGCGAAAAATTACCTAGCTATTTAAAAAATATTAAAAGTCTAGTCATCTTACTTTCTTTATTTTTTCGTGAAGCATGATTTTGCATGTAAAATGGCGAAATACTTTCTAGTTATTACATGTGCGCATGGAATGTTACTGAACAAAAATAATATTTATAGGCATTATCATTCTTTATTTCAAAATTTAGATGCTTGATGACAAGAATTTTAGGTATTTTTGAAAAGCTTTTGTAAAAGTATAATTATGCTGCCAATACCATTCTTTTGCTTCGGTAAGGGAGCATGTTATTCAGAAATAGGTTACAAAAGGTTGACCTTGATAGGTGCAGTGGGGTACTAAGAAAATGTTCTTTTGCTGACGAAAAGTAGTGTTCGGAGAAAATTCCATCTGAATCGACGTTACTAGATCCTTACGGATCTCGTTACGGATCTAGTAACGTTGATCTGAATTTTCGAGTTACCGCTGTGCAGTCACGGGATGAGGAACGTATGGGGTCATTTTGTAATGCTTTCCGCTGCGCACAAGATACAAGCACTTCGCGGAATCAATCGTCAGAAATGCTGGAATATCCTGCTATGAAAATTGAAAGATCAATTTTTCAGCCCGTTTTGCCCTCCACCGTTATGGCCCTTATAGCGTCGAGGTCACCATGTTGTTGCACTGTGCTCACATAATGCAACATGTCAATTGAAGACTATATACAACATGCTTCTACAGTCTTCAGGTTTGTTTTGTACTTCTTTTTCGGGCATTCGTCCGCGTGTTGACGCAGTTTGTTCTGCGGAAAGTATGCAGCGTTTACCATCATCCGCTTTCGTCGTTTTGCATGCTGTGATCCGCTGATCACAGTACACGCCTAATCAAACAAACAAAAAGACAAACTGCTCGGAAAGCCCAGGCAGGGTGTGACAGACAGACAGTATTGCAGCACGGTGACCTTGCAGTTGTTCACGCAAAAAATACGTTGATATTAATAATAATGTCTCAGGGTTTACTGCCGAAAACCACTATATGATTATGAGAGACTGCCGTATAGTGCAGAGCTCCGGAAATTTTAACCGTCTGGTGTTCTTTAGCATTCGCTGACGCGGCACAACACACGGGCTTTGATCATTTCGCCTCCACTTAAGCGCTACCGCCACGGCCGGAATCGAACCCGTGACCTTAGGGTCGGCAGCCCAGCACCCTAGCCACTGTTACGCATCGGTGGACCGAATATGCAAATGATCACGGTTTCCGTATGCAACAGTCTGAATACCTTGTCTGCGCGTCAACATCTGGCAAAATCCTCGTTCTGTTATGATGTATGATGTGTACGCTGATCCCGTGGTTAAGAGACGCGCCAAAAGGCAAGGGGGACCTGACAAGCATGAAATATTACACATGGTCTCTTGGTCAGGATCGAAAAAGAAGTGTTTGCCGTAAAAATGTAATCTCTTCTCGTACCACGAGGCTGCATAGAATGCTCAGACGGCCGGTTTTTCTCGAAGTAATCTAAATTCTTTTTGTATCATTCACATATTCTTCGAGACCCGCTTGAAAGAGGCCCTGAAACACTTTTTCAAGTAACCATGGAGTGAATTCGCAGGAAGAGCTTATCAATAAAATAAAGAGCTTCTTGTGAATAAAAATTCAGTTGAAAGCCAGCACTTGTTCCGTCTTTTGCTGATCGACGTAGCGCGTTTAGAAACATAGGACAAGGGAAGGGACAGAAGGGAGCTCCCTTCTGTCCCTTCCCTTGTCCTATGTTTCCCTTCTGTCCCTTCCCTTGTCCTATGTTTCTAAACGCGCTACGTCGATCAACTATGTCTTACCAACATGCCCAACTTTATACTCTAGTCTTTTGCTAGCCACCGTGTGTTTTTTTTTCGAGCTGTTAAACCACAAGGAGCTTATTGCCTCACGAATTCAACGCCGCAAAAATTTTGAGAATACATCCAGTGCGAGTGAAGTTACAAAGGTTTGTCACATGCTGCAATGGCATTCTCTCTTCTCTCGTCCCGGCTAAAGCGCTGAAAGTTAAGCAGGGAGGGATGACAGAGCCACAGAAAAAAGGTCACGCGCGCCTCGTGACACTGAGCACTTCTTTTTTCTTTGTTTTTTTTTTCGAATATGCGCAGCTTTCTCAGTGTGATCGCGCGTGCACGAGTGGACAAGAAGCGGCCTCCCACGGCGATCTGTGTAACGAGCAAGCATGTCATGTTCAAACCAGCCAATGGCTGCTACATGGGCTTTAACGAGTGATTTTTGGGCATATTCCCTGATTTTTCGAGAGAAGACAAAGCAATTTTCAGCTGACTTTGATAATTGATTGTGAATTCCAGGCCGCGTGCTGTGCTATAATATTTGGCTCCCGTGTTTTCGGGAGCCTCTACTACCGATCGGTAGCGTTCTCTGACCATGCTCAAAAAGTGTAGCAGGACCTCTTTAAAGCACGACGTAATGGTTTCATGTTAATCGTAGGAGATGCATTTCGACTGGATAGAAGTATAAAGACGCTCGTGTGCTGAAATGTAGGTATGGCATTACAGCTAGTCAATATTAACTCACTGTACTCAATGTATGTTGTGCTTCATAATGAGATAACTGTGGTGCATGAACACCTTAAATTAATGTTTTAATACCACAGAGGTTTCTGCTCGCGCAATGAAGTGCCTACCAGGCGAATAGTAGTCGTTAGCATCTGGGTTAATCAACGAAAGGTTCGCGTTATCGCAAATTTCACCAAACAAATAATTAGAGTTGATTTAGTTTTAAATGCGAAGCATTTCTTAGCGAATTTTGGCGACTTTGATCGTATCTATCTATCTATCTATCTATCTATCTATCTATCTATCTATCTATCTATCTATCTATCTATCTATCTATCTATCTATCTATCTATCTATCTATCTATCTATCTATCTATCTATCTATCTATCTAGCCGCTTACGTTAGAGGGCTCTCGTGGTCATGCCCTTGACTTGGCGTGAACCAAAATAAGCATGGGAGGGTAAAATGATTTGACAATCATGACGTGGTGGTCAAGACACGAATAATGTCTCATTCCCGTCGCGTGCGTCATCAAGCACTTCCCGCCAGACAGTCGCACATACCCACGGACGGGTATGTGCCGTTTGTATGCGGGTATGTGCCACAGGTGATTGACTCTTAGCATACACCCAGGAACGACTAGAACACACGTGGGCAATTTTAACGCGTGAGCGTTAAGCACACCCGACATCAGAGCGTGAACCCAACGAATGCACATAATAAATGCCAGTGTTCAGAAAAACATGACATAGGCAGCGCTGACCCCCCAACAAATGCGAATATTAAATTTCAGTGTCCCAGCAGGAATCGAACCCAAGCATTCTGAGTGGCAGTCAAGCATTCTGCCAAAGAGCTACACCAGGTCTCGGAACTTCTTTTCAAATAGACACTAATCTTCATAAACGTCTATAGTGCTTCACGCTCACCTTCCTTCCGCATGCTTCACATAACGTCGATTCCCAAGTACATGGAATCTGCCACATTTTTTTTTAAATTAGGATAGTTCCTTTGATGTGTGGATTCGCGATAGCAAAAAGAACATCAATTTGCGTCTACCCCGTATTATATACGCTTGCATTTCTGGTCTACGCCGTAGTCATGCAGCCAAGTTTGAAGTCCGCATCAAGGCTCCGATCGGAGGCAATGAAAATTATACGAGAACAATAGGTAGCAAAGAGAGGACGTGAATCTGCAAGGACCCCCTTTTTTGTAACCGTACTAGCTCAGCCAACGCTACGAAGTCGAAGGAAGTTTAGAATAATCACTTTTAATTTAAATGTATAAATTGTAATGCGAAATGTAAGAGAACACAGGTGACATAGCTGTTCTATACCTAATTACCACGACCTACACTATCTGGCCTGGTTTTAAAATAAGTCACAGCTTCGCCACAAAGACAAAGCAATTAATGTGATAGCAACAAGTTTGAATATCACGCGAAGAATAAAAACAAAATTGGCAGATTTCATGTTCAGTCGGAATCGATGATATGCGAAGCCCGAATGAGAAAGGTTGATTTGTCCCTTTAAAATCAGCACAACGTTACGGGGTGGAGGTAAATGATGCCGTACATGTCTTCCGCGTCATGATTATCATGTTTGGATGTGTCGTTTACCTTCGTCATTTATTCACGTCACGTGATACCAAATTTAGTAAATGTGGAGCTAGCGAAACGGCCACGAGCACGCTATGAGCATGGCATGTTATCATGTTCTTACATGACACGCGTGTCAGGATTATCATGTTTGCACCAGTCATACACTTTCGTCATCCATTGACGTCACGTAACACCAAATTTGGTATATGTGGAGCTAGCAAAATGGCAGCGAGCGCATCATGAAGCGCCCAATATACTCCAATGTATAGCGTTCACGCACTTTGGGTACAGCGACGCTACGTTAGCAAAACGCGAGCACTCTATAGACAAATTCCACCGGACTTACGTCACCAAAATGCAGTGACGCTGTCTTGGTACATGACGCTCTACATACCGCAGTTTCTGTTGGGTTTTCAAGGGTGCATGTGGTGTTCTCACTCAAGCAACGCGAAAAAAAAAAAAACATGGTATGCCGACGAGCTCTCTTAATATGAAATAAGACAACTAAAGGAAGAAAACGATAAGCTCAAGCAAAATCAGCTGCATTATTTTTTTGTATTGTCGCCGATACGATATACTTAGAAAAAGGTTACTAGTTATGCCATTTCTGAAAATAGGCGTTAGATTAACGGCGGAAACAGCGCTAAGCTTTGGTGCCTCAGTTTTGGGACATTACCACAGGGATGCTTTCAATGCCGTTTGCGATTATATTCAGGCAACCAAGCGTATACCTTTGTGATCTTCAATCAAAAAATTATTTATTACTCCCCAGGGCAAAGTGAAGTAAACGCAGCTGAGTGGTAATCATAACACCTCAAATCTCAAAATTGCTCAACTTGATTTTTTTTCGTTTGCTCTTTTTATGTTTTCTTTACATTAGTCTTATTATAATACCAATTCATTACACATAGTTAAAATGATCACAGAAAAACTGCACTACACTTTCTTGGCCGATCCCCCTGAGTGGGTATGAGCCATCATCCCAGGAAAACAAAAAAACAAAACAACAGCTGCACGAGTCAACTAGCTCCATAGCATCGTGTAGTCGAATCTTAACTCCAGCGCCTGCACAGAAGTCAGGAGCGCATGCAGCGAAACGAAGAGCAGAGGAAATATCTCCTGTAGAAAATGAAGACCTCTCAAATCCCCTGGGAAAGAAAGTCAAGAATATGCTCGGAGAGCTTACTAAGGAAATGCAACAGCAATTCGCACGATTGCAGTGGCAGCTCATAGAAATAAAACAAAAAATAGATAGCATAGAAAATTGACTAATGCTGGTGGAGAACACGCAAACAGATTTGATGTCTATAGGAGCAGGCCCAGATAAAACTACAACTAAACCCTACAAACGGCCGACTACGACCGAAGTAACCAAAGTCCCAGGGGAAGGGACCGTTCCTAGACATGGCACGACGTAATCAGTATAAAATTTGGCAGTGGAGCTGTCGTGGGTATAGCCGGAAACCGGGTAATTTACAACAGTTCCTCAATGGAAAGGAAGGGCCAGACGTCATCACCTAAGAGGAAACTGGAGGAATGTCTAAATTGTCCAATTACAAATCTTATGGTACCCCTGATGAAAAAACGTCTGTAACAACCCTCGTGCGAAGAAATCTCACAGTGATAGAACATGACACAGAAACCTGCAATGTCGATCACGTTCTTGTTGAGTTAGTTCCATCGCAGAATAGTGGTGACAGTCTATTCATAATTAATGCCCTAGACAAAAACCAAATTTAGGTCACCTTTCAGAAAAACGATCAGCATTACAAAAAACCAAGCACTGGTTATAGTAGGAGATTTCGACGCGTTGCATGCGGCGTGGGGTTATGACAAATAAAACATCGAGGGTAGAAATCTCTGCATCGACGCCCAACAGGAGAGTCTTACATCAATAACCAACCCCCTTTTCCCAACTAGGAAAGGTTCACGTTATTCTGATGGCAACCGGCACGAAATGCGACATGCTACATTTCGCGCCGATGCGTTGCCCAGACACCACTACGTCTCCCCCTTTTCTTGACGGAGGGACGCCGAACGCGCTGAAACTCGCATGCGTCAAAGCAATGCAGCGCTGCGCGCGCCTGCGATTATATGGCAGGACCGACGCTTGGCATGGCAACGCCAGCGTGACGCGACGAAATGAACGCCGGCGACCACTCGCACCGCGTCACGTCGAAATGTATGGGCGCCTTGACTGTGGCATGTAGTCGTGTCCTCACATGACACGCATCTCATGATTGTCATGTTTGCGCCATGCAGTCACATACCTTCGTCATCCATTAGCGTCACGTAATACCAAATTTGGCATATGTGAAGCTATCGAAACGGCCGCAAGCGCATCATGAGTGTGGCATGTAGTCATGTTGTTACGTGGCACGCATGTCGTGATTGTCACGTTTGGATGTGTCGTTTACCTTTGTCGTCCGTTCGCTTCACGCAATACCGGTTTTGGTACACGTGAAGCTAGCAAAACAGCCGTGGGCGCTTCATGAGCGTAGCATGTTGCAATGTTGTTACATGACACGCATCTCATGTTTATTATGTTTGCACCAGTATGATACCTTCGTCATCCCCTCACGTCCCGCAATACCAAATTCAGTATAAGTGAAGCTAGCGAAACGGCCGCCAGCGCATCATGAACGTGGCATGTAGTCATGTTGTTACATGACACGCATCTTAATGTTCTTATGTTGGCACCAGTCACACACCTTCGTCATTCATTCGCGTACCGTAATACCGAATTTGGTGCATGTGACACTAGCGAAACGGCCGCGAGTGCATCATGAGCGTGCCATGTAGTCATGTTGTTACATGACACGCATGCCATACATTTCATGCTAGGGTCTGTCACTTCAGTTCGCCATGCAATCATGTTATACCATACCAGTTTTGCAACATGCCATGTGAACGATCCCACATGCATACGTCAAATAACTCACGGCCCTCAGTTCCCAGAAGCTGCGAAGCAACTGACCATGGCAGCGGTCAGATCTGCAACGCAGCAGAGGGTGCTAAGAATCTCTGGACTACAGGCCGCCATTGGAACCTGAACTTGGTAACGTTTAACGCTAGAACCTTATCTAGTGAGGGAAGTCTAGCTGTACTATTCGAGGAGCTAGAGGGTGTTAAATGGGATATAATAGGGCTCAGTGAGGTTAGGAGGACAGATGAGGCCTACACTGTGCTACAGAATGGGCACGTCCTTTGCTATCGGGGCTTGGCAGACAGAAGAGAACTGGGAGTGGGGTTCCTAATTCACGGAAACATAGCTGGCAACATAGAGGAATACTATAGCATTAATGAAAGGGTGGCAGCTATTGTAATTAAACTGAATAAAAGATACATGATGAAGGTAGTACAGGCTTACGCGCCTACATTCAGCCTTGATGACGCATCAGTTGAAAGCTTCTATGAAGACGTGGAATCGGCAATGAGTAAGGTAAAAACACAGTATACTATAGTGATGAGTGACTTTAATGCAAAGGCAGGGAAGAAGCAGGCTGGAGACCAGGCAATAGGAGATTATGGCATCGGCACTAGAAACGCCAGAGGAGAGCTACTAGTAGAATTCGCAGAACGCAATAATTTGCGGATTTTGAATACCTTCTACCGCAAACGAGAAAACCGCAAGTGGACATGGAGGAGCCCTAATGGCGAAAATAAGAACGAAATAGACTTTATAATGACTGCACACCCAGGAATCGTGCAGGATGTGAAGTGGTTGGCAAGGTACGATGCAGTGACCATAGAATGGTACGGTCTCGAATTCGCCTAGACTTGAAGAAGGAACGGCAGAAACTGATACGCAAGAATCCAATCATTGAGCTAGCACTGAGAGGGAAAGTACAGGAATTCAGAGTGTCGCTGCATAACAGGTACTCGGCTCTTAGTGAGGAAACCAACCTTAGCGTAGATACAATGAATGATAATCTGACGAGTATCATTACGGAGTGTGCAGTGGAAGTTGGAGGCAGGATAGTTAGACAGGACACTGGCAAGCTTTCCCAAAAAACGAAGAACCTAATTAAGAAGCGTCAAAGCATGAAAGTGTCAAGTACAACAGACAAAAAAGAACTGGCAGAGCTTTCGAAGCTGAATAATAGACGTAAAGTATGCGATGTAAGAAGGTATAACATGGAGAGAATTGAACACGCTCTGAAAAACGGAGAAAGCGTCAAAGCAGTGAAGAGGAAACTTGGGATAGGCAAAAGTCGGATGTATGCACTAAGGGACAAAGAAGGCAAAATAACTACCAATATGGATAAAATAGTTTAAATAGCGGAGGAGTTTTACAGAGATCTGTACAGTAGCCGAGACAACCACGACCTTAATACTATAAGAACTAGCAGTAACCCAGATGACACCCCATCAGTATTGATAGAAGAAGTCAGAAAAGCTTTGGAGAGCATGCAAAGAGGCAAAGCTGCTGGTGAGGATCAGGTAACATCAGATCTGCTGAAAGATGGAGGACAGATTGTGTTAGAAAAACTAGCCACCCTGTTTACGAGGTGTCTCCTGACGGGAAGGGTACCAGAGTCTTGGAAGAACGCTAACATCATCTTAATACATAAGAAAGGAGATGACAAGGACTTGAAGAATTACAGGCCGATCAGCTTGCTCTTTGTAGTATACAAGCTATTTACAAAGGTAATTGCTAACAGAGTAAAGAAAACATTAGAATTCAATCAACCAAAGGAACAAGCAGGATTTCGAACAGGCTACTCAACAATTGACCACATTCATACTATCAATCAGGTAATAGAGAAATGCTCAGAGTATAACCAACCACTACACAGAGCCTTCTTAGATTACGAGAAGGCGTTTGATTCAGTAGAAATATCAGCCGTCATGCAGACACTGCGGAATCAGGGCGTAGATGAAGTATATATAAACATTCTGGAAGAAATCTACAGGGGATCAACTGCTACCGTAGTGCTTCATAAAGAAAGCAACAGAATACCAATCAAGAAGGGTGTAAGGCAGGGGGACACAATCTCCCCAATGCTATTTACCGCCTGCTTACAGGAGGTCTTCAGAAGCCTAGAATGGGAACAGTTAGGGATAAGAGTTAATGGAGAATACCTTAGTAACCTGCGCTTCGCCGATGACATTGCATTGCTGAGTAACTCAGGGGACGAATTTTAACTCATGATTACGGAGTTAGACAAGGAGAGCAGAAAGGTGGGTCTTAAAATTAATCTGCAGAAAACGAAAGTAATGTACAACAACCTCGGAAAGGAGCAGCGCTTCGAGATAGGTAATAGTGCACTTGAAGTTGTAAAAGACTATGTCTACTTAGGGCAGGTAACCACAGAGCCTAACCACGAGATTGAAGTAACTAGAAGAATAAGAATGGGGTGGAGCACATTCGGCAAGCACTCACAAATCATGAGAGGTAGATTGACACTATCCCTCAAGAGGAAGGTATATAACAGCTGTATCTTGCCGGTACTTAGCTACGGAGCAGAAACCTGGAGACTTACAAAGAGGGTTCAGCTTAAATTGAGGACGACGCAGCGAGCAATGGAAAGAAAAATGGTAGGTGTAACCTTGAGAGACAAGAAGAGAGCAGAGTGGATTATGGGACAAACGGGGGTTAAGGATATCATATTTGAAATAAAGAAGAGGAAATGGACATGGGCCGTGCATGAAGCGCGTAGACAGGATAACCGCTGGTCATTGAGGGTAACTAACTGGATTCCCAGAGAAGGGAAGCGGGTTAGGTGGGCAGACGAGATTAAGAAGTTTGCGGGTATAAATTGGCAGCAGCAAGTACAGGACCGGGTTAACTGGTGGAACATGGGAGAGGCCTTTGTCCTGCAGTGAACGTAGTCAGGCTGATGATGATGATGATGATGATGATGATGTGAACGATACGACCGCAAGAACTGCGGGACCATGAAGTGTAAATCATGACATTCATGACAAACATGCCATGATTTTCATGTTATCACTACTCCAACATATTCTTCATACAGTCATGTTATGTCATACCAAGTTTGGTATTGATACCATAATCAAAATGGCCGGGAAAGCTAAACGTCGTAGGTGGTAGATAGATAGATAGATAGATAGATAGATAGATAGATAGATAGATAGATAGATAGATAGATAGATAGATAGATAGATAGATAGATAGATAGATGATAGATAGATAGATAGATAGATAGATAGATAGATAGATAGATAGATAGATAGATAGATAGATAGATAGATAGATAGATAGATAGATAGATAGATAGATAGATAGATAGATAGATAGATAGATAGATAGATACGCTCGAAGTCGCCGAAGTTCGCTAAGCTTCGCATTTAAAAGCAAACCAAAACGTACCCCGTCTTGCTATTTGTTGAGTTCATCATGTGTGTTGTCTACCTGATTCCACTTACTTGTGGAAGGTGCTATATCGCACAGACCGGTAGATGCATTAATGATCGCTTGCGCGAGCACAATAACCAAGTAAATAGTGTTATTCCTCGTGGTTTTTTTTTTCCTTTCATAGCCAGAGATGTAACTGCAAACCCAAATTCAAGGAAACAGTTATTATGAATAGAAGTAGGTGTGAGATGACGCGATCGATAATGGAGGCTGGCGGAATTTCAGCGCTTAATGACGCGTGTGTAAGCAGTCCATCAGTGATGTTGACAAATAAGAAACCTGATTAAATGTATTCGCGATAAGCGTTTTCTGTGGTTACGCATGGGAGAAAAAAAAGCAAGAAAAAAGCAAAAAAGTGGGAAAATATAGTGTTGTAATGTGTTGATGCACGTACGTTGGTTATAACTCATAGTTGTGAGATCTATGCAAATGGGACCTATGGCAGAGTGGAGTGCATACACTATGGGGATCTGCGTGTAATAATCTGTTGTGGAAAGTTAGCGCTGTATTGTCTTGAATGTGCCATTCCTTGTACGTGTCCTTTGTCTGCGCTACCATAGATTATGATGCTACCATACCAACAAGCCCAAATCGCCACCCTCAGTCACCTCCTTGGTTTTAGCAAGGTTTAGCGAAGGTTGGGCCGCAGTGCCATGAATATAGTGAACTAGTATATAGCCATCAATTATAGCGTCGGTGAAAGGTGGGAAGTAGACACGAAGCACAGGCCGTAAGAAAGTGCGCGAGTGCCACCTATCGTGAATAGCCCTTGGAATGTGCGCTGGATGGCGGCACTTCTATATGCTGAATATATGATGAAAAGATTCAAGATGGTAGTACTTGGAGTGTTCACTAGATGGAAGGACGTATGGACAGACGCACGGACCAACGGACGGACAGACAGACAGGTTCACGGACGCACGGACGAACGCAAGGACGGACGCAGAGACGGACGGACAGACGCATGAATGGACGCATGGAAAGATGGCCTGACGCACAGAAAGATGGACGGACAGATGTATGGAAGCACGAACGGGTGCATAGACGGGCGCACGGACGGTCGCATGGACGGACGGAAGCAAGAATGAATGGACGGACGGAGGCGTGGGTGGACTGACGGACGCTTCACCCCACTCATCATCACACATTGTGGGGATATGGTGTAATTTCTTCATCTTAAGATACATCAGTGTGGAACTTATTGGATGCCGTCAAATGCAAGGCTCACAAACTGTGAAGTGATATATATCTAGGGTTAATGTCCCAAAATCAAAATATTATTATGAGAGCATACTGTAGTGGTGGGCATGCTCTACACTGCGGCATGCTCTCTTCAATCATCTGGTGTTAACGCGCACCTAAATCAAAGCAGATTTTCGCTTACACCGAAAATTCGGCCGCATCCACCGGGATTTGATCCCGCAACCTTCGGGTCAGTAGTAGAGTACCGTAGCAACGAGACCACCGTAGTCAGTATTGGACGTGTCATGTAACAACATGACTACATGCTACACTCATGATGCGCTCGGGGCCGTTTCGCTAGCTTCGCATATGCCAAATTTGATATTACGTGACGTCAATGAATGACGAAGGTATGTGACTGGTGCAAACATGATAATCATAAGATGCGTGTCATGTGAGAACATGACTACATGCCACAGTCAAGGCGCCAATACACTTCGACGTGACCCGGCGTGCGTGCGCGCTGGCGTTCGTTTCGTCGCGTCACGCCGGCGTTGCCATGCGAGGCGCCGGTCCTGTCATATACTCGCAGGCGCGCGCTGCGTTGCTTTGACGCATGCGCGTTTCAGTGCGTCCGGCGTCCCTCCGTCTCAAAAATAGGGAGACGCAGTGCTGTCTGAATCACGCATTGGCGCCAAATGCAGCATGTCACATTTCGCGCCGGTTGCCGTCGAGCCGCGATGACGGACGCTGGTCGCGCCGGCCGCGTTTGGCGTCAGACCATAGAGTGCTCGTGTTTTGCTAATGTAGCATCGCTGTGCCAAGCGTGCGCGCGCATCAGTGTTACTTTGTAGTAATTGGGCCCTTCATGATGCATTCGAGGCCGTTTCGCTAGCTCCACATATACCAAATTTGGTGTTACGTGACGACAATGGAGTCATATAACGAAGGTATATGACTGGTGCAAACCTGATAATCATGAGACGCACGTCATGTAAGAACATGACAACATACCACCCTCATAGCTTTCTCGCGGCCGTTTCGCTAGCTTCGCATATACTAAATATGGCATCACGTGACGTGAATAGATGTGAAGGTAAACGACACATATAAACATAATGATTATGACACGGAAGTTGTGTACGGCATAATTTACTTCCACCTCTCCACGTTCTGGTGATTTCAAAGTGGCATATCCACCTTCCTCATTCGTGCTTCGCATATCACCGATTTCGACTGTACGTAGGATCTGCCAATTTACTTTTGTAGATGCGGAAGCATCTTATACTCGCGCCTTGTAGTGCGCCGTCCGCGCCGTCCGCACCGCTTCTCGAACATTCGACAGCTGACGCGCGCGCATGCGCCGTCGCGCCGTCGCCCACTCTTCCACCATCTGTGCATCCCTTCCTCCTCTACACACCGCGCGCGCTTCACTCCTCCACCATCTGTGCACCCTTCCTCCTCTACACACCGCGTTCGACATCTACAATTCTCCTGATTCTCCAGTGGACGCGCATGTGGCGTCGCGCTTCGAGAACATTCAACAGCTGACAGTGCATGCGCCGTCGAGCTGTATATATACTCAAGGTCGGCGCTCGCTCGCTCAGTTGCCGCTCGTCGGTTGGTTTGTACGGCGCGTCGACGTCCAAGGTCGCGGTGAAATGAATTCCAACGAATCCACAAACACAATGATCGACGTCCCTTCGACCAGCGCCGCCCTTTCGCATACGTGTGTACGTGTTCACTCATTTAACACCCCCTCCTACAACCACGTTAACCAATTTAGCCATCGACCCAAGTAAGTCGCAATTTAACACCCCATTTCACAACCACGTTAACCAATTTAGCCATCGACCCAAGTAAGTCGCACTTTAACACCCCGTTAACCAATTATATGCTCCGCATCCTCCTCAGTGTTCCCCCGAGGGAAGCTGCGGGCAATTTTTTTCTTTCTTTCTCTTTTTCTCTCTTATTAACACGAAAGTGTTCTATGCCACGGTCCATCACGACTCCGCTGACCTATATACGTCGCAGATATGACGTTGTAAAACGCATACCAGTAGATTGAAAAGAAAAACAAAACGAAAGGGCAAGCCATATACATACGCCATACACCGTTTGGTGGTCCTCAAAGCTTCGAAATGTCAGCGCATTTGCTTATTATAGGCGCGATGGCTCGACAGGATTGCGTTGAGAGCGCTTGGCGTGCTCTGAAGGTCACCGCCTCCAACTCCACGAAGCGCCGTCTCCATAGCGTGGTCTCTCCTGCGCGCGTGCTTATCGGACTAGTAATTCAGCAGAGGACGAAGGTCACTTCGCCCGCTACCGCGGCTGCGTTTACGAAAGGAGCGCGCTGCTGACACTTGTTCGCTCGTGTCGTGTTCACACTTGTGCTCTCGTTTCGTGCGTATTTCTGTTTGAACAGCGCGCTTTGAGGATCGAGCTGTGACAGTTGTTAGTCCGCGCTCGTGCTTTGTATGCTAATATCATGCGTGATTTCTGTTTCAGGTGCACGCTGCAAGTTTCGAGCTGCTTGCCGTTCTGACATGACTTGGCATGCAATTTGTAGCTGTTGCTGAAACAATGCACAATGTACACTGAACTTCCTTTGTGAAGACTCGTTTCACTTTCCTGTTTTAACGATTGTTATATAGGAAGATCAGCCACGTTTTCTTTTTTTCTTCTCTTTCTTTATATTCCTGTCTCTTCTTCTCTCAATTTTCTTTTTTGTTTGCTTGTTTCTTTGTCTATATCTCTATTTAGGTATTTCATCCATACTTTCTTTGTTCTAAACATTTACGCTTCGAGGGCTCACAGCTCGAAGCTTGCTGTGTAATAGCAGAAACCGGCGACAGAGATGTAGTGAGGTGGCGAGGTGCGATGCACTTCTTTCAAGTAGAAGCCAACGTCGGCGCTCTCTCTGTCTGTTTGTAAATTGCTGCTGCTACAACAATATGCCACTCGTTGTTGCTCTGCCACGTTTATATTTTTTACTATTTCTCTCTCTCCTTGTTTTTCGACATTGCTACACACGTGTTGATCGCGCTGCGCACCGCAAAAAAATTCTGCCACGATTGAAAGCACCTGTTACGGCTGCTGCAGTGGCTGTAGCGACATCTGCGACGTCATGAATGTTCGCCGCGTGAAGACGCGGGCGCGTACCGCAGTTCTCTTAGCGACGTGCACGAACGAGCTTCACGATCGCCCGTCAGTTCTTCCTCTCCACCTTTTTCCTTTGCTTGTTCGTTCGCCCCTGCATTCTGTACTTACTTGCCTCCTTTTGTCTGTCCAAACGGAAGAAGAATATCGAGGAGTCTCGGTCATCCAATCTCTTCTTGTGAGGCAAGGTAGGAAACACGCTTTTTTTGTATAGCAAGTTAAGGTTTTCGTAAAACGTACCAAGAATTTCGGTGACTGTCGTACAGGCGTTGTGTGTATGGTTCCTTTTAGCGGTGGTGGCTTCTGTGCAGAACAGGCAGGTCGCACTGTTAACCGGACACCATTGGAACATAAAATATCGCTAACCGGGGGTACATATTGCCTGTCTTTATACTGTCGAGTGTGTGAGTGCACGCCTTAACTCGGTGTGTGTGTGTGGCTTTACACGAGGAGAAACGCGTCTAACTGCAGAGCCCCGCCGCGGTGGTCTAGTGGCTAAGGTACTCGGCTGCTGACCCGCAGGTCGCGGGATCGAATCCCGGCTGCGGCGGCTGCATTTCCGATGGAGGCGGAAATGGTGTAGGCCCGTGTGCTCAGATTTGGGTGCACGTTAAAGAACCCCAGGTGTTCGAAATTTCCGAAGCCCTCGATTACGGCGTCTCTCATAATCATATGGTAGTTTTGGGACGTTAAACCCCGCATATCAATCAATCAATCAATCAATCAATCAATCAATCAATCAGCGTTTAACTATTGAGGCCGTGCATGCACGGTAACAGCGGCATAGTGCACGCGTTAGCCGTCTATCTGTTAATTTGCATAGAGAAGAAATCAAATAGGTGAACTGTTATCTCTCACGTATTCGCTATGTAACCACCACACATGCCGGATCGGGACGTATCTCTTGTTGCCTGGTCACGCGCAGGTGCGTTTGTGCGTACCTGCTTTTCTCGCCGCTGTTCGCATTTTCAGTTCTTAGTCGGCGACCCGAAGGCTGATTGATTTGATATGTGGGGTTTAACGTCCCAAAACCACCATATGATTATGAGAGACGCCGTAGTGGAGGGCTCCGGAAATTTCGACCACCTGAGGTTCTTTAACGTGCACCCAAATCTGAGCACACGGGCCTACAACATTTCCGCCTCCATGCAGCCGGGAATCGAACCCGCGACCTACGCGTCAGCAGCCGAGTACCTTAGCCACTAGACCACCGCGGCGGGGCCTTGCGACCCGAAGGCTACCAGTTCGATCCCCGCCGTGGTGGTCACATCTCGGTGGAGGAGAAAGGCTACAGAGGTCCGGTTGGCTATGCGAAGTCGGCGCACGTTAAAAGAACATAAGGCAGTCGAAATTTCCGGTGCCCACCGCTATGACGTCTCTAATAATAATAACGTAATTTTGGGACGTAAAAATCCAGATTTTAATATATTAGTTCTCAATCGGCATTTGTGGTCTCTTGACATTGTTTCCGTGTTTGTACACGCGGTCTCCCTAACATGTTTACCTAAACCAACTAGCTTAGCTATTTTTTATTCAAAGTAGAAGTAGTTTCTCACCGCGTCAAGCAGGCGCGTCGAGTTCGTGATATCCCGCAGTGAGCGTTGCAGTGTTACACAAACAGGAAGAAAAAAAGTCGGCGTAACGCCCGTTCACGTTTATATTTTGTCGTCGTGACATCGCTACATGTCTAATCACTGTCAGAAGGAATCTCACTGACTATTTTATACATTCAGTGTACTGTGTGTATACCTTGCTACCTTAATGTATGTAGAGCTTAAGTTCATTAATATGCGATTTCGGGAGTTAGCGACTGTGCCCAAGCGGCTGCGCGTTTCCGACGAAATGTGATTTTTTTGTGTGACTCACGCGAAATTCGTGGCTCCTTTTCGTCAGCAAGTGGATTGTGGAAAGCGTAGAGCTATTGGGGCATACATTTATAAAAAAATAATAAGAACTTTCGAAGCTGAATGTGGTGCGAGCTGGATAGGGCCTGAATAGTAAAAATGACACGAACATTGATTAATTTTATTATAGTTTATAGATTACGAGTATCCCTAAAATTATCTATATAGTTAAAGTGAACGTTGTGAAACGAAATTGGGTTCGCAATTTATAAATAAAAAAACATGATCATCTGCTGAAAACCCTATATAAGTTTGATCCTTATAAAGCGGAGCAAGTCAGCGGCGAATATTGATCTTAAAAGAAGTCAATGACACGGACTCAAGAAAGGGGAACAAACAGCACAACACAAATGCCAAAGTAGGAGATTACTGAGTAAAGAAGGTCATTGACTTAAGTTATAAAAAGAATACAACCTAGTATACGCATACCACCGACGAACAAGACTCGTCAACTGACATAAATAAAACAGCTTTCCTTGAACTCCCCTTCGCAACGAATCGTGGTCGCTCATTGGTTATGACGATACTGTAACATTGCTGTTTGCGCTTGTTGGTGGACGTAAGCACGTATACGGTATATTCAGTTCACGTGTCTTTTTGTATGTGCGTGTGACTCGTGACACTCTCGAATGACGTGAAACTATAGGGTCGAGATCGCCAGCTTGAACCTTCCCATATAGCGACAACATACAGATGAGTCTAGAACAGCCGTGCTCTTAGATCTATACGTTTGTGCTTTTAATGAACCCCAGGTTCTCAAAATCAATCCAGCACTACAGCGTCCCTCATTAAGAGATTGTGCTCTGATGAGAACCCACATGCTATGTGTCTACTCCACATACTATGGAGGAATAGAGCACCTATGTTGCCAACCGAGCCAAGCTTGGTTAACCTCCCTGCCTTTCCACTCTGTTTATCTCTCTCTCTCTCTCTCTTTATGTTGCTGGTTCATTTATATAAAATGCCATATTTATTTGTCATACACCTTTGTGATACGTAAGCGTAGGATTTTATTGTAGGTCACGGCTTTTCGCATATATACCACGTTGTTCTCGGGCGCCAACACTTTACCGGTAACAAACCCCTTATTCCGGACCGGTTTACCTCCCTACCTTTCCTTCTCTACCATTTATTCTCTTTTGTGAATTCGTTTTGTATAACGGGTACAAATCGTTCATATAGTTTATGTTAGTATTCCACAAGCGTGTGTGTGTTTAGCTCAATGGTTGAGGAGGCCACGATGTGTGTGTCAAGGCCTGGGACATGCGAGATATGGTTTCCTAATAATACACCAGAGGAAAAATCTGCCCTTGTTTATGTATAACGCAACGCGTGATACTTCAGCCAGCATGGTAACTATGTGTAGTAAAGGCGTATTTGCCTAAGCTTCGTACTTTCAGCTCCGTCTGGCTTCGTGTGCGCCTGAAGGCGCTTTGTCACAAGACGAAGTTTAGCAAACGCTCAGCAGTTCCACTTTCTTACCTCAACCTTTTTTTTTTGGGCTCACCGATCCAGATCGGCTCACGAAGTTCACCATTATCCACTTTTTTTTTTATCCGAAACGAACGCCAAAACAGGGCAACAAACGAAGCCTCAGGTGCATTCGAAGTCGCGAGCGCGAAAATTACGCAAATCTGTCTATACTATCCATCATTCCCAATTCCGTCTCATGCATGGTGACTGAACGATTGCAGCGCCAGAGTTAAAAATAAT